>JARHVA010008242.1:192500-528128 GCA_037957365.1 Torreya grandis | reverse complement strand
ATGGTCAAATTCAATTTTATTACACAAAAACCCCAAACCAACAGTCTTCCTAAATGATACACTATCCTCAACATAAAATATTCAAATATTGTCTTGGTATACATAGTATTTTCGTATGTCTATATACTCAGAAATTTTTTTACCCTTCCAACTGTGTATATATATAATATGCTTTGACAATAACCAATCATAATTTCTATATTAAGAACATAGTATTTCTCATATTAATTTTTTTCCTGAGCTAGGGTATAAACCATTAACTAAAAATAACTTTAATTAACCCCATAGTTCTAATAGACAAGCAAGTCTAAATTGAAATTTTTAGGTTTTGGAGGATGGTAAATTATCTCTATGGATGGTCGAGCCATCCACAAGGCTAAGACTGTTAACCTCATTCAAATACAAAATAAATATTTTCTAAACCTTCCCACTTATAATTTTTATGAGAATTTCTCAAACAATAGATTCATAAATAATATTACCAACCTCTATTACACTTTTCAATTGAAACTAAAAGAACCTAATTTCTTTCTCTTCCTTTCTTTGTATTTTATTCTCCTCTCTATGTCTCTCCTTCTATTAAAAAACTCCTTATCCTATTCTTCTCATTGACCTCCAAATTTTCATGCCATTATTCATTTAGTTCATAGTCCATGCATAATCCCTAATTTTCCTTTAACTCAACTAATTCACTATTATATTTCCTTTAACACACCATAATCCCTAATTTCTCTCTCATTTAAACTTTATCTAATAATATTAAAAATTTATTATGTTTACTTATTTTTTCATGATCTCTACATTATAAACCCTGATTATATCCACTAACCAATTCCACATTAATCATTTACATAATGATTACTATACTTCCAATTTTTAACCTAGTCTTATGCATGACAATAAAAAACTAGGATTAGATTTTTAGGATAAAAAACTTCCTTTGTTAATTTATATAGGTAATTATCTCTTTATAAAAAAATATAGATAAATCAATTATTGATTTCAATTACAACAAGATAACTTTTTTAGTCAATTACTAGTGTGTGTGTGTGTGTGTGTGTGTGTGTGTGTGTGTGTGTGTGTGTGTGTGTGTGTGTGTGTGTGTGTGTGTGTGTGTGTGTGTGTGTGTGTGTGTGTGTGTGTGTGTGTGTGTGTGTGTGTCTTATTTTATTTTTAATATTTTGAATTATATTGATATTTTCAAATATCAATAATAGTAAAGTTAATGTTCAATAACATTTTTAAAGACATCATACTAATCTATATATAATATTAATTAGATGTCTTTTATTTGACTTACTTTTGAAAATCATAGACAAGAATAAGAAAGTAACCTTTTGTAATCCTAATACACATCAAGCATTGTGTTCACATATAATAAACAAAATGCAATTATATACAATATTTACTCCATAACTATGTACTAATATTTACAACACAAAAACTCTTATATCTAAAAATACAAACATACAATGCATATAACATTTTTAATATATTATGATGTGTGAAGGGGTTTTATTAATTCCTCTATCATCCTTCACCATCTCCATCTATGCCACTCTCTTTGATGATGCTCTCCCTCCATCATACTCTAAGGGATGAACTTTCCTACATCCAACTCATGATAAGAAGGTAATTAGTTAATTACATCATGACATAAATCATAAAAAAATTATATAATAATAAAGTAGCATAATAATTATGTATAAAATTCAAAATTATCCATCTCATAATAATGAAATCATGAAATTTAAGTAACCATCTATCCTAAAACAATATATGACTTATAATTTAGTTAAAAAGTAATACAATAGTTTAACAACCATATTTATTCATGGATAATTAGGTAAATTAGTTTAGTGATAAAATTGGGATGTAACATTCTCCCCCCCTAAAATAGGTCATCATCTTGATGACACTCATTCAAACAATAGTTATAAATAATAAATAAAGTTTAGAATAATCTAACATAGTATCTAGTATCAAATCAAGAAAACAAATGTGGAAATAGCCTATATAACTCATCATAGTCCTACCAAGTAGCACTATCCTTAGAGTATTGGTCCTATTATGAATTTCAACTCACACCTTTGGAATAAGTTCTTTGGGATTCCCCAAATTAAGCCATATAATGGGAATAATCCTAGGTTGTGGGTTGCCTATAATGGGATTGAACCTCTAGATTAGGTTGATTCCTCTTTGATACTCACCTAAAACTAAAAATAAACCTAGTGCTTCATGAGAAAAGGGTTAGAAGGGAATGAGGGCTCCTAAAAAATCTAATAGGTGATGCACTAAAATTACAGGTCGATCCTCCTTACTCAACTCGAAGAACAATAATGAAACAAGTAGAGACTGGGTTCAAAATCCAACTATCTACTATACATCCATGTTGAGATTCACAAAATGGTCTAGGTTTAGGGAAATGAAGGAGAGGTCCAAATTAAGACACTAACCAATCATAGTATCCACATGTGGGCTTTGACTAAGAGATAAAGAACAGTAAACATGATGTGCATAAATAGATGAACTAGTAATTAGGTGAAATCATAACTTGATAAGGGACAAACTTTTACCACATGCATATATTAGACACACACACTATACCAAAATAGTGAAATTAAAACACAGTCTTTTATTACTTCAAGAGGTTACAGATTCTATCTTGGTAGAGTCTTATCTAACCAAGATAAGTAACCAAGAGAAATATAGAGAGAGATCTAAATGGTCAGATGATTAATCTAAGATATCTAGTTTGGGACCAAGATCCTCTATTTATAGAAAAAAAAGAGAAAAAAGGGAGAAATTAAAAAAGCTTATTGTTCTTGATGAACCATGAGCTTTCAAAATTTTAAATCTTTTATCATGATTTTGGTCTAATAAAAATAGATCATCATGAATGATATTCTCATGATTTGCCTAGATAGCCTCTAGATCATTCTATATTTGGGCTAGCTGCACTAAAAGACAAGAGTTTTCCAAAAGTGGTAAATCATAGTCTTGTTATAAATAAATGTTCTAACTAATTTACAAATTTACAATCCCTTCTAATTTTTATCCTCCATTAGATCTTATTATGAAAGCAAGATCTTCAGGTTTTTCAAACTACCAAAGACACATCATGCCTACTCTAAATGATGGCTTATCAAGGGTATGACTTGAGATGATGCTTTCATATCTATACCTTGGGTCTTGAACTAAATTAATTATAGAGGAAAACCAATCTAAGAATATTGGTTATACTATAGATTATATATCACTCTATCCAAAAATTGATCCCATCTAAATCCATATCAAGCTTTCTTTTTCACACCAATTTGGGTTAGGTTAAAGGTTGGGTTCATTATCTTGCTGAGTTAGGCTCATCCTACTTGACCATCCTTTGCATAAATATCCCATCTCATTACTTTGTTATTTGTTAGTAATCTAGCTTGGTTCTTTTGGTACCCTAAACATCACACACTATTAGATCTCAAGAACTAATTAAATGTAGTTTATGGATCTTTGGGACCCATCACCTCAAGCTCTACTTCTTATTGGTCCTCAAGATATACTACCCATTTAAATTGATCCAATCTCCCATGGTATTGACACTTGTTGGCCACACACTTTTCCTTAGGTCTCCACCAAGGATCTTTTGAACCCCAATGGCTAGTTTTATGAAGCTTAAATTTGATGTTTGTGTAAATGTCATTTGGAATCCACAAGAACATTTTTTTGACATCCCACAGACCATAAAATTTAAAATCATATCGATTTTTTATTGGGCGTAAAGTTAACACTTACATGGAAATCTTTCATATTTTGGCTAACTTTGTAGACTTGTAACTTGAATCATAGAACTTGTGAAGGCACCAAACTTTTAGGATATGATCTTAATGGTACAAGGAGCAAACTCATTTTCTCCACTATCTTGGAAGGATTCCCTAAGTGAATATATTAAATGAACAAGTTGGATGGGCTGATATGTTTTGATCCTAACTCAAAAAATGGTCAAGTGTGAAGACTTGGTCATTTTAGTCTGTGAAGCCAACCTTTGAAGGTATATAGCCTTCATCTCACTTTACTGCATGAGCTAAAATTTAGCATAAATGATCTTGGCATGAGAATTAATGAACCCATATTAGTAATTCTCTTTAACTCATCTATATGCACAAAATATAGTGGCATTAAATGACCTTTTATCTTCTCCTACTACTGGGGCTGAACGTTTGGACAAAAGTTGGATGGAGTGAATGGAGTAGATGAGTTACACATATTATTGATTTTATATTGAGCACCCATAGGGTCTTCTATAGTGTTTTTAGTGTTTTAAAGACTTGTGAGATCTATCATCCCTTCACTTCATCTGCACCATCTAGAGCTTATCTAGACTATTTGAATCAACTGCTTGATTAGGAACTCTACATCAGGATTACTTAGCAAGTGGGCACAACTTGGTATGTGGGTAAAATATGGTAAATATTTATGATGCTCATAGGGAAGCATGCTTGCTATGATTTTAGAACCTAGACCAAGTTAGTAGTATGATCCATTGTGTATGAATTCACCTCTCTACAACTAATCTGGTCGTGAAGGTGATGCAAGGTTGCCTCTCTCGGTATTCTTCCTCTTGAAATAACAAGGACCGAAATAACAAGGGCAATTGCATGTAGGAAAATTCAAGAAAGAAAAAAATATAAACTAATAAATAAAAATGTGCATAAAATCACTTATAGATAAGCATGAAACCCATTCTAGCTTATATATAAGGCTTACAATTTACAAATGCTTTCACCTAGATCAAATGGAAAGGATTTGGCATCACTTACTTGAGGTAAACCAAGCTATAAAACACCTTTCTTTTGGGAGCCTATGGAATGTGGTTTGAAAGGCTTGGTTTTTGCTTCTTTTGGCCTATTCTCGAGTGAATGAAAAGAGGGAAACATGTCTCCAATGTAGACATATCGATTCATTTCTCTAAGGATTGATCCAACTTGGACTACAAGGGCCTTTATAAACTCCTCTTTTGATGGCTCAATTTTATGCTCTAAATTAAGCACAATACATAATGGCTCCTTTGAATTGGTGCTTGATTGACTATTTAGGCTCAAGAAAAAAAGATCTAAGTCATTCCAAAAGGTAGTTTCCCCTTGGTCATCTGAGATAATGCCAATTTCAACACCATCCTTACTTTGTTTTCTCTGAAAGGAGCCATATGGAAACTCAACAATATATCTATGGCTTATAATATAATTTCTATATGGCTTTGAATATGACCATTTTCCTTTATTTTTGAATACATCAGTACTACCTTCAAAGGACAATTCATCTTGAGATAGGTCAGCCTCCTCAACCTGATTGGCAAGTTCATGTTTATGCTATGGAAGAGGCAAAAGATGATTTAGAACCTCTACCTAGTCCATGAAGTTATGGTATAGCTACTATCATACTTCATCTATATCCCCATTGATATCTATTTATTATTGAACTATCTCCTAGATTATCTTAGCCAACACTTCTTTTTCTTACCTTGTGCCCTCTTTGATCAATTTCTATGAAGGGAAAGCATAAGGCTCGACCACCTCCTCATTTTCCTAAATGGGCATGGGGAAGGGCAGTTTCTCAAGGGAGGGTATGACATAGTTGGGGTCATTGACATAGGAGAGGATCCAAGATGGGATGGTTATATGTTCTTTAGCTAATAAGGGTGAGATTTGGCAAGGTTGACTAGGGAGTCAAGTTTAAGCATGAATAGGAGTAGGAGAGGGAAATTAGGGTCTAAGGTTGGCCACTCTTATTAAGAGAAACTAATATTCATTTTTTTTGGGGGGGGGGGGGTTTGGTCTTGATTAACCAAGCATTCTTCCTGAAACCTTAATTCTTGTTTTTGAACATAAGCTCAGTGCTCAATATCCTACTATTACTTGTAATAATCCTCTTCCCTATCAACCTATCTTAAATCCTTTTTAAGATCAAGCCATACTTCCCTAAGGCTTTTTCTGGCAAGTAAGAGAGGGGAAAATTCTAATGAGGTTGATACATTAAATCTTGAGGGTCACTTGGGGTGAAGCCATGAATATTGATAACTTGATATGGAGGATAAGAAATGAATGAACATGCATTTTGATAAAATGGTTGATGACTGTACATAAAAAATTATGATGATTAGGAACATGGACTACTTAAACTAGTTGATAGATGCTCAGAGTTACCACTAATGTTTGCTAGGATGCCTCCAAAGGCTGACATGTAGAAGAACAACACCAAAAGTAATTATTCTACTTTAGACTTTACTCCTACTAGGCATACCAAAAAATATTATGGATTTCAACTCTCACCCCTGGGATAAGTTCTTCATGATTCCCCAAGCAAAGCTATAAAATGGGGACAATCCCAAGCTTTAGGTTGCCTACGATGGGATTAAACCTCTTGAGTAGTTTAGTTCCTCTTTAATGCTTACCTAAAACTAAAAATAAGCCTAGTGCTTCATGGGAAAAGGGTTAGAAGGGGATGAAGGCTCCTAAGAAAGCTAATAGGTGATGCATCAAAATTATAGGTTGATCTTCCCTCTTGGAATTGAAGAACACTAATGAAATGGGTAGAGATGGGGATCAAAATCTAACTATCTACTATACATCCATGTGAAAGTTTACTAAATGGTTTAGGTTGAGGGAAATGAAGGAGAGGTTGAAAGTAAGACACTAACCAGTCATAGTATCCACACGTAGGCTTTGACCAAGAGATAAAAAACACTAAACATGACATGTATGAATAGATGAAATAACAACTAGGTGAAATCACAACTTGATGAGGGAGAAACTTCTACCACATGCACAAATTAGACACATACACATTGTATCATAATATTGAAATAAAAAAACATCCTTTTATTTCTTTAAGAGGTTATAAATTCCATCTTGGTAGAGTCTAGTCTAACCAAGAGAAGGAACTAAGAGAAATACATAGAGAGATTTGACTAGTTAGATGATTAATTTGAGATATCTAGTTTGGGATTAAGAGCCTCTATTTATATAAAAAGAGAGAGAGAAGGGAGAAGTTAGAAGCTTGTTGTTCTTGATGACTAATGAGCTATCAACTTTCAATATGTTTCATCATGCTTCTATTCTAATCAAAATAGATCATCATGAATGAGATTCTCATGTTTTTCCCATATAGCCTCCAGATCATTATATTTTTGGGCCAGATGCACTAAAAGATAAGATTTTACCACAAGTGGTAAATCATAATATCACTAGAAATTAATGCTCCAACTGCTTTCCAAATTTCTAAGCCCTTTTTCTTTTGACCCTCCACTAGATCTTATTATGAGAGTGAGATATTTAGGTTTTCTAACTACCAGAGACACTTCATGCCTATTGTGAATGGTAGCTTGTTGAGGGCATGATTTGAGATGATCCTTTCACATCTATTCCTTGGGTCTTGAACCAAATTAATTATATAGGAAATCTAATCTAAGGATATTAGTTTTTATATAGATTATATAACACTCTATCCAAAAATTAGTCCCATCTGAGTCTATATCAAGATTTCTCCTTCTACCAGCTTGGGTCAAGTTTAGTTTAGGTTCATCAACTTACTAATTCAAGATCATCCTACTTGAACATACTTCACATAAATATCTTTTCTTGTTCCTTTATTGCCTATTGATGATCTAGCTTGGTTCTTTTGGTACCCTAAACATTACATGCCATCATATCTTAAGATCTGGTTAAACATCATCCATGGATCTTTGGGACCCATCACCTTGAGCTCTACTTCTTATTGGTCCTCAATATTTGTTACTCATTTGATTTGATCCAAACTCCCATGGTCTTGACACTTGCCATCCATTCATTTTTCCTTAGGTATACGCCAATGATTTTTTAAACCCTTATGACTAGTTTATGGAGCTTAAATTTGATGTTTAAATGAACATCATTCAACATTCATCGTAAATTTTATTAATGTCTTGTAGACTGTCAAATTTAAACTCATGAATATTTACTTGGGCATAAATTTGACACTTGCACGTATGTCTTTCATATTTTGGCCAAATTTACAGACTTGTAACTTGAAGTGCAGAACTCATGAAGGCACCAAACATTTAGGAGATGGTTTTAATGATACGAGGAGAAAATACATTTAATCCACTAGACTAGAATGATTCTTGAGTGAATAAATTAAATTCACAAGTTGGTTGGGCTAATATATTCAATCCTAGCTCAAAAATGGTCAAGTATTAAGACTTGGTCATTTTAGTCTACAAAGCCAACCTTTGAAGGTGCATAGCCTTCATCTCACTTTGTTATGTGATATATAATGTTGTGTAAATGATCTTGGCATGATAATTAATGAACCCATATATTTGAGTCTCCTTGACTCATCCCTATGCACAAAATCTAGTAGCATTGAAATCATTATTTGTCTTCTCCTGCTACTGGGGCCAAATTTTGGAAAAAATTTGGATGGAGCGAATGGATCAGATGAGTTCTATATACTCTTAAGTTTTTCCTAACCATTCATAAGGTATTTTACAATGTTGTATTTTTTTAAAGGCTTGTGAGATCTATGGTCCCTTCACTTTGTCTGCACCATCTAGAGCTTATCCAGACTATTTGAATCAATTGCTCGATCAGGAACTCTACATCAGGATTAATTAGTAAGAGGGCACAAATTGGTATGTGGGCCAAATATGGTCAATAGGTCCCATAATACCTTTCACTATGACATTTTTCTATTTCCCAAACAAAGTTTGTGAGTGTCAATTAATATGATTGGTTCTACCATGACCATCCTAGGATCTAGAATGTATAAATAATTCTAATCCAACACATGCAAAGTATCATCTATATACTTCTAAAGATAAGATACATGGAAGACATTATCTAATAGAGCTAGGTATATTGGAAATGAAAGCCTATATGCTATAATATTGACCACTTATAAAACATCAAAGGGTCCCACATATTTTGGTGAAAGTTTTGCTGACTTCCCAAATTTAATGGAACTCTTTTATGGATTAACATGCAAAAATACTTTATCACCTACTATAAACTGCCTAGATTTTCTCTTAAAATCAAAATAACTCTTCTTCCTATCATTGGACTTGGAAAATAATTTCCTAATTATTTTAACCTATTCTTCCATTTTTGAAAGCATCTTAGTTCCAAAGACTATCCTATCTTCCAACTTATCCTAACTAATTGGTGTCTTGTACCTTCTTCCATAAAGCACTTCAAACAATGCCATCTTTAAAGTATATTAGTATGAGTTGTTGTATGAAAACTCAACCAATGAAATGTATTCTTCTCACTTGTATTATTGATCCATGTAATACATATGAAGAATATTCTCTAACACATGATTAACTCACTTAGTTTGATCATCAGTCTATGGGCGATAAGTAGTGTTAAAATTTAGTTCCATACCCAAAGATAAATTTAGAGTTAACAAAAAATATAAGTCATTCTCAGATCATGATCTAATATGATCTTCTTTGAAAAAACATGAAATCAATACACTTCCTTTATGAACCTCTTCACAAGAGTTGGTGTATCATCTATCAAATTGCCTAGGATAAAATGTGCTACCTTGGTTAATTTATCAACTACAACCAAGATCATGTCATGTTTTTTTGTGATAATGGTAATCCTTAGATAAATTAAATACTAATAGACTATCATTTCCACTCTAATATATCATGTGGATATATAAATCTAACCAGATGCATATGTTCATCTTTCAATCACTAACATTCTAGATAATGTGATAAAAATTATGCTACATCTTTCTTGATTCTCTTCCAAAAATAAAGTGGTCTAAGCTCTGCCATAATCTTTGTTACTCCTAGGTGTCCTAAATATAGGGTGTTGTGTAGTTTATTTAGCATTGTGATCCTAATATTTCCTTGATCTAACACATACATCATTATATTATAACACAAAATACCCTCACTCTCTAAGTTGTATCCTTTATACTTAAGATTCTAAGAATTTTCAACTAAAGCTTCTTTGACTTGGTCATAAAATTCATCTCCTAGTGAGAACTTGATCACATGATCCTTGAAATTACTCCCAATAGTATCCATAACTGTTATGTACCTTTTACAACTCAAGGCATTAGCTACTTTATTTTCTTTACCTTTGATATAATTTATATCAAATTAATAGTTAGACAAAATCTCTAACTAGCACTTTTGATGAGCATTCAAATTTAATTGGGTGGAGATGTATTTGAGTCCCAAGTTATTAGTCTTGAGCTCAAATGGTTTTCCCAAAAAATAATTTCTACAAGTTCAAGATCATGAGAGGCAAAATTCACCTCATAAGGCTTTAGATATCTTGACTCATAAACTACTAATACACCATCTTACATAAGGATTCATCCTATTTCATCCCTAGATGCATTTGTGATCACTAAAAATTGACCATTGGAATCAGGAATTCTTAACACTGGTGCTAAACTAAACCTTCTTTTTAATTCCTAAAAAGCTACTTCACACTTATCTGAACAAATAAAACTTTGATTCTTATATTGCAGAGAAGTAATCAGATTAGCTATCTTGGAAAATTTTGAAATAAATTTCTTGTAATAGCCTATTAATCCCATAAAACTTCTTACCTCATGAACATTATTTGGTGTCAGCCACTCCATAATGGCTCTTATCTTAGCTGGATCAAAAAAAATGCCATCCAATGAGATAATGTCTTAGATATTACACTTTATTTTGAAAAAATATGCACTTGGACAATTTTACATACAACTTGTGCTTTCGTAGATGTTTGAAAATTATCTCTAGATGTTTAAGATGATCTTCTTCATCCTTACAATAAATCATATTGTCATCTAAAAAGACCAAAACAAAATGATCTAGATAATCTCTAGACATGTTATTCATGATATTCATGAATGTTGTAGGTGCATTCATTAACCCAAATGGTAACACTTTAAACTCATAATGCCCATAATGAGTTCTAAATGTCATCTTTGGAATATATTCATCTTTTATTCTTAATTGATGATATCATGTTCTAAGATCAATTTTAGAAAAGACCATTGCTCCCCACATATAATCAAAAATATCATCTTTTTGAGGTAGTGGATACCTATTCTTAATGGTCATTTTATTCAACATTATATAATTAATGCAAATTCAAAGAGTGTCATCCTTCTTCTTAATGAAGATAATTGGTGCACCCTATGGTGATACACTTGGTCTGATCAACCCTTTTAAGAATAATTCCTAAAGTTGTGCCTTTAATTCTACTAATTTAGTAATATCATTCTATATGGAGCCTTAGGCTGAGGTTCTGATCCTAGTTTGATATCAATAGAGAAGTCAAACTCCCATTTAGGAGGCAATCCTAGAAATTTATTAAATAACACATCATGAAAATTCCTAAGGATAGTATTTGATTATGGTTCCTTAGTTTCCTCGATTTCATTTATCTTAATGATAAATGTTTGACATCCCTTACCTTGGACCTTCTTGAGTTGCATTGAATAAATCTTCCTAAGTCTTAACTCCCTTTTCTTACCTTGAATTAGTATCTAATTTCATAAATCATCAAGATACTCCACTCTTTTTAGATAAAAATCAACCTTGGCCTTATGTTTCTCAAGCCATCATGACTCCTAAGATCACATTTTATGACCCTAGTGGTGTTATATAAAGATCCACAATAATTTTAAATTATAGAAACCTAATTTCTTCTTCTACTAAACACTTGTCAACCTAGACTTTAGAGTCATTCCTATATTATACCAACCATGTATTTTCCATTACACCATCATTTCTAGATAATTTATTTAGAATCATAGGAGCTAGAATTTTTTTTGTATCCCTTGTATCTATCAAAATAGAATATATATGTTCAAATAAAATATTTGATAGTTCTATGGGTGAAGCTTGGAATTTAGCTTATCGATTATCAATCATTGCATGAATACATTTCTAAAAATTTCTTTATTAAGGGGTGAAACCTTTGTTCCTCAACTTATCTTTGGTACACTCATGGACAAAATGGTCACCTCCATAGATGAAGCAAACTCCTAGTGGTCCCTTACTATCAAATTATTAGTTTCTCATGAAACTACCCTTAGAATCATTACCTAGTTTCTTACTACCTAAAACACTATTGAATTTGGTATTATGATTCTTAAATTGACTCTTGTAGTCTCCACTCCTCTGCTTCTAGTTATTCTTTTTGAAAGTTGATTTAGATCTTCCAAACTTTTTCTTAAACTTGTCCCTGACCTAAGTAAGAGATTTCAAATTTTGATCCTATTTGACTGATTTCTCAAAGACTTGGTCCATGCTAGATGGTCTATGAGCATCCACCTCTCCACCGATATGGGGTTTTAATTCCATGATAAATGTCCTAATCCAGAACCTCTCATATGTTTGATACTGAGATATTATACTTTAGAAGTTTAGTGAATTTCTCTATGTACTCATTTATTGATAAGTCTCCTTACTTTAGATTTTGAAAATCTATTAGCTTTTGGTGAAAAAATAATTGTGTAATCCATTATGATCTAAATAGTGTCACAAACTACTCCTAATTAGTGGTGGTCAAATTCATATTCATTTCCAACTTCTTGTTAGCCCACCACATAGCTACTTCTCCAGCCAATTGATAAACTCCCCAAACAACATTGGTGAGCTCAAAATAGTTTTAAATCTCAAAATACTTCTCCATTTCAATCAACCATGCTTCAGTTCCATCTTCCATAATGGTTTTATAAAATTTAGATGGATTCACCTTTTTCATATCCCTTGCCATTTCTTTGGCTACACATCTTCTCGCATCTTGAGGCACTTCCTCATGTCTTTACTCTTGAGGTATTTCTTGTTTAGAAGGATGCTCTTCAAGTTCATCATGATGGCCTTCTTCGTTTTATCCATTAATTTCTTATTTCAGGGCTATAACTCTATTCGTAGTCTCATTCATGGTTGCAAGAAATATGATCTAACTTTGTTTCTTGTTCAATATAAAATTATTTAATATCAAATGGAGGGTTATCATCATTGACATTTGAAGGACCCTCACCTGGTTCTCTTGCTCAAATCATTCTTTGTTTTGGTAACATAAGAATACAAAAATGTTAGTGGATTCATTAAGTCCTAGAGTTCAAGCCACAATTCTAATACCAAAATGTAACATTCCCATAGGAATTTTTTAGAATAATGTAGTAACTTTTAAAAAATATTTACTCAACACTTATTATTTCATTAGATTACAACACAAGAATCTAATTAGTGATTTTTAATATACTAACTAAGCATATTAAACTTAGTAAACATGTATCAATAATAGTTACCAATCACTAGCAACTTATGTAAACAACCATAACTACATAAAGAAAGTAAGTATAATAAATTCCAGCCATGGTTGGTACAATAATACAACCAATATTGTTCATGTAGAGCAATTAATCAATTACATTTTTAATAGGCATGATGATTCATCATAAATACAATGATAGATAAAATTATCCATAGAACTTGAGTCATACTAACTCTTGTATCTCTCATAACCTAAAGCGTAGTCTCCAAGTAAGTACTATAGTGGGGAGGGAGAGCATCATCTGAGTGATTTTTCACACCAACTATAAACCATCAATTCCCTGCATAATCCCCCAAATAGGGAATAGCCCTCCCTTCAAGGATGGGTAGATAATGATGATGCAAGAATCTAGAGAGACATGTTAGTACCCATGTGTTGTAACATTTCTACTACATGATGTGTACCATAAAGAAATATATTCTAACATGATATCATACAAAAATGTAAAGCATATATATGAAATGACAATGTCTATCTAACATTACTTTTGGAAAAAATTTCAAATAACATATGATCTCTAAGATCAATTAAATTTATACACATCACTTGATCAGATTATCTTCATCTGGGATTGGATATGATAACTAAGATGATGAATTGTGTCTCACTACTTAGTTAGAACCAACAATGCTTGATTTGGTTAACATTCATTATAGCCAATAAATTCATGTAGTTATTTCTACTAGGAAGTATAAACACATGTTAATTACATAAATAATTACTATGCATACATTTAGTTCGTCAAACATAAGAATGAACCTTATTTATATTATTCAACACATAAACAATATTCATGACAGCAAGTTTATTTATTAAATAGGTAAACTTAACTTGTTCTATAGAATCTAATTTCTTTAAGTAAATGATAAAAATACCAAATCATCATTTTCAAAAAATAAAGCTCATAGTGCTTAATACAAGCCAACAATCATAACTTATATAATGATTTTTAATAAACTCATAAACATTCACTTATTCATCCTTTTAGGAACTTCATCTACGTTCATGTATTTATAGTTCCCTATCTTTTGTAATTTCATTACTTATGTGTTTAGTCACTATTATAACTATAAGAACGCATCACATTCTATAAATATAAGTTATATACATATATGAGAACCTGATTTTTCCTATAGGTATATTTCGTATATTTATTTATCATGTATTTATACACCCCATAATATATAATTTAATACATAATTACTATTATAACCTACTAACAAAACTTTTCATTATTCTTTTAAAGCCTAAAAGATAATATCTTTCATGAGAAAGGATCGAGAAATAAATTGAGTCTTATTATTACCATAACCCCTATTTTCATAATAGATATACCTTCAATTTGGCTCGGTTTTATTCCTAATCCCATTTCTCTATTTTGCCCAATCGAAAGTCATTATACATTGATCTCAATTACCAAATACAAATAATAATAATCAATGATTCTTTAACTCAGATAAATATGTTCTCTATTTAGGTCAAACATACATGTTTTAACATTTTTAGTCAATGACTTATTTGAATTCATTAGTTCTCAATTTAGAAGTCAAATTCACTATTCAAAACTACTTTGTCCACAATCATGTAGTCCTAATATTCTTAAAAATATATTTTACTCACAATTTTACATAGTTAATTTTTATGTTAATATAACTCAATGTACCTTAAAAATTCACACAGTCTGTGCTATATGTATTCAATTATCGTGGTTTATGAATAGTTTTTATATATATGTATATATAACCATAGTGTTTATGATAAAAGACTTAGTTTTTTCCATAAACATTAAACTCACATTTTTGCATATTAAATATAATCACTGTGTGTGTGTGTGTGTGTGTGTGTGTGTGTGTGTGTGTGTGTGTGTGTGTGTGTGTGTGTGTGTGTGTGTGTGTGTGTGTGTGTGTGTGTGTGTGTGTGTGTGTGTGTGTGTGTGTGTGTGTGTGTGTGTGTGTGTGTGTGTGTGCACGTGCATGTGCACAAAATTGTGTGTAATATTCTAAAACACTCATTCATATATATTTATATATGTACTTTGTTTTATCATTATATTACAAAATCCTATATTAAATTATATATATATATATAGCTTTGTGTGTATACCCAATCTCTAAATTCTATTCATTTGACAAATTGCAATATATATATATATATATATATATATATATATATATATATATATATATATATATTCATTGCCCCAAATTATTCCAAATTTGTTATAACATAATATATTATTAGGGATAATAACCCTATAAGATTCAACAAAACACTATAGCTAAATCCTTTGAGAAACCAACTAAATGTTCTCTAATAACAATACTTAGTGTCATATAGATGATTATGGCCTATTAAAAATTAACCCAAGTCATAATTTATATATATATATATATATATATATATATATATATATATATATATATATATATTCATTGTTTTATGTTAAATGGTTGAATTTAATTTTCCTATACAAAAACCTCAAACTAACAGTCTTTCGAAATGATAAACTATCATCAACATAAAGTATTCAAACATTGTCTTGGTATACATAGTATTTATGTATATGTCTATATACTCAAAAAAATTCTTACCCTACAAAATGTGTATATATATAGTATGATTTGACAATAACCAATCAGAATTTGTATATTAATAACAAACTATTTCCCATATTACAAATTTTCTTGAGCTAGGGCATAAGCCATTATCTAAAAACAACTTTAATTAACACCAAAATTATAACATACAAGCAAGTCTAAATTGAAATTCTTAGGTTTTGGAGGATGGCGGATTATCTCTATGGATGACTGAGCCATCCACAAGGCTAAACCTACTACCCTCATTTAAATACAAAATAAAAAATTTCTAAACATTTTCTCTTCCAAATTTTACACAAATTTTCTCAAACAATAGAATAACAAATAAACTTACCAACCTCTAGTATGCTTTCCAATTGAAACTGAAAGAACCCAATTTCCTTATCTTCCTTACTTTATATTCTCTTCTCATGTTCGTGTCTCCCCTGTTCCATGACTCCCTCTTATCCCATTCTTATCATCAACCTCTCTCTATTCCAAACTTTCATGCCACCATCCATTCAGTTTGTATTCCATGCATAATCCCTAATTAAATTTTAAGTCAATTAATCCATAGTTATCTTTCCTTTGACATACAAAAAGCCCTAATTTAATTCAAACTTTATCCAATATTATTAAACATTTAATTTATTTTATTATTTCTGCATGATCTCTACATTATGATCCTCAAGTATATCCAATAACCAAGTCCACATTAATCATTTACATAATGATAACTATACTTTCAATTTTTAAAGTAGTCTTATGCATGAAAATCAAAGACTAGGCTTAGATTTTTAGGATAAACAACTTCCTTTGTTAACATATATAGGTAATTATATCTTTAACAAAAAGGTAGATAAATCATAACAAGAATGTATTTAGTCAATTACATCATGATATAAATCATAAAACAATGCTATAATAACAAAGTGACATAATCACTGTGTACAAAATTCAAAATTAGACACCTCCTTTTACAGCTTTGTTGTTGAAAACCCGCGACAGTAGGCAGTGGCTGAATGGCTACGGCTTCACACTATTAATTTAAAATAAAATTTACAAACTTTTGTTTAATTTATAATTCTCAGGATCCTTCAAAAAGGGCAAGAGAAGAGCATACTCTTGAAACAAAGCTACTAGATTTCTAAAGCTTAGAAATTTTTCGATGAAAACTCTATGGAAGAGAGGCTTATTTATAGTATTTTGGGAGGTCCTACCTGAAATATTTGCTAAGGTGGTGTCATGTCCCATCATAATTTATAGCATAAAATTTAATCTACAGGGAGATGATATTGGATGCATTGGATGAGGGTGTTTGGCTTGGTGGGTCCAACATGGCTTTCACTTCAGTCAGCAAGTCATCTTCACTGATTGGATTAAAAAGACACCTGAGCTGGAAGGTACCGGAAAGATGCCAGTGCTAGGATCTAGCTTTACATGCATGATGTCATGGAGTGATATAAAAGTAAGATTCCCACTCTAGTTATCTTTGAATGATAGTATGCACTTCCATGTCTTGGTCATG
The DNA here is from genome assembly GCA_037957365.1 of Torreya grandis. Lineage (NCBI taxonomy): Eukaryota > Viridiplantae > Streptophyta > Pinopsida > Cupressales > Taxaceae > Torreya > Torreya grandis. The sequence continues at coordinate 510,693 of JARHVA010008242.1, read as the reverse complement.
GTTTTCCTCTTCATGAATACGATGTGGGCCATGCCTGGCAATCCATCTATATAGATGTTCATTGTGTGAAGACCTTATCTTAATCAGCCATGTCCATAAAGGACATTTTAATAATTCAATGAATTGATGATAAAGAAATTCACTATTTAATCTTTCAATATAGATGACCCCTGAATTTTGGTGATGATATGCCTAGATAGTGGCTGCTGAAGACATTTGTAGATCTTGTCGTGCTGCATAAGAAATACTTGAATATCTTGGATGCAACCCTTCAAGAAGAATTTGTTCCTAGACAAGGATGTTCATGGATGAAAATCCTTGGTTATAAATTCTGGTTTGATTAAAACCAGGAATGGGTTGGTGCATAAGTGTAGCAGGAGGATTTTTGCTTAGCCAATCTACAATAATGTTATTAGTACCTTTTATGTGTTCTACTACAAAATTAAATTTATTAAAGAATGCTTGCCATCTAACGTATTTACTAAGACCATCCTTTCAACCATGATCCTTTTCCTTAAAGGTCAAAAATCTAGTACAATCGGTAATTATAATAAAATGAGGCAAATGGAGAAGTTTCAGCATAAACTTCTCAAGGCATTTCTTTACAGCATAGATTTCTTTATCAGAAAAAATCCATTTTAGAACATCAGTACTAAAAACTCCACTAGAGAATTCACAAATGAATTCCTTATTATTATGTACACAAACAAGTACTCCTCCCCATGCAATATCGGAGGCATCAGTATAAACCTTCATTTGATCTAATTTTGGGATATGAAGCTCTGGAAGTGCAGCAACCATAGTTTTGATCTTTTGGACAACTGTTGTATTTTCTTATTTCCAAAAGAAAGCTTTCTTTTTCTTGAAAATTTCTTGAAGTATGAACCTGTCTTCACCAAAATTAGGATAAAAACTATTTAAATAGTTAAGTAATCCCAAAAATGCTTGAAGCTTAGACTTATCTAGCTTCTCTGGAAAACTGATGACCTTTTCTTTGATATGTGGTTGGATTTGCAGTTTAGAATCTTGGATCACCATTCCAAGAAAGTTGCATTCAATTTTGCATAAATGAATTTGGGTTTTTTCAAGTACAATTCTTGCATCTTGAGCCAACTAAAAGAATTTAGAGAGATGAGTAAAATGGTCAGTAAGAGAATTACTGAAGATTAGTATATCATCAATATATACAAACAAAAAATTAGATGTCCCTTGGAATATTTTATTCATATGAGCTTGGTAGAATGCATGGGCATTCATCAAGCTGAAAGGCATTACTGTACACTGGAAATGGCCAAAAGGGCAGCTAAGTGTTGTCTTTTCCCTGTCAGCTTCTTTGACTTTGATCTAATAAAAGCTAGATTTGCAATCAAATTGGGAGAAGTATTCACATGATGCAAATTTCTCCAATAGATAGCTTTTATTTGGAATCAGATATGGAAATGGTTGTTTAATGGCATTTAATGGTCAATAATTAATGACCATTCTTTTCTTTCCTCTCTTCTGATATGAATTCTTGTTAATCATGAATGCATAACAACAGAAAGGGGAAGTTGATTTTTCTATAAAACCATTAGTCTCTAGTTCATTGATCTAGAGTTCCATATCATTATAATCTTGTGCTGGTATTGGGATCTTTTTACCAATTTTCTTATGTTTACCTTCAAGGATTTTTATGTCCATCTCAGGCATAGATTTTGACCAAAACTACTGAGGGTTATCAACATAGATAGTGGTTTTAATCTTTTCTCATATCTCTTGGATTTCAGCTGGGATTATTATTTCAAAGATTTGAGTCATTGAACTGGGAAATTGTTTAGTGGCATAGATAAGGTGAGGAATTCTTAGCCTTTCATTTTCTATAGTAAACATGATACTCTTTGTGGTTGAACCATAAGGGGAGTATCTGTCTATAAAGGCACCACCTAATAGGATATCTACAGGCATTCTATCTAAAGCAAAGAAATTAGCATGGAAGATTTTATCTTGTATCCTAAGGTTTTACTGATGTTTATATTTATTATAGATAAAAATATTCCCTTGGACATCTAGGCTCTTATAAGCCATGGTATCATCTAATGTCTTCTAGTCATGGATGAGTTGAGATTTTGCAAAGGAGAGAGAAGCTCCTATATCTATCTGGGCATCTACAAGTCTACCATTAATTTCTAATGTGATAAATTGGGAAAACTTTCCATTAATCAGCTGTGTTAAATAAGCTGGTTGTGGAATTTCTAAGGGAGGTATACTAGTACATACCATTTTTTGTCTCCCTGGATCCTGAAAAATGGATTGTTCAGTGTAGATGTCTTCTACTTCTGCTTCTTCTTCTTTGAGATTATTGCATTCACTTGGGTAGTAATCTTGGTCTAAGTAGAAAGAACTTTCTACTTCTTCATCCTCTTCTTTATCTTCTGTGGGCAATAATATATCCCATTTTGGATCTATCTTTGGTGCTAGAATTTCTCTTGGAGAATCTTTGCTGGTGAATTTGTTCTTGATCTAAGAATCACTTGGCTTGAAAGAGCTCTAAAATTGCAAAGGAGGATGTTGAGGTATTTAAAATGTTGGTGGCATTCTTGGCATTGAGGGTTGTCTCCCTCTAGATGGTCCATCTCCTCTGGAGTATCCTCTTGTTCATGGTCTTTTTGGTCTTTCTGGTATTTCTTGGTGATGTCTAGACTAGGTGCCATGTGCTTCATAATGTAGCTGTGAAAGGTCATGGTGCCGAGGATGGTACCATGGGTGTTGGATGTTGTTTAGCAGTTGTTCCAAGTCATTGGCTAATGACTTGAGAGCATCTGCATCATCATTGTCTTCTGAATCATCTTCAGGGAGATCATCAAGAATTGGTTCATAGATGTCATCCTGTAGGTAGAGATATTCATTCTAATCAATAATATCCCACCACGCTGCTGCATTGGAAGTTAAAATAGCTTTAACTATAGGATTTTTGTAGTGACATTGGGGAGCAATATGGCTAGGTTTGTGACAAATGTAGCAAATAGGTTGTTTGCACAGAGGATGAATAGTTCGTCATTTCTTGAGGAAACGATGAGGGGGTACATAGGAATATTTATGAGGAAAGGAGTGACATTGAAAAGAAAGGTCCTTGAAATGTTACTTCTGCTCTTTATGAGGCTGCACAAATGGCTGATAGCCAAATAGGGCTATTTCAGGAAATGCTAGAGCAATCTAGGAGGCTTGATGCTTAGTGAGCTTTTGGATGGATTTAGTCTAAGAGACTAAACACAGCTTGTTATTTAGAAAATTCAATCACATTTGAGAGAGAGAGATCTTCAATGGTTAGACCTTTAAGATCAATATAAGCTATTCAATTATCAATTAGATTATATGGTAAAGCATGCAAAAATTTGATCTTAATCTCAGTGGAAGAAAAGCTCTTGCTTTTGTATGCCAACTCTCGAAATTGTTTGGCAAAGGCATCAAATTGTTTTAATTCACACAGCTCCATTTTGAGAAGCCATTTCTTTGATTCTCATTCCCTATTGGCAATTGAAGGGGCAAACTCATTTATTAATAAATAAAATAACGTAGCTAAAGGATTAGTCTTGTTATGGACTCTATCAAATTGGTCAACTTCAATCATAGCATTCCACCATTGGTCAACTATACCCTAGAAATACATTGAAGCAAAATTAGTAGTACCATCTGGATCTAAATGAGAATTAATTGTGATGACTCTCATAGAATTACACCATGCAGTGATTTATTTTAAGGGATTGAGGATATCATCAATATTTAGATACCATGGTTGTAGCTGGACATGTGTCCACTGCATCAAAGTAGTATTAGAATGCTTGCTACTAGGATTAAAATTAGAGTTGAAGTATGTCTTATAGACTAACTGTGTTGCAAAAGATTCTTCTTGATGATCCTATTGGGAAAGCCATTCAATATTTTTGTCTAAAGCCACTATCTTAGAATCAATGGAAGATAATTGTTTTTTCATATATGTACAGAGAATATTAGTATTGTCTCCATAAATTTTTAGTTTATCAATACTATTTCTAATATACAAGACATCTTTACAAAGATCATCAAAATTCTCTATAAGGTGTGAATTGAACCTTGCAGTATAATTTCTATGTTTGAACTCATTGGAGGGTTCAACATCTCCTTGATAAGTAGCTGAAAAATATTGTAGGCTACTTGTGAACTCCTTTATGAGGTGGCCATATTCCACCTTTATACAAAGTAGCTTTGTTCTCTGTGTAAAATTCTAGACTGTCTTCTCTTGGAAGATTCATCATTGTGCCAGGTAATTGATATTTTAGATTAATACCTTGGTTGATTTCTTCATCTTAAATTAGAATATGACCTGTCTTGACTGCTTTGTGAGAAGAAGAGGTTGATGGTCTAGAAGGAGAAAGATTAGAAGAATTTACAAACAAAGATCTGGGAAGGATATTCATAGTTCTGCCATCACTTTTATGTACTGAGGCTTGACCTTTCATTTTGGGAGAAACATTTTTCAACTAGTCAAGTTTCCAATCAGAAGGTATTTCAATAGATTTTATATGGCCTTTCTAAAGTTGGACAGTACCACTAAGTCATCTAGCATAGGGCAAATTTTCTAAGATTTTTGGATGGTTCATATTGGTTATGCTATAGACAACAAAAATATTTATGGAAGCATATTTAAATTCACCAAACATATTCAAACCAAAATGGGAGGTGAATAATCCCAAATAATCTAAAGATCCAAACTTAACTTCTTTACATCCCTTATCGTAGACTGTGACAGAGAGATTAGGACAAAACTCAAAACAAATGACTTCATCGTTCAAGCGACCAAGACTGGATATTTGACAGGAATGTTTAAAATTAACTTGATGATGATCACACAAAGCTAAATATATAACAAGCTTTATATTACCGGGAATCAAAGGAGTTATGTGGATTCTAATAAGACCAAAGTGTACAAATTTTACATCTTCATGTGACTGATATAAATGATTTCAGGTTCAGGTAATAAAGATAGTAAATTTGTTTGGAAACTCTTTTTAGGCTTATAACTGAGAGTTAACTCGATAGATTTAATTCAGGGTTTTACAAAAGACAAATATGTAGATTTATACACAAATTTAGATTTTAAAAGTTTAGACTTCTTATAGACATGTGAAGCTTTGATAGCCAGGGTTTTGTACAAGCTATTTTCTTTTCATAGGTTTTCTTCAGTGATCTCAATATCTAGACAATCAGATAACTATTCTGGAATGAAAGGAGGGAGTTCATAAGTTCCTTCTAATTCAGATTCATTCATGATTTCTACTATAAAGGCTGTTTGGGTTTAACCAAATTCCATTATGGAGATGTTTGAGGTTTGGTAAGCGAGAAAATTATAATAAGGGAAACAAGAAATGTAGAGATAAAAAGGCCTATGACAATTTTAAAAATGGCCATAGAATCAATGCAGTAAACTTTCCCAAAGAATTTTTCAAAGTAGAGAACTCAAAAAGTTGATGCAAGAAATTTTTACAAATCAAAATAGTCTTTAGTAGTTATGGCTCTGATACCATTCTTTTATCATCAGTAGATGCCTCCTTCTTTTATAGCATTGTTGTTGAAAACCCATGATAGTAGGCAGGGGCTGAATGGCTACGACTTCACACTATTAATTTAAAACAAACTTTACAAACTCTTGTTTAATTTATGATTTTTAGGATCATTCAAAAAGGGCCAGAGAAGAGCATACTCTTGAAACAAGGCTACTAGATTTCTAAATCTTAGAAATTTTTTGATGAAAACTCTATGGAAGAGAGGCTTATTTATAGTATTTTGGGAGGTCTTGCCTGGAATCTTTGCCAAGGTGGTGTCATGTCCCATCATACTTTACAGCATTAAATTTAATCTATAGGGAGATGTTGTTGGATCCACTGGATGAGGATGTTTGGCTTGGTGGGTCCAACATTACTTTCACTTTAGTCAGCAAGTCATCTTCGTTGATTGGGTTTAAAAGACACCTGAGTTGGAAGGTACTGGAAAGATGTCATTGCTGCGGTCAGCTTCACATGCATGATGTCGTCGAGTGATATAAAAGTAATATTCCCACTCTAGTTGTCTTTGAATGATATTATGCACTACCGTGTCTTGGTCATGGTTCTCCTCTTCATGAATACGATGTGGGCCATGCCTAGCAATCCATCTATATAGATGTTCATTGTGTGAAGACCTTAACTTAATCAGCCATGTCCATAAAGGACATTTTAATAATTCAGTGAATTGATGATAAATAAATTCACTATTTAATCTTTTAATATAGAAGACCCTAGAATTTTGGTGATGATTTGCCTAGATAGTGGCTGCTGAAGACATTTGTAGATCTTGTCTTGCTGCATAAGAAATCCTTGAATATCTTGGATGCAACCCTTCATGAAGAATTTGTTCCTAGACAAGGATGTTCATGGATGAAAATCCTTGGTTATATATTTTAGTTAGATTGAGACTAGGAATGGGTTGGTGCATAAGTGTAGCAGGAGGATTTCTGCTTAGCCAATCTGTAATAATGTTATTAGTACCTTTTATGTGTTCTATTGAAAAATTAAATTGATTAAAGAATGCTTGCTATCTGACATATTTATCGCAACCATACTTTTGACCATGATCCTTTTCCGAAAAGGTCATAAATCTTGTACAATCGGTAATTACAATAAAATGAGGCAAATGGAGAAGTTTTAGCATAAACTTCTCAAGGCATTTCTTTACAACATAGATTTCTTTATCAGAAGAAATCCATTTTAGAACATCAGTACTGAAAACTCCACTAGAGAATTCATAGACAAATTCTTTATTGTTATGTACACAAACAAGTACTCCTCCCCATGCAATATCAGAGGCATCAGTATAAACCTTCATTTGATCTGATTTTGAGATATGAACCTCTGGAAGTGCAGCAACCATAGTTTTGGAATTTTTGACAGTTGTTGTATGTTCTTCTTTCTAAAAGAAAGCTTTCTTTTTTTGGAGAAGTTTTTGTAGTATGAAACTGTCTTCACTAGAATTAGGATAAAAACTATTTAAATAGTTAAGTAATCCCAAAAATGCTTGAAGCTTAGAATTGTCTAGCTTCTCTAGAAAACTGATGACCTTTTCTTTGATATGTGGCTAGATTTTCAGTTTAGAATCCTGGATCACCATTCCAAGAAAGTTGCATTCAATTTTGCATAACTGAATTTTGGTTTCTACAAGTACAATTCCTGCAACTTGAGCCAACTAAAAGAATTTGGAGAGATGATTAAAATGGTCAATAAGAGAATTACTGAAGATTAGTATATCATCATATATACACATAGAAATTTAGATGTGCCTTGGAATATTTTATCCATATGAGCTTGGTAGAATGCAGGGGCATTCATCAGGTCTAAAGGCATTATTGTCCACTGGAAATGGCTAAAAGGGAAGCTGAACACTATCTTTTCCCTGTCAGCTTCTTTGACTCTGGTCTGATAAAAGCCAAATTTGCAATCAAACTGGGAGAAGTATTTACATACCACAACTTTCTCCAACAGATAGCTTTTATTTGGAATCAGATATGGAAATGGCTGTGTAATGGCATTTAATGGTCGATAATTAATGACCATTCTTTTCTTTCCTCTCTTCTACTCTGAATGCTTGTTAACCATGAATGCATAACAATAAAAAGGGGAAGTTGATTTTTCTATAAAACCATTAGTCTCTAGTTCCTTGATCTGGAGTTCCATATCATTATAATCTTGTGCTGGTATTGGGATCTTTTTCCCAATTTTCATATGTTTACCTTCAAGGATTTTTATGTCCATCTCAGGCATAGATTTTGACCAGAACTACTAAGGGTTATCAGAATAGATAGTGGTTTTAATCTTTTCTCCTATCTCTTGGATTTTAGCTAGGATTATTATTTCAGGAATTTGAGTCATTGAATTGGGAAATTTTTTAGTGACATAGATAAGGCGAGGAATTCTTAGCCTTTCATTCTCTATAGTAAACATGATACTCTTTTTGGTTGAACCATAATGGGAGTATCTATCTATAAAGGCACCGCGTAATAGGATATCTACATGCATTTTATCTAAAGCAAAGAAATCAGCATGGAAGATTTTATCTTATATCCTAAGGGTCTGTTGATGTTTATATATATTACAGATAAAATTGTTCCCTTGGACATGTATGCTCTTGTAAGCCATGGTATCATCTAATGTCTTCTAGTCATGGATGAGTTGAGATTTTGCAAAGGAGAGAGAAGGTCCTATATCTATTTGGGCATCTACAAGTTTGCCATTAATTTCTAATGTGATAAACTAGGCAAACTTTCCATTAATTAGCTGTGTTAAATAAGTTGGTTGTGGAATTTCTAAGGGAGGTATACTAATACATACCAGTTCTTGTCTCCCTGGATCCTAAATAATGGATTGTTCAGTGTAGATGTCTTCTACTTCTGCTTCTTCTTCTTGGAGATTACTGCATTCACCTGGGCAGTAATCTTGGTTTGAGTAGAAAGAACTTTCTACTTTTTCATCCTCTTCTTTATCTTCTGTGGGCAATAATATATCCCATTGTGGATCTATCTTTGGTGATAGAATTTCTCTTGGAGAATCTTTGCTGGTGAATTTGTTCTTGATCCAAGAATCACTTGGCTTGAAAGAGCTCTGAAATTGCAAAGGAGGATGTTGAGGTCTTTGCAATGTTGGTGGCATTCTCGACATTGAGGGCTATCTCCCTCTAGATGGTCCATCTCCTCTGGAGTATCCTCTTGTTCATGGTCTTTCTAGTCTTTCTGGTATTTCTTGGTGATGTCTAGACCATGTGCCATGTGCTTCATAATGTAACTGTAAATGGTCATGGTGCCAAGGATGGTACCATGGGCATTTCATGTTAGTTATCGATTGTTGCAAGTCATCAACTAATGACTCAAGAGCATCTGCATCATCATTGTCTTCTAAATCATCTTTAGGGAGATCATCTAGAATTGGTTCATAGATGTCATCCTGTAGGTAGAGATCTTCATTAGAATCAACAATATCCCACCATGCTGCTGCGTTGGAAGTGAAAATAGCTTTAATTGTAGGATTTTTGCAGTGACATTGGGGAGCAATATGGCCAAATTTGTGACAAATGTAGCAAATAGGTTGTTTGGATAGAGGATGAGCAGTTCATCATTTCTTTAGGAAATGATGAGGAGGTGCATAGGAATGTTTTCAAGGAAAGGAGCGACATCGAAAAGAAAGGTGCTTACGACATTGCTTCTATTGTTTGTGAGGCTGCACAAATTGCCGATAGCCAAATGGGGTTATTTTAAGAAATGTTGGAGTAATCTGGGAGGCTTGATGCTTAGTGAGCTTTTGGATGGATTTAGTCTCAGAGACTAAACACATAGCTTGTTTTTTATAAAAGTCAATCACATCTGAGAGAGAGATCTTCAATGGTTAGACCTTTAAGATTAATATAAGCTATTACCTTATCAATTAGATTATATGGTAAAGCATGTAAAAATTTGATCTTAATCTCAATGGAAGAAAATATCTTGTTTTCATATGCCAACTCTTGAAATTATTTGGCAAAGGCATCAAACTATTTTAAGTCACACAGCTCCATTTTGAGAAGCCATTTCTTTGATTCTAGTTCCCTATTAGCAACTGGAGGGGCAAACTCATTTATTAATAAATGAAATAATGTAGCTAAAGGATCAGGTTGGTTATGGAATCTATCAAATTTTTCATCTTTAGTCATAGCATTTCACCATTGGTCAACTATACCCCAAAAAAACTTTGAAGCAAAATTAGTAGTATTAGTTAGATCTAAATGAGAATTAATTGTGATGACTCTCATAGAATTACACCATGCAGTGATTTCTTTTAAGGGATTGAGGAGATCATCAATATTTAGATCCCATGGCTGTAGCTAGACATGTGTCTGTTGCATCAAAGTAGTATTAGAATGCTTTCTACTGGGCTTAAAATTATAGCCGAAGTCTATCTTATAGACTAACTGTGTTGCAGAAGATTTTGCTTACTGATCATGTTAGGAAAGCCATTCAAGACTTTCATCTAAAGCCACTATCTTAGAATAAATTGAAAACAATTGTTTTTTCATATTTGTACAGAGAATATTAGTATTATCTCCACAAATTGTTATTTTATCAATACTCTTTCTAATATAGAAGACATCTTTATAGAGATCATCAAAATTCTCTGTAAGGTGTGAATTGAACCTTGCAGTATAATTTTTATGTTTGAACTTATTGGAGGGTTCAAAATCTCCTTGACAAGTAGCTAAAAAATATTGTACAGTTCCTACAGGCTGCTTGTAAACTCCTTTATGAGGTGGCCATCTTCCACCTTTATACAGAGTAACTTTTTTCTCTATGTAAAATTCTAGATTGTCTTCTCTTGGAAGATTCATCATTGTACAAGGTAATTGATCTTTTAGATCAAGATCTTGGTTGATTTCTTCGTATTCAATCAGAATATGACCTATCTTGACTGCTCTGCGAGAAGAAGAGGTTGATGGTCTGGAAGGAGAAAGATTAGAAGAATTTATAGACAAAGATCTGGGAAGGATATTCACAGTTCTGACATCACTTCTATGTATTGAGGCTTAACCTTTCATTTTGGGAGAAATTTTTTTCAACCAGTCAAGTTTCCAATCAGAAGGTATTTCAACAGATTATATATGGCCTTTCTAAAGTTGGACAGTACCACTAAGTCATCTAACATAGGGCAGATTTTCTAATATTTTTGGATGGTTCATATTGGTCATGCTATAGACAACAAAAATATTTATGGAAGCATATTTAAATTAACCAAACATATTAAAACTAAAAATGGAGGTGAATAATCCCCAATAATCTAAAGATCCAAACTTAACTTCTTTACATCCCTTATCGCGGACTACGATAGAGAGATTAGGACAAAACTCAAAACAAATGACTTCATTGTTCAAGCGACCAAGACTGGATATTTGACAGGAATGTTTAAAACTAACTTGACGACGATCACACAAAGCTAAATATATAATAGGCTTTATATTACTGGGAATCAAAGGAGTTATGTGGATTCTAATAAGACCAATGTGTACAAATTTTACATCTTCAGGTGACCTGATATAATTGATTTCAGGTTTAGGTAATAAAGATAGTAAATTTGTTTGGAAACTCTTTTTAGGCTTATAATTGAGAGTTAACTCGACAGATTTGATTTGGGGTTTTACAAAAGACAAATATGTAGATTGATACACAAATTTAGATTTTAAAAGTTTAGACTTCTTATAGACATGTGAAGCTTTGATAGCCGGGGGTTTGCACAAGTTATTTTCTTTTTCTAGGTTTTCTTCAGTGATCTCAATATTTGGACAATTAGATAACTATTCTGGAATGAAAGGAGGGAGTTCATAAGTTCCTTCTAATTCAGATTCATTCATGATTTCTACTGTAGAGGTTGTTTGGGTTTTACCAAATTCCATTGCGGAGAGATTTGAGCTCTCGTAAGTGAGAAAATTCTGATAAGGGAAATAGGAAATGCAGAGATAAAAAGGCCTATGACAATTTTTAAAATTGATGGGGACTCGATGCAATAAACTTTCCCAAAGAATTTTTCAAAGCAGAGAACTCAAAAAGCCAAAGCAAGAAATTCTTACAAATCAAAACAGTCTTTAGTAGTGATGGCTCTGATACCATTCTTTTATCGTCATTAGACACCTCCTTTTATAGCTTTGTTGTTGAAAACCCACGACAGTAGGCAGGGACCGAATGGCTACGGCTTCACACTATTAATTTAAAACAAACTTTACAAACTCTTGTTTAATTTCTGATTCCATCTCATAATAATGAACTCATGAAATTTAAGTAACATACATCTGTCTCATAATAACATATGACTCATAATTTAGTTAAAAAGAAACAAAATAATTTAAAAACCATATTAATCCATGGATAATTAGGTAAATCAATTTAGTGAGAGAATCGGGATACAACAAAAATTATTGAATTTTTTAACAATGATTATCCTTGACTTAAAACAAAATATATTTATACTTGGTCTTTGATTGTTAAAAGGCTTTAGAATTAGAATTAGAATAAATAGTGTTTTTTTGCCCTATGTGTAGAATAATTTTCAAGTGATTTATAAATATGCTTTGAGAAGTCTTGATGTGATTATATAGAGGAATATTTAAAATATTTTTGCTAACTGACCTTGCTAAAAGAGTGGGAAGGGTAAGATGCAATGTATCAAATTTAAAAAGCTATATATAGAGTGTAATGGATAAGGATGCATTAGTGAGAAAGATTGTAGTGTGGCCTTATTTAACCTAGTATGGTCTTATCCCAAAAGGATGAAGACTACTAAAATTGGTTTGACAAAAACTAGTGATAAAAATAGGGATGGCAAATGATGTTCTAAATGGTTTCAATATAATTTTCAGAATAGTGAATGCGCTTATGTAGATGGAAAGTTAACAGAGTGATGAATAGTCCAAGTGAGGTAAGGATGCCAAGATTAAACATTATTAACTACTTAATGACTAAATTTAATTGTCTAAAGTAAATATTATGTATGATATGCTCATGTGATGCTTTATTATGCTATGATGTCTTCCCTTTATATAATAAAAATTATCTTTTGTGTCACTTTATTAGAACACACTTTTCATGTAAATAGCATGTGCCTATAGATAAATTACTTATTTCATCACTTTTCATATATTCTGTTAATGATATCATCAAAGTAGATGTAGATATTATTTTCAATAGTTTACAAGTTTGTGATTTTTAATTTAAAATAGGATGGGGGCATATCTCATGTTCTATTAGGGAAAACTCATGGAGAAATATGGGGATCTCCTTGTTCCAATATAGGTTATTCTTCCATGGATTATTTTCATGTTACTATACTTCACCTAAATATGTATATTTTTGTCTCTAATACATATTCTTCATAGTTTCATATATCATAGGTGATTGTTGTGCTCTAAAGTGCTTCATGTGTTTTCATGTGCCTATCATGTCTTCAACTACCTCATATTTTTGTATATCTTTTATATTATTCCATTACTTGATATGTTTCTCTATCTTTGACACACATTTTATATGGCTTTCCACTTAATGTGCATGTTATGATTTATATATGCATGTTTAAGTGATTATCATGTGTATTATATTTTTGAATTGTCTTTGATCACAAGTGAAGTGTCTCCAATGTGATTGACGTGTCTCTAGTGTGTCTAATGTGTATATTATGGGTTTGATATAACTCCATTATCTTTTGTTCCCTGTACTTGTTTGGCATGTTTTTTTGTTGTCATTGCCCATAACATACAAAAAAATTCACTGTTTTCCTAAGTTACCATGATCCTTATAATGAATCCATTGGGAGAAAAATCTTATACTCATGCTTTACATTGTTATATCTTATGTTGATTATATTACACTCTTTTTTATTTTAAGCCCACATGGGAAATATTATCCTTGATCTTATAAGGCTTATATCGTGAGTTTACATGTATAAAGGAATTCATAACATACATGTTTCTTTATATGTTACACACCAAAAATTTTAATAATTTATCTTGCACATGGTGCGTTTGACGACTTCTTTTTTAGATGTAAGCTTTATATATTCATATTAAATCTCAAAGGGGTCCATATATCTACTCATAATAATGAAATACATGTTATTATGGCATGTGTATTACAATATTCAACTAGATGGATTTGGAGGCCCATGACTAACAAGATGTCTAATTCTAATTTATAATGATTCAAATTTTATTTAGATGTGGTGGCCCATATCTGATAATAGTTTCTAACTCCACTTCACATTGATACCAACATTAACTTTATTTATGATTGTACTCATGGTCATAATCATTTTTATTTAAAGAAGTACTCAAAATTTTATCTAACTTTTATGAAAATATTACTAGAAATTTATACTCATAATCTTGTTCAAAACTTCAAACATAAGGTGTGGAGGCTCGATTATGATAGGGTGCCAAGATCCATTCAATCTCCCACCAAAATCAAGTATGTTGCTTTCAATTTTTTTGATTTCAATAGAAAATTGGTTTATGGCACTCACCCATGTGTGTAGAAAAAGAAATAATAGTTTTGTAGTTTTTCATGTATATTGATTTTTCCTCTAGAGCTTCAAGTGATTTTTTATTGTATGTATTCCTCTACTTTAATATGTATGTGTACACACACATAAAAGTGAGGGAAAATATAGGAACTTTAAAATGGCCCTTAAGAATTTTGTTAAATTACATTTTTAGGGTGTTTATGAGCTTGTTAATTATTTATCCAAATTATGCACTATTAGCTTGTTTTTTGGGTTATTATTGTGTCTCCCCTTGTTCTCTCTTCCCCTTTCTTTCTTTTTTTTTTTTTTTTTTTTTTTTTTCGAGTGTTTTAGGTAGTGTGTTTGGGATGTGTCTAGCATTCAAGATAGTCTAGAATGATCCCAAGATTTTACATTGTGGGGAACACTTCAAACATTACTAGGGTTTTTAGTGGTTTTTTTTGGTAAAGGTGTACTTGTCTTGTGTGGTCTCATTTCTTTTTTTTTTAAGTTGGTATTTTCTTAGTTAGTATATTAATAAGTATCTTAATTTGAACTCAATTATTTATATATACATAAGCATTAGTTCATTTGTACAAAGGAAAATTTATAAAATTCATTTATTATTCATAGGAATTTATTGGGCACTTGCAAACATTCTAGAAGAAATCAATAAATCTTTAGAATATTCATTGAAGCCATAAGATTATGTTTAGACACACACACAAGACTAGTTTGCATGTTATGAGTTATTCTAATATATAGGCTTGTTGTTTTCAATATTATTATTATCTAGAAGCCTAACAAATATTAAAATAGTTTGATTATTTTTTGGGATAATATAAACTGAAAAATAAATAATTTCCTTAAATTTTTAGTTATTATTATTTAATTAAGAGAAAAAAAAGAGTTACGTTAAATACAAATGATCAAAAAAAAAGTGTGAAAAACTACATAAAGTTTCTGAAGATTAAAGTTATATAAACATACTCCTCAAGTTGTTTTAGACATATCTACAATTTTGTCTAACATACTCAAATAATTTAAACATTGTCAAGAAAGTTGAAACTTATGAGACAAACTTATTTTATCATCACTAAATATCTTAATCGGATTTATATCATAACTAAGTGTACATTTCTGCCGTTAAATCCTAGCGACTGTCACTATAACACACCTGAAAATTCGATAAACCATAGAAAATTAATGATAGACAAACCGGAGTGTTTAGGAGGATGTAGCCGTTAATGATTAGAATAGAGCCATCCCAATCCCATCCCAATCCTGAAAAGGCTTGCAATGAATGTAACATAAACATAAATGATTCTCCCAAGTTTGAGGGAATCGAGAATCATCATAAACATAAATGTTGCTCTTATATCGAAACATGAAATATTTTATGCATATCTATATAGAACGTGCAGGTTTGAATTTTAACCCTCCCATGTGCCACCAAACTCAAATCTTCAATCGATACCATTGTTTAAATAATCAATTATACATTATATTTATTTATATCAATATAAACGAGATAGTCACACGCCACCCAACTAAAATCTTATTAGATTCCATTTTTTTTCAAATAAGAGTTGTATATGTTTAAAAATGATTCTTAGGTTTTTATAAGTTGTTAAATTGTCTATTTCTATAATATTTTTGTATTGTATATATTCATATTTGGTATTAGATATATGATAATATCAGTTTTGATTAAGTCTTAGTATATATGACTTGTGTACACAATTATCTCTTGCTCACACTTTCCTTTAGACATCTTTTATTTATGGGTCTAACGTTCTTAAATTATCATTATGCATACACACGATTTTCCTAGTCTTTGTCTGAGCAGTTTATTATCCTACAGAGATTATCTCATGATCTCATACCATAGTTTATTATATACTAGACACTCTCAGCGACAATCAGACAAACCTAATTATTACATCCATTTGCCCTAACTAAATTTGTCTATGCACAATTTAACAACTATTTTCCCATATTCAAATCCTTCCTATGATTCAACCAATATGTTTCACATGTTGGTCTGTAGGAAAATTATCCAAAAAGTTAACTATATAAGCTTATCAATCCTAAGCCTATTCATATTTAAAAGACATCTAGCACTTATCAATAGAACATCTATTATTCATCTGCACATTGAGCCAAGTATGAATACCATTGCAAGTTCAAAATCATAGGTTATCAAGTGTTAAAAGCCATACACATGATTGCACAACATGTTAATATTACATTGACTGCACACATAAGTAGGTGGTAGAATTACATATAGTTTAAGCCCTCTTTGGAGTATTAGAACATAGAAAATAAGTAGTCACTCAGTGGGGGTTGGTTGAGGTCAGTTCATTCCATCTTTTATAACCTATTTTCTAGGTCACATTGGTCCCATTCGTGCAAGTTAGGGTTTTGATAAAAAGAGAAGGTAAATAAATTTATTTACACATGTCCAAAGGTGTCTAAATACATAGGAGCCACTTGTATATGCAAGCACATCGATCCAAATTATCACATATTAGTGCAAGTTTCCTATATGAATTCGGTATAATGTGTTTTTCATGCCCAAAAATTGACATGACTAAAACCACACAAAATCATGCCAACTTTTTTTTTTAGAATGTACAATGCACCTTATGCACAATTTCATTACCCATTGGCTACCTAACAATGTGGCACAAGATGGAAAATATGTCTAAATGAACTTACATGCCTAAACGACATAGATGGTAATGCATAAGCAATGGCACAGTTGCTACAAAACCATGCTAGCCTCACTTACTCTAATCAACCTACAGGTTATCAACAAATCTAAAACTCTCTAAGTTGGCCTAGTGAGTCCCATAGTCTCAATGTCCTAGAAGGATTTTCGATTAATGTGAGGTGGGTTCAAACAATAACTAGCTTGAACAATGCTATCCAACTCTTTATGGTGTTCAAAAATGTCCTTGGGTAAATCCTCACATGGCTCAGTACACACCCAAATTGAAATTAAAGTCTAATTTTGAATTGACTTAACTTAAGAGGAAAGTGCTTAAACAAAGATCATATAATCCCCATACAACCTTAAAGGGGTCTAAAATATCTCAAATAAGCCCCCTATGGATGAAGCACTCTATTTCAACCATTAGATTGATTCAACTCCGACCATCAAATTTGATTAAAGGTAGGGAAGCCCTATAAATCCTTATGGAAGTCAATAAAGGATTCAAAACAACCACTAATTCATAAACTCAAATTTTTGAAAGCAAGGAGGAGGAATTGGAGGATGATTTGTTCATAGCCATCCTTCTTCTCATTCCTCAACCTTGGACAATTTCAATTAATGGAGTCTCCAAGCTTTTGATCTTTTTTCAGCTATTTATTTTTTAATTTTATTTTGATACATGGATTTGGTTTATAGATACCCATCTTCTCTAAAAGGTTTTAGGAGGTCTCAGTCTCGTACATGTTCTAAAAATGTCTTGAAGTGCTTCAAGTTCCATGAAAACCTTTAATGATTTTCAAGTTCAGTTTAAGGTAATTTTTTTTGAAAATATAGTTTTAAGTTTTCAAAATTGACTCATACAATAAAGGGTATACAAATAATGGGGGTCTCTTTTGGGCTTAACCCGTCCTGGGCTTTTAGGAGCCCACAATCATAAAACCACTCTAGAAAGACCTCCCTATGACAAAATCATCATAAATTGAGAATCATATAGTTTTGGGTCCTCAAATCACTTTCATGTGGAATATCATGAAGAATCATATAATTTCAGGCCTTAAAATTTATTTCATGTAGAAGGGCATGAAAACTTGAGGGGATTCCTTTTGGTTCTTTCACCTCCAAATCTCCACGATTAGACTTGCAAAAATAGTTATCCTAATTTAAAATAGTTTTGGTTTTTAATTTGTTTGTGCAAGTTTCAATTTTATAAAAGTTGAGGTTATCTTAAATCAAATTTAAATTAGATTAAATATTAATTATAAATACTAATGATGATAATCCATGAAGCAAAATAATATTAAAAACATAATTTAAACAAAGGTTATCAATTTACATGACTTAAGCAACATAGTAAAATGGGGTGGTGGTCATCCTCAGTTGACTGCTTCCCCACCACATTCATTTAAGGATAGCTAACTTTATGGTTACCACCATGTCTATGCAACCATGATTTATCCACTTAACAAGAGCGATCTCCCCCTAGGGGCCTTAACCAATGTCATGTGGTCATATAGATGATCACAGACCCTTTTTCAAATCCTATCCTACACAAAGGGTACAATGCCCTCTAAAATGGCATGTGTATTAAAAAATTACCCTGTAAAGGCATGATATTACACAAATTCATATCAGGAGAACCATATGTCAAAAAAGTATGAAACGAAAATTGTTAGACTCATAAAATCTAAAAAATTATACTAAATTTAGTTAAAGCCCTCCACTACATTGATTTGCATGCAATAAAACTAAATGAAGCTATGATAATTTACAAAGGAGGTACAAGGAGTTTTAGTATTGAAACTTTGAAAATATAAATAAATTAAATCATAAATCTTGAAACTTTAAATTGTGTTACTTTCATGATTAGCCTTATTTTATGGTATCATAAAAATAAATTAAAAATACAATGATTTGAAGTGCATAAAAATTATAAAAATGCTTTTGGATTTTCTTGGCTTCACAAAAATCAATAAAATTTAAAATTTTAGAAAAGTGATAACTTTTATTTTCAAATAATTATAAAAATACAAACAAATAAATGTCTCACCAAAAAAAAATATGGTTTTTAACATAATATAATCATTTCCTTATTTGTATAATCTGATACAATCATTTTAAACATTATGCAATAGATAGAGAATCATCATGTTAGTTTTAGATGTCTATTAGAATTTAATTCCATTATACACATATTTTCAACTAGATAATTAATATAATGGATCTCAAACAACCAATATAATTTTCACAATTCAACACAAGAGTGTTTAAAAATATGGGCTTTAAATGAGCTCCACAAGCAATTGCAAGGCCAACCAAAGAAGGGGAATTCCTCCCATGTATTTTCCATGATTAGGTGGTTGCCTTAGGCATCCCCAATCTTAAGACTCCCAACTCTAAGTATCTTCTCTCATTAGTGTAAGGTGGAATAAATTGATAAGGCAAGGTTTGGATGATAGCTAAACCACAGAAATGATTTTTCACTAGGAAAAACATCTAAAAAGCTTATAATTTTGTTTACATTGAAGAGGATTTCATACCCAATACAAACATGTAATGAAATAAAATGACCATTAAAAATACCATAAATATAGCAAGGTAGACAGAAAAAAAAATTGAACATAGAAGACCCACCAAAGTAGAAGAAAAACATAAGGATGCCTCACTCTTGTTCTACAATGTCTTGACCATGGGAGATAATTACCACAATCAACCATGCCAAAGTAACACATAGGAGGGCATATAAACCCATTTTCACTAGCCACTACCACTACGGCAATAAAAACACGTAAGATGGCATAGGAACCTAGCTACACCAACCACTACCACTATGTAAAAGAACACAATAAGGTAAGTAAATTCAAACCCAATCGAGTATCCTAACAATGCCAAATTTATAAAAAAAAATAAAAATAAAAAATAAATAAAATAAAAAAATAAAAAAAATAAATAAAAAGAATCCAAGAAAAAATTGAGTGATTATACATATACAAGGCCCAAGTGAGAAATAAAAATAATATGCTGGGAATAGGCACAACCTTGACAAGCAGTGATAAAAATAAGGTAGGCCAAGTGGCCCTACACCTCTTGAAAACAAGTAGAAACATATAAGGGAGAAACTTCTCAATTTGAATCAAATAACATAAAATTATAACACAAGGGTATATGGAAGCCTATCTTGATTCTTCTTTGGAATATACATAAAGACTCATCCATAAGTGCAAGGCTAAGTTCTCCTTCTCACTAGTGTTCCTTCCTTCTCTACTTTCTGCCTTCTTTATTCTTTATCTCTCCTCCAATTTTCAAAATGGCCAAAATTTCTCCTAATAAATGCTTCCCTTCTTCCAATAGGCTTAGTACTCTCCTCTAAAGGATAATGGGAAGGTGAATATTTTCCCTTCCCATCCCTTGTCCAAAGGTCAACAAGTCTCCCCTAACAATAACTTCTCTTAAAAACCAATGTGGGAAATCAAGTAAGTCCCTACCTAATTAATGATCCCACTATCCCATGCAATAAATGGCACATGGTCTAGCCTTTTAGCTTCATTTTCACTCCAAACAAGGTATCAATCCATATTATAATTTAAAAGGGCCTTAAATGCACATTTAATCACTTATATAACACTGAAAAATCACTTGTAAAGTTGGTTGAATGTGTCCATCCGAGTTTTGGGTCAATAGGGCCACTTATGTGGCTTAAAGTTACACTTTATGAAAAAAATACAAAGTAAAGGATACTCCTAAGGTGTATAAGAAAATATATGAATAGTATCCAATGGGTTTAATAGAGATAGGAGGGTTAAACTTTTGATTAGGTCCACATATGATGTAAAGAATGGTTTGAAATAGAAAGGTCAAATATTCATGCCACCATTTTATCAATGATGTGATCATGCTTGACGTAGTCCTAATTACCTCACTATCCCCCCTTATTACCTATACAACATTACACACATAAAATTAGTTGGCCTAGATAGTCAAAGCAATTGAATGAAATAATTAATACAAGTAACTCCAATCATATAAAGCACTTACGATCATATAAAAGGCATAACATCTTAATAACTCACTTGAGTAAATACAGACATGTCATCAACATCATAATGAATAAAATAATCATCTAATCTAAGAATAAAACTTTTATTATTTAATTAAATAAACAACATCATATAATATATAGAATCTATATCAGACATAAAGGACCAATAACATCTCGTGTCATACTAATACATAAAACATATCTCAACAAACATGTAAATCACAAAATGTCTATAGTAAGCACTGAGAAAAGATGGGTCTCACAGTGTTGATGTGAGTTTTATGCACACCTGATGTACGCTATCCTTTCACTACTCTTAAACCATCAACAAACTGATACAAACCTATCTAGATCATTCATTCCTTGTACCCCTATTTTCCCTGTTTATTGGCCATAAATCCTTCTAGGTTAACTCAATCATGAAAGTAAAACTATTTATAGATACCCATTAATCCCTTATATAACATACTATAAAATCTCCTGAGGTTGCTTTGTACGGAATTGTACTTCCTTCCTTATGCCCTGTTCTAATTAGCCCTCCTTGTGTGCAAAACACCTTGTCCAGAGTAAAGTATGGACTTTCTAAGCAAACAAAGCATCATTCCAGATACCCATTACCTTCTTATAGGTGAATCAATCATTTTTTAGTGCACTTCTTTGGAGAAATTCACTTTTCCTATATTGGCCTATGCTCTTTCCTTCACATGTACCTAGGATCCACTTGGCAATTGTTATTTTCCATACTTATCCGTACTGTAGCACCTTTAGACCACTTCAAACAGTTCTATAACACCTTCAAGGTTCAGATTCCAAAGTTTCAAGAGTTTTCAAGCATTAAAACTCATTTTGAGGGCTAGAAGCTAATTCAGGATTTTCCCTTGGACAGTCACAGGCCGAGAGCTAATTAATTTTTCTGGGTGTGTTTTAGACAGTTTCAAGGGTTCTAATAACTTTTATAGGGTCTTTATTTATTTCTTACACCTCCAATAATCACCTTGGTCATGTTAACCTTCTGTACCTTCTAATGCTCAACAACTCAGTTGTCTTGGACTGTATTTTCATGACAGCGAACAGGGTTCATTATTGTCATCTCTTTTTGAATGATCAATAGAATTTCAAGAGGATAAAAAACTATGAAAATACCGTAATTACTTCTCCATTCATATTCCCTATCAAAAATGACCTGATCAATCCACTTCCAATGCAAAAACATACAAGTTTCTTAACTTTTTTTGTACACTGTCACCTACAGGCCTGAATTCCAACTGTGGAGTTTTTGGACATTAAAGGGGTTTCTAACACCTGTTTCTTCTTGATTTAGGTTTATAATTTCCTTATAGACCTATTTACATACCATTTTCAACTCCATACAAACATTTTCACATTGGTTTTCCCTTGGACAGTGGCTGTATTTTTAAATTCCTGAATATCTTGTTTAGCCCTGTTTAGGCTTCTTTTAGCTTTCAAAGCTCTTAAGGTCTTTTGTTTACATAAATACCAGTTTAAAATTATTATCAACATACAAAATACCCAGTCTCTCTCAATATTCCATAGAGAACCATCATACACACACTTACACAGGACTGTTACCAGAATTCATAAGAAACCATATGTGAAACAAATACATTCATTCTTTCTTTCATAAATCAATAGAAGACTTACAATTTAATACCAGATTCAATATCCATGTTCCATGGCTTTCAAATCCTTGCTTGATCCTTCAAAAATTCTCTTGACTTCAATCAAATTTGCTCCTTCTCTTTTCTTCAACATCTCTTGAATGAGGTCCTCCCTCATTGTTTCTCTTCTCTTCTCTTCATTCTATCTTCTTTCCCTTTAATGAGAGGGATTTTCCTCTCTGTCCTTCTTCACTTCTATGCCCCTCTCATCCTCTCTTCTCTTCTCTTCTCTTCCTTTTTTTCATTAATGAATTCTTCTTTGTTCTTTTGAATAGCTTCCCTTCTAACTTCTATGCCCAATTTGGGCTTAAGGAAAAACAAAATATTGTTTTTAAGTTTTAACAAGATACTAAGGTTGAAAATAGTTTCAACCATTTCCCCCTGATTCCCTCAACAGCCTAACCATCACTTTTTACCTTTTTACTTTCACTTTTTTATAATTACATTTTACATTCAAGGTGAAATTTTGAAATCTCATAATTTGGAGGGAAAACCAGAATTTGAATTTTCGTGCTAGAATTTCATTTGCATTTGCAACTAGTCCTCCATGGTGCTATTTGTAGATGCTCCTGCATCATACTCTCCCTCTAAAAAAAAATTTGAACCTTATTTCAAATGTCATGCTTCCTCCATGCTTTAGCCTTCACTCGTATACCTGGATCCAAGGTCTTGTTGTCAATGCTTGTCTTGTTTGAAATAGTCTTTGTCTTTCATCTTATTGTTCTTCCTCTTCTGGTATGTTCTTCTCCTCATCTCTTTCTCAGCTGTCATCTCCCACTTCCACACTTCTTCATCTTCATACATAGCTTCTAGATCTTCTTGTTGTTCTTCTTGGTTCATGAGCTTCTTCAATGACTCATGTATGTCATTCACTTCAGTAACCTTCATACCTGCATACAAAACATCAAAAGCCACCTTAGAATCAAAATCTTTAGGCCATGAAGCCTCTTGTCTGTCTTCACATGCTTTCTCTTTGACCAAAACTGCCTTGACCTCTTTGCTCTGCTCTTGTCTTGCTCCACTCTTCCCAATGTTGCCTTCACCATGGCTTGTACCTTCCTTCATCTCTCTTGAATTACCAAACAGCTCCTCCAACTTCTTCAACTCTTCCTTTAGTGAGATCTCATCTATCTCACTATTCTCTTCATCAAACCTGGGCTGATCACACACAAGGATTACTTGCCCTTTATCTCTTATCTCATCTTTTCTTAGCTTGTCTTCACATAAATCAACTTCTTCATCAATATACTCATCAAATACAATTGAAACACCCTTACCTTGTGTCTCCTTGCTTTCTTCAATCTCTGCTTAAAGCCATCTTGATTGCTTTGCTGTATACTCTTCCCTTTCCTCATCATCCATCCATTTGGAACTCTCTCCTTGCTGCATATTAGTCCTTACAGCCACTTTCCATCTTTCATTTCTCATGAAAATATCATTGAAGGATTCAAAAACATCATCACAAAAAAATTGTTTACCTTTCATCTTTATATCTTCATGCTCAACCTCATTATTCTTTGAGTAGTTTTCTTTCTTACCTTCATTCTCTTGGCTGTTGGAATCACCTTCAATCCTCTTCCATTGACTTCTTAGTGTTGTTTCTTCAACACTCACATCTTCACTCTTTGCCTTCTTAGGCACCCATATTTGATTCTACTTCTTACCATTTATCTTCTCAAGCCATGTAGGCATCTTGCATCCTTGCTCTTATACTAGCACCTCCTCTTGCTTGGGATTTTGCTTCATCCACCATTTAGGCATCACATATCCATGGTTAATTGGAAACTTCACCTTTCTCTTTGCTTCTCTAACATGCATATCAACAATTTCATGCTTATAAGACAAATCAATTTTTGAACTCACCTTTACCTCCTTAATGGGCTGCTCCATTAATTCTTTGACTTGCATAACTTCTTGATTATTTGTGCTTTCTTCTTTCTTTATGCTCGGCTGCTCTCTTTCTTCTTCTTGGCCTTCAATGGCATCATGGAATTCAACTTCATCTTCTACCTCTTCTCTTACTTGTATGGGTTCTTCAACACCTCCCTCATGCATTAACCAATGCATCTTTTCTTCTTTATCAAGAGCAGAAACCTTTCTCTTTTCTCCTACACATTCACTTGTGTACTTGGTGTCTTCTCTTGCACCAATCTCTTCATTCTCCAAGGCCCTTCTCTTGACCTTCACAAGGCTACTCATACCTGCAATTACCCACTCAAAAACAGCATTAGAAATAAAAACAAGAGACCATAATGTCTCCATGAGTATCCTCTTCATCAACACTCTCATCTTTTCAAGTGCTCTTCCTAGCACTTCATCTGTTCTTTCTTCTCTCTTTTTCTCCTCAATGACAACCTTCTTCACAACTTCTTCCTCTTGCTGCTCACTTGGCAACTTTCTTACCTTCTTCAAGCCTCTATGGGCTTCTCTCTTCATGGCAATCTCATTTTGCCTTCTTCTCCTTTTCACTAAGAGATCTATTGGCCACTTCAACTTCTTCTTTATTGGCCATACCCATGCTTGCTTATCCATCTGCATCCAAGACTCATATTCATCTTTAATCTTAGCTAACTCTTTCTTCAAATTATCAATCTCTTTATCAAGTACAAAACTGTCCATACCTTTGATGCTTGCTTTCTTCTTGGTGCCCTCATATACCTTGTTGCTCTACAGTGCCTTCAACAATGCTTCCATCTCTGAGATCCTCACCCAAGTCTTTTCCACCTTGGTCTCTTGATCCCTTGTCTCACCCAAGCCTTTTCTTCTTGACTGGTCTTTTGACAATCTCCTTGATCTCATCTAGGCCTTTTGCATCCTAGTCTTTTGATCCTTTTCACAATCTTGCAGCAACTCTTATACAACACTTCATCAAATACAAATCATAAATCCAAGCTTACCTTGCTTTGGATCTTATTCTTGAGCATCCACTGTGCTCTCTTACTTTTGAGCTCTCCAAGCTTCAAACTCCATCTTTTACCTCACCTAAGTCTATTTCACCTTAGTCTTTTGGCAAACTATCCAAGCTTCTTCTTGGATCTTCACTAAGCCTTCCTTGGCTTCTTCTCTTCTTAAGGCTCAATGGCTTGGCTGCCTTGAACCTGAAACTTCTTCACTTGATTGCTTCTCAACACAATAAACTTCAAATCAAATATCAAAATTATTCATACCTTTTCTCCCTAGAGTCTTCTAGTGCTTGTCCTGCTGATCCTCTTGCCAAATCTTGTAACAACTCATTAGAAATCACAACCAACAACAAGTTACAAATTCTAAAGAGATTCAAGCTCTGATACCAAATGATGAAAACTGATCTTACACAGCTTTGAAACCATCAACAAAATGATATAGACCTATCTAGATCATTCATTCCTTGTAGCCCTATTTTCCCTATTTATTGGCCATAAATCCTTTTAGGTTAACTCAATCATGAAAGTAAAACCATTTATGGATACCCATTAATCCCTTATATAACATACTGTAAAATCTCTTGAGGTTGCTTTGTACAGAATTGTACTTCCTTCCTTATGCCCTGTTCTAATTAGCCCTCCTTGTGTGCAAAACACCTTGTCTAGAGTAAAGTATGGAATTTATAAGCAAACCAAGCATAATTACAGATACCCATTACATTCTTACAGGTGAATCAATCATTTTTTAGGGCACTTCTTTGGAGAAATTCACTTTTCCTATATTGGCCTATGCTCTTTCCTTCACATGTACTTAGGATCCACTTGGCAATTGTTATTTTCCATACTTATCCATACTGTAGCACCTTAAAACCACTTTAAAAATTTCTCTAACACCTTCAAGGTTTATATTCCAAAGTTTCAAGAGTTTTCAAGCATTAAAACTCATTTTGAGGGCTAGAAGCTAATTCAGGATTTTCCCTTGGACAGTCACAGGCCGAGAGCTAATTAATTTTTTTGGGTGTGTTTTAGACAGTTTCAAGGGTTCTAATAACTTTTATATGGTCTGTCTTGATTCCCTACACCTTCTCCAATAATCACCTTGGTCATGTTAACCTTCTGTACCTTCTAATGCTCAACAACTAAGTTGTCTTGGACTGTATTTTCATGACAGCCAACAGGGTTCATTATTGTCATCTCTTTTTGAATGATCAATAGAATTTCAAGAGGATAAACAACCATGAAAATACCTTAATGACTTCCTCATTCATATTTCCTATCAACAATGACCTGATCAATCCACTTCCAATGCAAAAACATACAAGTTTCTTAACTTTTTCTGTACACTGTCACCTACAAGCCTGAATTCCAACTGTGGAGTTTTTGGACATTAAAGGGTTTTCTAACGCCTATTTATTCTTGATTTAGGTTTATAATTGCCTTATAGACCTATTTACATACCATTTTCAACTCCATACAAACATTTTCACATTGGTTTTCCCTTGGACAGTGGGCTGTATTTTTAAATTCCTGAATATCTTGTTTAGCCCTGTTTAGTCTTCTTTTAGCTTTCAAAGCTCTTAAGGTCTTTTGTTTACATAAATACCAGCTTAAAATTATTATCAACATACAAAATACCCAATCTCTCTCAATATTCCATATAGAACCATCATACACACACTTACACAGGACTGTTACCAGAATTCATAAGAAACCATATGTGAAACAAATACATTCATTCTTTCTTTCATAAATTAATAGAAGACTTACAATTTAATACCAGATTCAATCTCCATGTTACATGGCTTTCAAAGCCTTGATTTATCCTTCAAAAATTCTCTTGACTTCAATCAAATTTTCTCCTTCTCTTTTCTTCAACATCTCTTGAATGAGGTCCTCCCTCACTGTTTCTCTTCTCTTCTCTTCATTCTATCTTCTTTCCCTTTAATGAGAGGGCTTTTCCTCTCTGTCATTATTCACTTCTATGCCCCTCTCATCCTCTCTTCTCTTCTCTTCCTTTTTTTCCTTAATGAATTCTTCTTTGTTCTTTTGAATAGCTTCCCTTCTAACTTCTACGCCCAATTTGGGCTTAAGGAAAAACAAAATATTGTTTTTAAGTTTTAACAAGATACTAAGGTTGAAAATAGTTTCAAACATTTCCCCTTGATTCCCTCAATAGCCTAACCATCACTTTTTACCTTTTTACTTTCACTTTTTGATAATTACATTTTACATTCAAGGTGAAATTTTGAAATCTCATAATTTGGAGGGAAAACCAGAATTTGTATTTTCATGCTAGAATTTCATTTGCATTTGCAACTAGTCCTCCATGGTGCTATTTTAGATGCTCCTACATCAACACCATAAAATTTTATAGGATTAAACCCTTTTGTTTTAGGATTATTAGAGGTAATCTATGGAATGAGTTACAATATTTAACATTACTACATAGTCTTCTCGGAATAGTTCAGTGAATGATACAAATGGTACCAAATTAGAGAGATCACTTATGCATCCAAGATTCACTTCATCTTTAAAAAATTCCAATTTAACCCCAAAATGTATATTCAAAATGATGCCTAAATACTAAGTGAGAATCAAATATAACAAACACAAAAGGGAGAGAAAAAGTAAGGCATATAAGAGTGTTTTCAAATTTCATTGATAAAATCTTGCTTGAAAGAGTTGATTTTTGAATTCAACTATAATTTTCCTATATATGTATAGTTCAATCAGTGCTCAAACTAAAACAAGTATGGAAAAGAGTTTATGAAAAGTTCATATTTAATATAATTTTGATATAATTACTTTTTTATAATAAATTACCACAAAAAATGGCTAACAACATCACATCTTTTTATAATAATTAAATTAACAGAGTTAACTAAATAAACAAGTCATATTGGTAACTTACTCAACCTAACTAGATTCATATGAATAGTTAGAATTCATACCATAATTATGAAAGATCAAACACCTACAATAGAAATACTAAAATTTGAGGAAGCATAAACATCAAGAGACTCATGAACATCCAAAAGATTTTTAAGCTATCAATGTTTTAATCAATTAAGATTTTCCTCCCTTTTTACAATGTTTATAAAATATACTTTAAATAAATCATGGGCTTCTACCCATCATTAAAATACAAAATTTGTAATGATAATCATGATCCTTAAAAGAAAATAAATCATTACAATAGAAAGGGCACTAAATCCAATAACCCAATGAGTCCTCCATTCAGGATCAAATAAATAAGAGTTGTTTCCAATTTATTAGAAATCATTTTGGAATATTTATACCTAATTTATTTTTTCCTTTTTCCTCCAAGGCTCTTGAAATTTATTTTGCATTATGGTTCTACTTGGGAATATTGATAGGTGGGGTGTGGAATAATATTTATCCACATGTCAACAACTTAGAATGGTTTTTTGAAGGAGTCTCCAAGATGCCTTTAATGGTACTAACCATATTATTACTTTTGGTGGCATGTGTATATAAATTTATAACTTCCAAAAATCATTACCTATTGGCCTTGGTCACTTTTATTATAAATGCTACCTTGAATATATTTAAATTTACCCCAAATTATTCAATAGATATGACCTTGCCTTATTGTGTGAAAAATATAGATATGTTGGCTTCATTTATGTAGGTCAACATCCTCCATTTATTCTCCTTCAGGGGTGATATGGTGTTATTTACGTATTTTAATCAATCTCTAAATGAAGTCCTCATATATATAACAAAAAATTGATACAGATTAAGGTCTAATAATGTCATTACCCTCAACTCTTAGAACATTCTTTTCTTAATGACCACTTCCATGTTCCTTAGTTTGTTATCCATTTTTAAAATTCAATCCAAGTATTCTTGTACCTTTTGGTGTAGTATACCACTTTTAAACAAGGATTAAGTGACTTTTATCAATGTTTTAAATAATATATATATGGAAATTTCAACTTATTTTTTATCAAAATTTGTGATTATGAGGTATTTATATAATTAAGACAAACTATTGAGTAAATCAGAATGTATAAGATATACAATAAATACAAATGAATAATTTTTAACTTAATATTTTATAAATATTTTAAAATTGGAAAATCTTAATTGTTTATACCTAAAATATAGATTAGGTAATATAGGGTTAAAGGGGTAGAGATAACCTAGGGCACAAGGGTGGTAGACTATCTCTAAAGCAAGACAATTAATTCCAAAACTCAGATAAACATATACTAAATTTATTATGCTAAGATATACTAAAACAAAAAGTATAGATATGACATATATTGAAATGATAATAAAAACAAGATACTTAGCTTATTCTGATGCTTGTACAAATCTAGATCTAGAACATGAAGATAATAGACTAGATCTAGATTTTGGACCAGTCCCCTAATTTTGGAAATTATACCTATACAGTGGTGGACATTTACATCAACCTAGGATGGTTACATTGATGTTTATGTTTGACTCAAATTTAGGTTTTTGTATGCACCTAAAATTTACACAATGAAACATTTCTAATACAAATCTAATGATGAGGTAATGACCTCTTATTTTGTACTACATAGGGAACTCTCTCTCTCTCTCTATTCCTTACCTATGCCTTCCTATTCCTCCCTTGACCTATTTTGGTCCCCTTGGTTATGAATTTCCTAGATATTTTTACCTTATTTCAAAAAGTGACCATAGATGACAAAACCTCCACTCCAGGTAATGAAGCTACCCTTCTTTATTACACAATTATCCTTACTTTACACAACCACTATGATGGTTATGTAAATTATGCAATGGTTTTGATAATAGGAAGTAATTTTGTATTAAAACTGTGATAATATTATAATATTTAGCATTGGTTTGGTCACCTTAAGTGGTAGTTCTTCAACCACCCCTTTCATAAAGCAATAGTTCTATCACAGTTGAAATGCCTTTTAAAATTATCCTCCGTGACTCTAGTTTTCATGTATTTTACATAATTAGTGTCATGTTTCTTATTTTTATTACCTTGTGTTTAATTCCAATCAAGATCAACTCACTCCCTCTTCTATTTTTAGTCATATTTAGTTCCTCTTAAGTAGAACTCATTATTGGACTTAGTTTAACTCCTCCATGCAAGCTCCCATGTCTTTCTTCAAGAAGGGCAATTTTGACCTAATTTCAGATCCAAAAATTTCCATTATAAGTTGATATTGAGAAGATTTTATAGCTATATACTTTCTATAATTTCCAAAAGATTCAGCCTCTATTCTTTTCTAGTTGACTACACATTTATAAGTGAAGAAGTCTTCTTGATGAAAGTAAATTTGCAATCTAAGACATTATCCAACCTCAGTTCAATTGCTCTCCATTTATGTATTGCGACTCCCCTTTTTCATATCTTTTTCTAGAGTTTGTGCATCCTCCAGATAGATACTTTATATAATTTATACAATAACATATATAACTAGCATATTGAGGATTCTTCTATAAACACACCACATGTACTTTAGCTGATTTATGCTAGAATCAGGTTGGAGTTCTTTTGATTTATATAATTTTTATCTTTATTAGATTAGATTTAGTGAAATTTTTTATTGTGTTAGATTAGTTTTACAAATTCATAAAAATAAGAAAATTTAATAGTGAAAGAGAAATATTCCTTTTCACTTATCTTTTCTACAAAAATATAGTTAGTTTTGATTTGTGCTTTCATTTCAGTAGATTAGTTTCCTTCCATATTATCAATACATTTTGTTAATCATATTATAAAATATATTATCAAATATTTTAATTATTTCCATCCAATACAAAATTTCTCTTTCAATAGATAAAAAGGTCTCTTGCACTCTAAATAGTCACCTAGAAAAATGTAGAAATATAGACAATTGCAGGTGCATACACAAAGTTAGTAGTTTGTTGATCCTATTTGTTTTTGAAGGCTTAAAATTAATATCATTTGAATATTTAAAAATAGAGAATTATAATTTGAATCTCTTATTTTAATTTTTGTAATCCATAAAAAGATGGGGCGGGGGAGGGGCGGCGGGGGGATTTTGTTTATAGCAAATTAGAAAGGTTGAAAAGGTAGTCTAGTTTGTCTATGAACAACAAAATCCATAGAAAGTGTTTTATTACTATTATTTTAAATCATATATCTTCTCACATTAAATGTGTGCATAGATTCAATTTATACATTTAGTTAATTTCATATAAACCAATCAAAACAAATAAAAACATCTCATCTAGTTTGCATACAAGTAGAGCTGGAAAAATCAACATCTTGCATAATAACATAGGTTAATTCTCTCATTATTTGCATGCATTAAAAACATTGAAAAGGATAAAAAATGATTTTTGTTTTCATTTAATTCTAAATTTTCTATTTTTTCTTCTTGGATTTTATTTTCAATAAACAGGCATTTATTTATACAAAACCAAGAAAAGTCCAAAGATAAATAGAAATAGTGTCAAAAGACTTGCTAACACATGAAAGCCATATCAAAATCCTTGCCAATCCATACAAGAAACTACATCCTACATAATCCCTATCCATCTACACAAGCACCATATATCAATCCTTGATTCAACACTCCAACAAACACACTTTACAAACCATTACCTGAACAAGTTCATACATTAATTCTTATCCAACATAGTCTATTCCCTAGATTTAAATCACTTGGTGCCACCATCATCACACAATTTGACATTATCACTGAGTTGATAAGTGATTTATTTTGATCCACTCCCATTTCTCATCTCATTTTAGATTCTTTAGTCACAATAGAAGAACAAGAACACACCCCAATCCACTTATCATTGTCCTCCCTTAGAATAGGGGATGTCAATACAATGTTATCCAAGCCTAGCCTCTCACCCACATCTTCTTCTAATTGAGTCTAACATCATCTTATATAATTCACATTTAGTGTATGACATTAACTAGGCAGAGTCAACCCAACAAAGTAGACCTTTTCCTATGAGTCATCCAACCTAATATCCCTCATCTCTCTGAACCTACCATTGAATAATAACTTCAACTTATTATGATATCAAAGATTGAAGGAACTTAGAGATTCATTTTTGTATAGATTAACACTCTTAACAATTATTTAGATGCTACTAAGGTCTTTTAGTTCCATAAAAAAAACCCAATGCCACCACCTATCCTGAATCTATTTCCACCAAAAAATTAACCAAATCCCTAGCCCATCTATTACATTAGTTACCTCAGCCAAACCTCAAGGAGTTAAGTGCACAATTTAGAATTTTATATTCATTTTTACACAAATTAGTGAGCCTAATGTGAAGGACTTCATACTTTATATACCCCTTTCTTCTTATTATCCTTTCCTCTCCCCATCTTCCATCCTTCCATTTTTTTTGTGGGTATCCATATACCCCTAGAATATGTATGGACAAGATATTGGCATATTTCTTAGCTTAGAGGGCTAAAAGATAATCCAAACTAGTTATAAATAGCCTTCATTCATGAGTTGGAATAATCAAACTACAGACACTAATATAAAATACCAATCTTATGATTACTCCTTTCCCAAAAGTTAGATAAGGAGTGGGGTTTTTATTCAAGAGATACATGATGTATTCAAAACTGTCAGTAATAACCCTGAATCTAACACCATGACCTTAAAATTTGGAGGCACAATTAATCCTCATATGTGTTGGGTGAATATTTTGTTGGCCAGCTAATTGGTGACCAAAATAGTTCCTATCACCATAGCATAGGAAGATTGGTCATCCAGGTGTGCAGCTTTACTACATCACAAGGGGACAAATCTCTCCTCTCATCAAAGGGAGGTTACCTATTAAATATGTGGAGGTTATATACAATATATATATATATATATATGTAGAAATTAAGACACAAGGGTGGGATGAACCATCCATCTCTCTTTTTTCAGAGATGATGTTGATAAACAAGGAATAAATCTTGGGTGATGGGGAAGGTGCTTCTCTTCTTTCAGAAACAACTTTCAGCCAAGAGCCAGATTCCTTCCTAAATAGTAGAAATCCTAGTGTAATGATAGAAGGTACTTCTCTTCTTTCAAAAGTGTTCTTAAGTAGGCAGTAGGAATCTTTCAGGTAGCAAGTAACTGGTAACGGGGGTGCTGAGTGACCAGCAACCCAAGAGAGAAAAATGAAGAACAATGGGGGCACCATGTCATCCCAAGGCTCTTTACATAGGAAAGGAAAATGAAAACACACTGAAGGTACTTATGGGGGCACAACATCATCCCACAGTTGGCCTTCAGGACACCTTCCTGATCACCTCCACTAGTTCTTCTTGTTAAATCAAATGGACAAGAAAGCTCCTAGGAAATAGACATACAAACAATCTCCTAAGATAGCACAAGATATAACTTCAAAAAGTCTGCAAGTAACTTGTTTTCTCATTCAAATATAATAATATGAATTACAATCTGAGCTCAAAGTCTCAGTAATGCCTTTCAATTTGGGTAGAGTTTTGCTTCTGATAATCAAAAAAAGGTCCCCTTGAAATAGCACAAGATATTACAATATATAGAGGCCCAAGGGAGGTTTGGCACTTTCTCCCAATGAAGTGACCCATTCAGCACACTCAATGCCTTGGATGCATTCTTGGTTTTGTCAGGAAGGGCCTTGCTGAAGTAGGGTAGTTGCCTTAAATGTGGAATGTTGATTCCTCTCTTAGTGCCTCCTCCTTAGCCCAAATCACTCATTCATTCACCTGCTTAATCGAGTAACTGTCTACTCTATCTTCCTTTCCAAGGGGAAAAGTAGATGACACCTTCAATGTTACCAGCTCCCAAATATCTACCTGACTAACTGCTTCACCTACCAGTAGTAACTCCTATTGAGTTTCCCTCTCCATTTCTTCCTTCTCTTGATCCTAGCCTTAGAGTCTTTTAAACACATTCAAGTCTGTGCCTTGAGTCTACTAGAATCAACAGACACTTCATTGCAACAAATTTGATGTTTGTGGGCCTGTCATTCTTCCCAGCAACTTCCTCATGTCTTTCTCGCTTGCCATGGTCACTTTCCATTATGACACAGGTGAGGACACATGGTAACATCCACAGATTCAAAATAGGCTTATCAAAATAAGCTTTGAAACTAGTTAGTGGCTGAGGAGGGTGCAGATACAAACACGTGGTAGCTTCCGCTGCATTGGGTCAGGACATGCAGTGAGTTCTGCTCTATGTAGCTTCATTCGAGACTGTGTCTCATCTTGTGACACCTGGCAACATCCACTTCTCTTTGAGGCTCAAACCTTTCCCAGAGGGAACTTGCCCTTCAGGGTCTTTTAAGTGGCCTTACGGCTTTGATCCTTCGGTGGGCTATCATCCCTTTTATTTCATTCACTCTATGTGTACCTTTGTATTGTGAGTGCCCCTTTTCTTTGACATGTGGCACCTTCTACTCTTTGAACAAGTGTCATGTGTCATCTTTCATAGGAACAGGTGAGGACATGTGGCATCTTTCACTATTGACACTTGGTAGCATCCACCTCTTTAGGCCTTTGCGACATCATAAAAATGTTTGGGGCTCAGTTGAGCTCTCACAGACGATGACACTTGTCAGCTTCTACCGATCTCTACAAGGGACACATGGCACAGTTTGAATACACTTGTTAGTCATGCAGATGTAGACACATGGCATGTTCTACTCACTTCTAAGACTTACCTAGGGCCCACCATGGTCTTTAATGAAAACAAAAAGTATAAGAAAGAAGCCACAGATAATGACACTTATCAGCTTCTATCGAGCTTTGGAGGGGACACATGGCCACTTCCACTACTCTTAAATGAATACATTGGGGCCTTTTATGGTCACCACTTGTCACCATCCATGGTACTCTAAGAAACTTATCAAAAGAAGCCTCGTGGCTTGTGAAAAGGCTAGAGGCATGAATGCCGACACATGGCAGCTTCTGCTTTAATTTAGTCATTCACCCGGGGCCCATCATGGTCTTTGCTTGAATCAGTGAAGCTAAGGGAAGAGACTACAGATATTGGCACTTGGAGGTTTCTGATAAGCTTCAGAGGGACATGTGGTAGCATCCACCAATTTGTTGAAACAAAGCATAAAGGGGGTCAGCTGATGACACTTGGCAGCATCTGCTTGACTCTTTTTGTTGCGCGCATTTTTCTTCATAATTGAGGTAGTCTTTAAACCTTTAAACCCAGAACATTGAACTGATTAAATGTTGAACCCATTGAATCAATGAACCAAAATGGTTCAAGGTTCAATGGTTTAAGCATTTGAGACTCGTTAAGTGCTTGGGGCCGTGGAACTTTGAAACGGTTGAACTTTGAACTTTGACAAAGCACTTGACCTATTTGAAGCTTGCTGCCGATATTGAACCTTGAACCCATTGAACTTTGAACCAAAGTGGTTCAAGGTTCAATGGTTCAATGGTTCATTTGATTAGAAGATTGCTGATGACCCTTTTTCGGTTGAACCAAAGTGTTGAACCTATCCTGAAAGTGTCCAAGTGCGAGAAACTAGTCCCTTTTGATTGAACTCACCTGTAGAATCCTTTGAACCTATTGAATCTGTTAGTCCCTTTACCAAAAAGTTTGAGAAAATGATGAAATTGAATGTTTCAAAATAAATTTTTTGAAAGGGGAAAAACAATTTTGGCTAAGAAAGACCAAAATAGTCCTATGTTGTCTAAAAAATGAGGAATCACTTTTCAAGGACAACAACTGGCTCCTATTGGGGAACTTCCTTCAGATGACAAATTGGAAAAGCTGAGGGGAGTAGAAACCAAAATATCCAGTGCCTTAAAGTGTGCCATTGGGATATAGAGTCATGCTACCCAAAAAGAAAGGCTCCAAAAAATGAAAACAAAATGAACAAAATAGAACAACAGACTATACAAATATACATATGTACAAATGAACTTATCTGATGCCTCAAGATTTGAAGCACTTTAGATGCCACCCATTGTGAAACAATGATAATGGTGTCCCATCTTGATAAACTAGTAGGAAACCATTTTGTCCCTAGAAATGGTGACAGGTGAATGGAACTCTCCACCAAGAAACCACTTTTTTGTGTCTTCCCCTTGGTTTTTTTCTCTTCTTGCCCCAAAGCAAGACCTGACTTTTGGTCCAAAAACCATGAATCTTTGCTCTCCTAGAAAAGAGTTCCTTTTCTTGATTTTTATGGGTAGCAACATGGCTTAGTACCATAATTTGCTATTTTGATAGCTCAGCCTAGCACATGTTTTGATTTTCCCCCTCAGATATCTCAAATTCTTCTTCATTTGGAGGGGAGGGTTCTTCTATACTTATGCTGCACTCCACCAATTATTTTGCTATTTCATCCCTGCATGAAGACTCAAACAAAATTTGGGATACAGGGGCCACCATTTGGGTCTTGACACATTTGACATGATCAATTATGTCAAATGGCTAGGTTGGGCTAGGCATAGGGGATGGGAGTTCTTCCTTTTGGATAGGATGGATGGGAGGACTGGCCTACAAATTTAAAGTAGAAGGTGTAGAGATGTTCAATGTACTTCTTTGGCAATCACTGAGTCCTTTGACTAGAAAGTAAGAGGGGTTCTTTGCTTAGCAATTGAAATTGTTGGTTGGGGTCACTCCTCTGTCTTCTCTTTGTCAGCCTGCTGGGCTGACTAATTCTAGGACCTGGTGAATATTGTGTGTGATCCTTCGAATGCTTCACCTTTACTTCTGGGTTCATCTTGGTAATCTAGGAAATTGATGTGGGAGTTGCTAGCTAACTCTTCTTAATCCTCTATGAAGAGACTAGTGTCATTTTATAGATCAAACTCAAGTTGGAAAGATAAATCATGCTCTGTTTCCAAATATCCAACTACTGAGTTGGCTGGAGGTGCTTAAATGGCAAGGTTCCTCTGTGGGGGAGGAAGATAATTTGGATACCCTTGATGTGCTTTATTAGGGAATGTCATCCTTGGTACAACTCTGTATGAAGGAGTAGATGACATCCCTTGTGCCATTTGTCTTCTGAGGGCCAGCACTTCATTTTCTAGCTTTTGCACCATTGGATCAATGGTGGTTGCAGGTGAGTTATCAGAAGATGAGGAAGATGCACCTCTATTTGAATCCATTCTTATCTTTCCAGCCAAGATAAGGTCATCTTCTAACTTAGCGGCTAAGTCTTGAGCAGTTTCAAGATCTATGAGGCTAGCACGTCTTAGCAAAAAACTCACTTCAGGTAGTTGTGAGTTTATGAAGAAGCATTTGAGGTTCTCGGGTGTGGGCTGAGCAACTGCAGGGATCCTATTTCTCAGCTTGTCAAATTTTGCAATAAAATACATCATGGACTCATGAGGTTCCTAATTCATCTACGTAAGTTGGGCTAGCAAAGCATGAGCATCTTCTGTAGGTTTGAACCTTGCTTCAAACTTGGCTTTGATAGTGTCCCAGCCAGTCACTCATCTAGTCTACAGATGGTAAAACTAGTTTTTAGAAGCACCTTGTAATGTCTCTACAAAAATCCTGACTACCACGTCTTCAAATTCCACCCCTATCACACCACAGGATATGGTGAAGGCTGTAATGTGTTGCTCAGGGTGGACTCTTCCATCACTAAAGAATTTGGGGAATTTCTTCCTTGAACTGAGTGGTAGCTCATGCAGGGGTGGAGCTAGATTAAGGGGGCCAAATGAGTTACCCCAAGGGCCTCAAACTACCATGATTAGATTATGAAAAATAGGGATAACACATCTAAGTGGAGTTGCTAGATTATAGGACAAAAATGGAAAAGAAACTAGCCTTGCTTCAACTTAAAGCTTGAGGCTTCAAACTGCGCTTTCTTTCCCAACAGCTGTGGTTTTATAGACTAGATAATATAATGGAGATGGATGAAAATGGTAAGGCTATAAATGGATAATGGGTAAGACTCAGATGGGAGTCGCCAAAATCTATAATGGATAAGGGAAGGAACTACTTTAGTTTGAAACTTGAGGCTTTAGACTGCACGTTCATCCCCAACGGAGTCACAAAAAATTGTTGGGTGAATATTTTGTTGGCCAGCTAATTGGTGACCAAAATAGTTCCTATCACCACAACATAGGAAGATTGGTCATCCAGGTGTGCAGCTTTACTACATCACAAGGGGAAAAATATCTCCTCTCACCAAGGGGAGGCTCCCTATCAAATATGTGGAGGTTATATATAATATATATATGCAAAAAGTAAGACACAGGGGTGGGATGAACCATCCATCTCTCTTTTTTTAGAGATGATGCTGATAAACAAGGAAGAAATCTTGGGTGATGGGGAAGGTGCTTCTCTTCTTTCAAAAACAACTTTTAGCCAAGAGCCAGATTCCTTCCTAAATAGTAGAAATCTTGGTGCAATGATAGAAGGTACTTCTCTTCTTTCAGAAGTGTTCTTCATCAAGCAGCAGGAATCTTTCAAGTAACAAGTAACTAGTAATGGGGGTGCTGAGTGACCAGTAACTTGAGAGAGAAAAATGAAGAACAATGGGGGCACCACATCATCCCAAGGCTCTTTACATAGGAAAGGAAAATGTAAACACACTGAAGGTATTTATGGGGGCACAATGTCATCCCATAGTTGGCCTTTAGGACATCTTCTTAATCACCTCCACTAGTTCTACTTGTTAAATCAAATGGACAAGAAAGCTCCTAGGATAGACATATAAACAATCTCCTAAGATAGCACAAGCTATAACAGCCAAAGTCTAGAAGTAACTTGTTTTCTCATTCAGATAAAATAATATGAATTACAATCTGAACTCAAAGTCTCAATAATCCCTTCCGATTTGGGCAGAGTTTTGCTTCTGATAATCAGAAAAAGGTCCCCTTGAAATAACACAAGAGATTACAATATATAGAGTCCTGAGGGAGGCTTGGTATTTACTCCCAATGAAGTGACCCATTTGGTGCACTCAATGCCTTGGATGCATTCTTGGTTTTGTCAGGAAGGGCCCTGTTAGAGCAGGGTAGTTGCCTTAAATATGGCATGTCGATTCCTCTCTTAGTGCCTCCTCCTTATCCCAAATCACTCATTCATTCAACTACTTAACCGCACAACTATCTACTCTATCTTCCTTTCCAAGGGGACAAGCAGACGGTGCCTTTAATGTTACCAGCTCCCAAATATCTACCTAGTGAATTGCTTCAACTATCAGTAGTAACTCCTACTAAGTTTCCCTCTCCATTTCTTCCTTCTCTTGATCCTGACCTTAGATTATTTTGAATGCATTTGGGTCTGTGCCTTGAGTCTATTGGAATCAACAGACACTTCATTGTGACAAATTTGATGTTTACAGGCCCGTTATTCTTCCCAATAACTTCCTCATGTCTTTCTCACTTACCATGGTCACTTTCCATTTTGACGCAAGTGAGGACATGTGGCAACATCAGTAGATTTGAAATAGGCTTATCAAAATAAGCTTTAGAATTGGTTAGTGGCTAAGGAGGGTGCAGATGCAGACACATGGCAACTTTTATTGCATTATGTAGGGACACGTGGCAGGTTTCACTCTATGTAGTTTCATTCGAAACTATGTCTTGACTTGTGACACCTAGCAACATCTGCTAGTCTTTGAGGCTCAAACCTTTCCCAGAGGGAACTTACCCTTCAGGGTCTTCTAAGTGGCCTTAGGGCTTTGATCCTTTGGTGGGCTATTGTCCCTTTTATTTCCTTTGCTCTATGTGTGCCTTTGTATTGCAAGTGCCCCTTTCCTTTGACATGTGGTGCCTTCTACTTTTTGAACATGTGTCACGTGTCATCTTTCACAGGAATAGGTGAGGACACATGGCATCTTTCGTTGTTTACACTTGGCAGCATCCACCTCATTGGGCCTTTACGACATCATAGAAATGTTTGGGGCTCAGTTGGGCTCTCACAGATGATGACACTTGTTGGCTTCCATCGATCTCTGCAAGGGACACATGGCAGAGTCTGAATACACTTATTATTTGTGCAGATGTAGACACATGGCATGTTCCACTCACTTCTAAGACTTACCCAGGGCCTGCCATGGTCTTTAACAAAAACAAAAAGTAGAAGAAAGAAGCCATGGATAATGACACTTGTCGGCTTCCATTGAGCTTTGGAGGGGACATGTGGCCACTTCCGCTACTCTTAAATGAATACATTGGGGCCTTCCATAGTTGCCACTTGTTACCATCCATAGGACTCTAAGAAACTTATCGAAAGAAGCATCACGGCTTATGAAAAGGTTGGAGATGCAAATGCAGACACGTGGCAACTTTTGATTTAATTTAGTCGTTCACCTCAGGCCCACCATGGTCTTTGCTCAAATTAGTGAAGCTAAGGGAGGAGACTACAGATATTGGCACTTGGAGGCTTCTAACAAGCTTTAGAGGGACACGTGGCATCATCTGCCAATTCATATAAACAAAACATAAAGGGGGTTGGTTGATGACACTTAGCAGCATCTACTTGACTCTTTCTGTTGCACACATTTCTCTTCATAACTAAGGTAGTCTTTGAACCTTTGAACCTGGTGTGTTGAACTGATTAAATGTTGAACCCATTGAACCAATGAACCAACATGGTTCAAGGTTCAACATTTTAAACTTTTGACGCTCGTTAAGTGCTTGGGGCCGTGGAACTTTGAAAAGGTTGAACTTTGAACTTTGATGAAGTACTTGACCCATTTGAATCTTGTTGCTAATATTGAACCTTGAACCTGTTGAAATTTTAACCAAAGTGGTTCAAGGTTCAACGGTTCATTGGTTCATTTGATTAGAATATTGTCGATGACCCTTTTTCGGTTGAACCAAAGTGTTGAACCTATCCTGAAAGTGTCCAAGTGCGAGAAACTAGTCCCTTTTGATTGAACTTTCTTGTAGAAGCATTTAAACCTGTTAGTCCCTTTACCAAAAAGTTTGAGAAAATGATGAAATTGAATGTTTTATAATAAATTTTTGGAAAGGGGAAAAATAATTTTGGCCAAGCAGGGCCCAAATAGTCCTATATTGTCTAAAAAATGAGGAATCACTTTTTAGGGACAACAATATGGACACCAATCCATCAATTAACTTTTAAATACTAAATGCAGAAAGCATTTCCAAATATGATCAGTACCTAAGAAGTATCCCTCACTTAGAGGATGAGGTCAACTGAATGAAAGCTACTATCCACCTCCCTGACAAGAGTCAAAACACCTTCAACCCACTACCATTAGCCATGGGAAATAATATATGGGTAAATCCAAACCAACCCCTTCATGCCACCATGTCTCATGCATCCACCCATACTTCCATTGAGACCCATGGGTCAGTAACCAATGCCAACCTAAACCAACTCATGAACACCCTAGTGGGTCATATTCATGACCTAGAG
The DNA here is from genome assembly GCA_037957365.1 of Torreya grandis. Classification (NCBI taxonomy): domain Eukaryota; kingdom Viridiplantae; phylum Streptophyta; class Pinopsida; order Cupressales; family Taxaceae; genus Torreya; species Torreya grandis. The sequence continues at coordinate 468,986 of JARHVA010008242.1, read as the reverse complement.
AAAAATAAAAAATCTCTATGTCAAAGGATGGACCCAAGTCCCCCTACACCAAATAATCCCTCATCTTATCCCATCCAAAAAATAACTTACTCAACATCACAACAATAAACTTACATGATCACACAACCACAAGATCACATACCACCACAAAACCATGTCTCTCACCAACCCCTGAGAGATATCCTTATTCATGGGGTATTCAACCCTAATACCTCCATAGTTTATTTATCTTATCAAATACATATTCAAACTCTAGCAAGGAGTGTGTACACATACACTCCATCATTATAAAATAATGTGGTAACCAAAAAATTTCTATTATTCAAATCTCTAAGCCAAGTTTCTCTTGTGTATAATACCCCTCAATATACAGTTATGTCCTACCTTATGTGGCATCAGGTTACACATAAAGTACACATACCCATACATAAAAAATCACCATGCCTCATACATCTAACAAGCTCCCTCCTTACTTCCACGTGTATTTTAAGTCCACCCATCTAGACAACTACTTTATAGTCTTTTCCATTTTTCCCTATCAAGATTCCTCTTTTCCATATAACAATTATCAAAACAACATGTATGTGATTCCCCCTTTTAACCTTAGTCCCAATATAATCATGACAGACTATAAAAATATGTGGACCTATGTTGAATATCTCAAAGATCCTCTAGATTCTAATATATGAGGGGCTCTTCTTCCATGCCCCCTATCAAATATTCTTAAATTCAAATGGGAAGGGGATCTCAATGCACTTGTAAAATCGTATGTTACCACAATCATGGAAGTCATACCTTGGGATGGGGTTATAGTGGATATCCTTCCCAAGAATCTTGAGGAGATAACCCTTGAATGGTACCACCACCTTCCTGAGGGGTCCATATACTCTTTTTGCCAACTTATGGCCAATTTCATAAAAACCTTTGACATGAATTTTTTTTTAAAGACTAGCATACACAATTTATTGCATATCAAGTGAGAATACAATGAATTGGCTATCCATTTCATCACAAGATGGTGGTAGGTACTATATTCCTATTCCAATTCACCTAATATGGACTAATGTGAATTATGTAATCTTTTCCTCCATTCCATGAACAAGGAAATAAGTGAAGACATCCATACATTATTATATTAGTCATATGAAGAGGCCCTCAAGAGTGCACTATGCATTGACTACATAACCATCAATAGTGGGCAGTGGACCTATGGGACTAATGGGTACATCATCACCCCCAACCAAAATAATGGGTGAACTTAAAATGCAAACCCAAATAATGTAAATAACCAAGGTCCAAAAATCATGAATAGAAATAGGAAGGATACTACTTATGGCATCATGGATCAAATCATAAAGCAAAAACCCATAAACAACAATCAATGTCAACCTACAAATAACACCAACAACACTAACAACATAGGGATCGGGAATTAAAAACCCCCTCATACCATTTATGTGGTTGATTTAAAATGACACCACCTCATAATATGTAATATCAAAATCATAACTAAAATAAGTGCTAATCAAATTAAAATTTTTCCCAATTATAGAACCAAAACTTATACCCACATAAAAACCAATAGGGGTTAGGGAAATAAGGATAAAATAATGAGACCTAAGGAATATGACCCCAACATCTATTTCATCTTCCATAGAGTCATGGGTCCTGACACTTAGAGTTGTAGAGAGTATAAAATTTTTATACAAAGGTTTCTAGAGGACTAAAGTCAAATATTCATAGATATGCTCTTAGGAAACACTAATGCAAATTACCAAACCTCCTCAAATGGTCTCATTTATCCCTAGGACTAGAACCTACAAATATATCATACCCCTTTCCCCAACCACTAAACACACCTTACTAAAATTAAACAATAGAGTAATCCATAGGGTCACCTCATTAAACACAACCAACCTATGGTGACATGCACTCATGATGTATAAGTTTCCACTTATGGAACCAAAAACCCTGATGTGTCTCCTTAATTAAGAGTGTAAGGTAAAACCAAGATGATAGGATTTATAAAGTTAGAAGTTAAATAGAAAAAAAAACTATAGCTTGCACTAGTGTGTATCAAGCTATGGCCTCCCACCCCTCAAACATCTTGGAAACAAAGATAATCCCCAAGTCCATGGGAAATTATGGCCTAATCTTAGACCCGAAGAAAACATTATCCCACATTTCATTTATATAAATGCTTAAGAACTCTCCCATTCATCAATTAACCTTGATCAACACCATAGGACTAGGACATCTATCTAGCATCACTCTTCCCCCTCAAGCTTAAATTAACCACATTAATCTAGACATGTTCCCACCTTATCTAGAGTCACAGGAGGCTAGCTAATTCTTTGATCTATGAAGCCTCAAACTTGACTCTAAACTAGTAAAGAGAGGATATCTAGCCTTGTTCCTAAAATTATGGATCTCTAAAAACTATGTAAAGAGAGATATGGTTGATGACAAATAAATTGTGAACATTATCCCCTTTTCCTTCCTATAAAAACTTGGTTATGGGAAAACCAATTATTTTACAATGTGTAACACTATATGAGGTTATGATAGTCTCAAATCAACTTCCATTAGGACTATTGTATTGATCTAGAGGACAATTTAGAAAAGGTACCAAAGTAGACCAAAACCTAAACCATCACGTAGGTCATGTTTAGACCTTTTTAATGGTATACATAATTTAATAAATGGAGCCTATATGCTCTTTATGCATCCGATCAAAGTTCTAGTCAAAACTAGTCAACAAGAGGTCAAAGCTGGTCAAACTATAGAAATTGACCATTATAGAACAATTTTAAAATAGTTACATGGTTTATAGATCATCACAAGCTTTTTGGCACATTTTATGGTTCAAAAAATAGAGTCCATATGTGCAAGTTATGGGCAGTCAAAGTTGTGGTCAACGTTGGTCAAAGTGATGACATGGACCAATGAGAATGTAACACATGGTAGTTAGTTTATGCAAAAACATTGGTTTTATTTTCTCATATTCATATTTTATAGATGTATTTGGTAAAAGGCTAGCTATGGGGACCATAGCCAGTGGAATCTACTTTTGTCTTGGAGGGTGACCCTGTTGCCGATAGAACGGTGGTGCATCCAGTTGGACATCAACAAGTGTTGAATTACAAGTGGTATATGTAGTGGGTCCTCAATCCACTACATGGATTTCCACTTCTATATTACTCCATGGTAATTTTTATTTATATTCACCTATTCACTATATTTTTTGTAATTATTTATTATTCCAAGTGGAGTATGATGGGCCAAGTCATCATGAAGCCCATGAAATGTCAACACACCAACTACCACATCAAAGTTCATGGATTTCAAACACCATCGAAATAGATGCCAAAGGAGTTGGCATTAAAAATTCCATGGCCATTCCTTTTAGGGCTTACCCAATATCAATCCCCATAAATATGGGATAATAATATATATTTAAAAGGCTTAATTAATTTAATCGCATCCATGTGGGATGTGGATAAAAAAAAGACCAAAGCATGTCCATGGGATTTTGGATCAAGCCTAGGCCATAGGATTATAACCCTATCATCTTTTGAAAAATTATAATGCTCCAACCATTGAATCTGTGGGTTTCAAGCACTATATAAATTGCATGAAATGGTATTTGAAGAAAGGTATTTCCATGGAGACAATACAGGCTTAAGGACTAGTCTTCACTCTTCCTCATTTTTTAGGTATTAAGAGGCATTTTCAAACTTCAGAGTAAACTAGAGATATATTATAGACTCCAAGATGGTTCCAACCATATGTTTAGTGTATGGATATGAGGTTATTTTATGTACTTTTTAATGCCTCAAAATAAAGCTTTAGTAGACTATGTATAGGCCATAATAAACCAGTTTGTGAAATCTCATGTTTTGAGGGACTTGGAGATATTTTCACTTCTCAATGTAAACTAAGGATTTGTCATAGACTCTGAGATTAATTCAATGATATGTTTATTTACTTTTGATGATTTATATAAAACTATTTTATAATTCCATTTTTGAGACTTTTTGGTGTAAATCCATAGGATTATGAGATTGCATTCATGTGATAATAAGGTGGAAGGTCTATTTGTGGGTTTACTAGGACTTTTTGAAGCTCTATTTTTTTATTTGTTTGAAATATTAGAGTATCTATTTGAAAATCATGAGGTATTGGCTTGTACTCACTTTTCAAAAAAATGGATCGGTTTGTACTATAAGTAAGCCTAGAGATGTAGGCATTGCCAAACTCTATTATCAAGTGCTTGTCATGAGTTGATTTTATTTGTTAATTCTTTTTTTGCATTTTTTTTAATTTTGTTTATTAATAATTATTGAATGCATAATTAAATATGACATATTAACAAAAAATTAAGCACTTCGAGTTTTGATATAAATTTATTAAAAGGTCAAATTCAATTTTGTTTCCTTGAGTCTTTCAAGAAATTGTGTGATTTGACTAAAGGATCCAAGGTAAAAAAAAATTGTATAGAAATAAGTGCCAGTTTATGGATCAATTTTGGTATTAGAGAATTTAATATGCTAGGCTAGTTTTTAATTGTGTGGATTGATATCAATTGGTTTTTAGTTTGGTCTCTAGTATTATTACAAACATTTTGGGCCTATTAATATTCCATTTATAGTGTGTAGTTTGTGGAATTAGGTTGTTTGCAGGGAATAGGAAGCCATGGCCAAAGCCTTGAAAAGAGAGAGGCTTAATGAGCTTAAAGAAATTAATCGATAGATCCAGGAAGAGAATGCTTTTTTGAGAGCTCATTTTTACTCCTTGGAAGAGGAGATTGCCCACTTAAAATCGAACCTACAAGCCAAGGATGAACTCTTGACACAGATGTAGGATAAAGAGAAACATTGTATTCATCAATTGACTTCTATTGTAGATGCAAGCACTATGACTGATGAGTGCACTATAAGTTATTCATCTGGTAATTCCTTTCTTGTAGTTTTAGATGATTCATATATTTCTTTTGGTATTTTTGAGAAACACACTAAGGGCATTGAATCTAAACTATTATTGAAAATGGAATTTGATGGAAGGAGCCTTGGTAAGAATGACCAAGGTATTGGTAACCCAATATAGGTAGAGCATAGATCTCACCATGCAGGATTGGGTTATGCTAGTGATAAAGTGGATGTTGAAGAGAGTTTCTCCATTGCTGAAAGAGGACAAGCTTCTGATAGCCAAGATCTGAGGCCACTAGTAGAGTAGAATTCCTCCTTATGATGGAATAATTAGCGGTGTAAGAAATAAATTAAAAGAGTTATTGAGATTCCACCTCCTCATTCTTACATTAGAAAAAGAACCAATAGGAATGTGAATTTAAAGACTTATAATACATTTTTTCCATATAAGAAATTTGGTTTTGATATTTAGAAGATGTTGCATTCTTTTCCTTATACATTTTTTAGATTAAATAACCATTGTAATGTATATTTTTATAAAATACAAGCTTTACTAAAGCAACTTATAGGTGCTAAAGACCATTCTCATACTAGAAAAGTGATAAATGGTAAATGGGTAACCTCACCTAAGAATAGGGATGTTTGCACTCATTGGCACATGAGTGGACATCAAGTTAAGAAGTGTTGGAAACTTCAACCATCCCACCATCCTAGTAATGGTAAGAATAAGATGGTTTAAAAACCTATTGGTAAGGTTTTTATTCAATCAACCCATACAAATATCAATAAATCCACTAAGGAAAATAAACACCCTAAACAATAGAGTCTGATTCAAAGGCTTAGTAAATAGTTTCTTAATTTCATGCACAAACAACCCTTTTATATGTTACAAGTTACCATGCACAAAAAACCTAGGTTACACATCAATTATCACTTACCTACCAATGGGGTCAAACAACCCATGTAATTGGTTAATGTTATTTAATCCTCAAATCCTAAAGTGGCCATCCCAAAGAAAGGGATGAAAATACCCTAGGCCTTAATAAAAGATAAACTAGAAGAAAAGGACATAACTATGAATGAAAATATTTCTAACTCAAAACCATTTATCAATGTAGCAATTTCCACCATGTCTACCACCAAAATCATCAGTCACCTAGAAAAAGACACCCCTTTAATTCTCCCATTTGATCTATAAGGATTAGGGACCTATGAATTTTTTGAGCCTTAAGATCAAGAGCCCCAAGAGGGGTTATCTAGCTTATTAGGCCTTTATATGGTAAAGGTTTATATGAATGAGGAATATTCTCTTCATAATAATCGTATCAATAATCATCACCAAGGCTAGCCAAGGGCCAATAACAGGGGATCAAATCATAACCCATGCTCCACTCTGGTCATTTTTAAACCACTTTGAAGTATGTTGGTAGACCCTACCATGATAGGATTATACCACTTTTTCAAGGTCCTTGAAATGTCTGAGATGTTCCCTCTAGATATATCGGTTGTCCTTCTTTGACTTGCACCTAGTCTCATGTTTTATCACACTTAAAATCTACCAATGGTCAGCCAAGTCATCCCCTCTCCCCAAGTCATCCCAGTACTCAAGGAATAGTCTTGTACAATGAATATCAATATGATATAAATCAAAATTAAAACCCATGATTACCCATTGATTCCCAAGGAAAAATCTCTTTCATCTACCACCAAAGATGAAGACCCCAAAAAGCCATTCACTGAATTCCTTCAAACCTTCCCCCATATAACAATAGGATAAATAGTGTTGCCTATATCCTATACACAATATTTTAAGTTACATAACTATGCCCATGTATCTCTTCCACCAAGGTAACATCCTAGCTATGTTTTCATACTCCCTACATCAAAATAGAATCCTAACTATGTCTATACACCCATCCCAAAGAAGAAGACAAACAAATAGTCTTTCAAGTTTATAGAAGTCATCTCTTATCTCGACCCAAAGCTTAGAAAATAACCTTTCATGTTATGATAAGTTCTTCCTTTCCTTCATCCAAAAAATGAGATTGAGCCATCCACACCTTCACAGGTCTTCCTATTCACCCCACAGAAGGGACAAGTTCATAATCTTTCTAAGTTTTAGGTCTAAGAACCCCAAGGGGGATTCCCTAACATCTTCAATATTCATATGGTTGAAATATTAGAGGACCAAGAAGTCATGATTGATGACTTCCATCTTTTTACACATAATCAGTAGGTCCTACACATAATGGCGCCAAGTAACACTTGGGCATTAGCACAAGAGTCATCCTCATTCCCTTGAAGGATGAGTTATGCCTTTTGGCTTCAAGTTAGACTTTGAGTATAAAAAATAGTGGAGATGAGTAGGAGGCTATCTTTCTTGGTATGTTCATTGAAAAATACCTAAGTGTCTAAAACTTGATAATTAATGGAGATTCATAGCTAGTTACAAACCAAATGTTTGAAGTTTATCAAGCCAAAGTTGAGCACCTCTAGTTGTAAAAAACTACTATAAGCAAGGTTTATAAGGAATTTTATTTCATTTTTATCAAATTAATCCATAAATAAAACAACCAACTTATTGAATCTATGGTTTCCTCATCTTCATATTTTGTCCACAATCCAACAATCCTAGAATCATATTTTACAATCTCAATTAGGGTGGACCCTCTTTTAAGTAAAAGTCTTAATAACCAAATAGTCACCCATTTTAGATGAGATAAATACTTTCTTATCCCAAAACTATCCAATAATGATGAGGCAATCCTCCAATTCCTATAGGCTTACAATGACTTCCCCTCATGCCATAAAAGGGGATTATTGCTTACCTATTATCTTAACTTGGCCCTTAGAATCGAGTTTGAAAATTATTACTAACATGTGGTGGATTACCTCTTCTTTGATGATGAACGCAATGCATTCAACACTAAGGGTGAATACATTAACCTTCCCACATATCCTAATTTATTTGAGGAGGGAAATGCATCCCTCATTGAGGAAACTATTGACATTAATATTGGAATGGAAGAGAACCCAAGACTCCTCAAACTAGGATCTTTTCTTTCTAAAAAAGATGTCAAGGACCATAAACAAATCCTCATGGAAATTTATAAAGCCATTGCTTTCTCCTATACTAACATTATAGGCATCAATCCTGATGTAGTTGTCCATAATATAGATATAACACTTGGCATGAGACCCATCAAGAAAAAACTTAGACCCATCAGAACTAAGGTTGCATTAATGGTAAAGGAAGAAGTCATAAAACTCTTAAAATTTGGATCCATTAAGCCTACTTATTACTCCCAATGTATGTCTAACATCATCTCCATTCTCAAAAAGAATGGTAGGATTAGAATATGCATAATATTTCAAGACATTAGGAATGCATGCCCAAACGCTAACTTCCCCCTCTCATCTATTGATATCATTATTGATGCTAGCAAAGGATATGAGTTTCTATCACTCATGGATGTATTTTTGGGATATAACTAGATTCACATCTCTGACAAAGACCAAATCAAGACTTCATTCACTACATCTTGGGGAACCTTTTTCTATGTTGTAATGTCCTTCAGTCTAAAAAACATAGGGGCAACATATCGAAGGGATATGACCCAAATCTTTCATGAAATCATCCAAAAAATAGTAGAGGTCTACATAAACAACCTACTTAGAAAATCAAGTTGACATAAGGATAATTTAGGAGTGTTACATATCATCCTCACATAGTTGATAGAATATGTGTTTAATCTCAATCGATATAAATGCATGTTTGGATTCACCAATGGAAAAATCTTGGGGTACATCATCTCCCAATGTGGGATTGATATTTACCATGCTAAGATCAAAACAATCTTAGAAATGAACCCTCTCATGGATGAATCTAGGCATTAGGACATTTTTATGAAATTAGGGAGCTATCTAATGATTCATCCTTGACCTTGCCTACATTTTTCATCCCATCAACAACTTACTCAAAAATTCAAGTGAGCTAACTTGGGAAAATAATTGGCAAGAAGCATTAGAGGGATTAAAATGATTTCTTATTGTTGACATTTTGGCCTCATAGGACAAATTTCAACCCTTACCATCAAAAAAATTCATGAGAACCCCTCCAAGGTTATCTATAGTGCTTAAACTATCATGGTCTCCTAAAATTTTATTTAAAGTCTTTGAGCCTTGTTAAGAGTGTCATGGTGTGTCATGGAATCTTCTTGTGAACTCATGTGTCATGGTTGCCTTGGGCCTATTTGATGATGTGACAATGTTCATAGTGATCATGGAGTAAGTAGGAAGTTTCTAGTATCCTCAAGTATATAAGTATGGTCTAAATTGTGTTTGATAATATTAAGGTCATTTAGCAAATATTAAGGTACTTTAGAGAAAATAGTGTTTCTAATGCTTATGGTTTTAGGCATACCTAAGCCTTTTCATGAAGGGATAACTTTACCAGTGGGATGTAAAAGTGGTTAAACTTTTTTTAAGCCATGACATGAGGTATAATAGTGTGTTTGATGTAATTATTCATGATGTACTTATCTAAGCTTAATTCACACCTTAATTCACCCTTAGAAGCCATCAAATACCCTCAAAATGCCTCACATAAGTTTGTTGGTCTTGTAAACATTTGAAAATGGGTATTTTTTGACAAAAATAACATTATAAAGGTCTTGATGATGTCCCATTATTATCAAATGGTCATGACTAAGCATTTTCACATCATAAAGGTCCATTTTAAAGCTCATTCCACCTCCCACTAGCCAAATGGGCCACACACATGCCAAATATGAATCCTTTCAACTCATCCTTCCATAACACTAAATTTTAAATGTTATTTAACTTGTATTTTCCCTCTTTTCATCCTCTAATGGAATCCCAATGTCAAAATACATGGAAAAAATGTAGAAAAGAAGATTTTTTAGGTGTTTTCTATAGATAGTAAGAACTTGTATGATCAGTACATATAGAACAGAGATAAGGATTGCATATGGGATTATTTAAGATGTTTTGGAGAATTTTTAGGTGATAAAGATTAAAAATAGGCTAAAAATTTACCTACTCTCCCTCTACTAAGTTACTTGGTAGTCTAGGTAAAAGTTTAGGTTTTTATTCATTCTATATAAGAGAGAGAAGATCAAGGGATAGTCTATTGGTTAGATGAATTAGGTCCATGGATTTTGTCTATAGGTTCATTACCTATACTTTATGAATTAATTCCAACAATTTGGTCACTCTAGTGAGCTTTTTCATCTATGTAGGGGTTAGGAATGGTAATGGTTTTAGTGCATGTTTTAGTATTTATTATAAACCAATGGTTTTTGTGTGTTCTTAAGGTCCTAACAGACCATATCCACCACATTCTACCCATTTTTCACATAAGTGGGAGTGTTAGAGAAATAAAATCTCCATGTTTTATTTACTTTCAATCTATAAATAATTTTTCATATATTGTAGGATATTCAAAGTCTGATAGTGTAAGTGAATGATGGATATGGATTGTGTAATAGTTCATTATCATCCTATTGAACCTATATTCCCTCCTAAGAACCCAAATAATCCACCATAAATCTAAATTTATCACTCCAAGGTACTATTCATAGTGTGACTATCATGAGTAAACATGGTCTCATCTATAAAGGGAGGATATAATAGATGTATAGGGTCTTTAGTGGTGTTAAGGGTACACATAATTTTATTCATGTTTAGCCACTTTTTTTTTTGTACCCTCACTACTTATTAATCATTAAATTATGCATTAACCATCCCCATCCTCTATCTACTATGCAAAATAAACCTACATTCATATCACGGTTATTATGGAAGCTAAGAGATGAGGTGCCATTATTGGATTAGAGTCTGAGAGATATTGAGAAACCCTAAAGAATCATGAAGACATGTAATGAGTATGAGAAAGGATCTAGGGTTATATATAATAAAAATTCATCAAGTTCACTTCAAGAGAAAATAAGACTCAAACTAGGCCTAAAACTACTGCATATAAACTTGAATGTGGTTGAGGAAAGGTTAAGCATTGAACCCTATTTTGAGGGTAGGAAAGGTAAAAAATATTCATGAACACGATGATAATTTTTTTAAGAAAATTATAGTATCAAATTCCATCTCCAAATGGTTACCTACACACAGTCAAATGAGCTAACTTAGTCTAGACCTTGAAGAGCCACCACTTGTGGCTATAGGGTTAAGGAACTCTGAAAACATGATGGAGTTTTTGGAGAGTTTAAAAGGTTTAAAGAGAATATAAGAATTTAAATAGCATTACCATTTCATCCAAGGATTTTGGGAGATACCAATTCACATCTCAAGTGGAGTATACTTAGTTAGAGACCTAAGAACAACACCTACAAGCTTGACTGTAAAAAAAGGCACTTTGAACAAGAAATATATTTTCAAGATGTATTGAAGAGTGTGAGGAAAAAAAATATGATATCCACAAAGGTAAGTTGAATAATAAGATGGAATTTTTTTTCATGAATTAAATACCTATCTAGTCACACCTACATAATCAAAAGGTAGGGTCATCAACATTAGACATGGTCTTGGGGTCTTAGTATGAAATACAATGGAATAATATTGGTAAAGAGAGTGAAATGTTAGAATAAATTGATAGGGTAATTAATAATTTGTATCAAAGTGTTTCCAATTAATGGGAATCTCAAAATCATAATGAGATCTTAATGACTTACTTGGTTCATTAGGCCTAAAATAGAGATGTGCAGGCATGTGTACAAGGGTTAAAGACATCTACAGGTCTAAGTGATTGATTGAGGTTGGAGACACATGGGAGAGAGAGGTAAGAAGGTGGATAAATTTCTCATGTTGATGATATCCTCAATATAGTAAAGGAAAAGCTTACCACTTACACATACAATAGATATAACCCTACCTACCACTTATAGGCTAGAAACATTTGAGAAAGAAAGTGACATTGAACCTTGTATGAGATTAACGAGAATTGGAATTAGGGATGTATTTGTTTTATGAATGGATCTCAGTATCTCCATTGGATTATTTTAGTCCTTGAGGCAAAAAAGGGCCTATTAGACCTAAACAAGCCTAAATAGGCCTAAGTAGGCTTATATACATGAATTAGTAAATCTAACAACCAGAGGGATTGGAAGAGATCTAAATATTCCTAAAAAGGAAGTGAGGGAGTAATAATAAATATATCATAATGATAATTCAATGGTGAGAGGTAGATAAGGATCCTAATGGCATTTTAGGCCTTTTACGTGTTCTCACAAGCTTGATAAGAATAATTGGGGTATTTACATAATTTAAAGATGTTGGGAGGATGAAACCATAAAAAAATTTAGTTTAAGGGACATGATAGGGTTTAAAACATGTTTAAATCCATAGATTAAAGTAATAAGACACTTAGTCAATCCTTATGGTTATATAGGCATGACCTACTTCAAACCCTAAGTCTAAATGTATAGGATATTTAGGAACAAATTTGTTAAAATACATGATCCTAAGTATGTTTTAGGGTGATAGGGGTATGTTTAATTGTCCTCAAAACATCCATCACTGCTATTGAATAGTGAAAGAGGGTACTTAGGTCTAAAACACACAAGCTGACATTGAGACCTATAGGTTGTCTCATGGGAAAAAAGAGAATAGGGTTGAAGCTTAATCATCCAAAGGAAATAGTAGAAGGTTATTGGTGGGTGGAAAATATGTTTTCATGATGTTTTTAAAACCTCAAGTCACATACTAGTCACTTGGACTTCCAAAACATAGTTGAGGATAATTAGGCCTAAAATCTTGTCTTAGGTCTAAAAGGCCCATACCACCATGGAAGTATGTTTAGACCCTCATAATAAATTTTGACATCATAAAAAGATATAAGATGTGGATAGAGGTCATAATAAAGTGTTTTCAAATATATAAATGAAACAAAATGATCAAATGGGCCTAAATAATCTCCTCAAATCATATAACCCTTAATATTCACTTTAAGCCATCATGTCAAATGTTATATCTATCACCACATAGTAACTCAGGGAAAATGATCCTAAGGTAATTTGGAAATCCCTATGGGATTAACATCCATGGAAGAGTGAGTGGAATTTAAGGACCCATCTCTATGAACAAATGCTAAGACTATAACCCTATCTAAAAGGCTTGTAAAGAGTGTAATGTCCACCATCTTCTACTCATATCTCCACATTGAAACTACATGGGAACTAAAAATTTTCAAGAGTTTTAGGGGGGTATATGGAATAAACATCCATGACCATAATTTTAGGATTGGAGGTCTCATCTTTATGAACCATTGTTAAGATGGTAGATCTCCAAAACCTTGCTTGAACCCCAACACATACCTAACCTGAGAAAAGTGAATAGTTTGGAAACAAAGCACTCATGAATAAACCTAAAAACACATGAATCACAAATTACAGTTAAAGTAGACCCTACCCATAATATTGGTCCATACAAACATTATACAAAATTATCATATAAAGGTAATTTTTCAAGGTTTTATGAAGTTTTAAAGGTACATGGTAGATTGAGAAGCTTCCAATCATTATATGGGAAGGTTTAAGACCTTTTTCACCTTCTCAAGTCATAGGATTCCCAATAATATACCTATAAATGACTTTGTAACTCACCTCTAAATATTTGGTCTATAGATGTGAAAGAGAAGGTGACCCAATCACATAGTTTATCAGGTTTACAAGTGTGAGCTACTCAAAAGGGCTCATGTCATGATATGGTATATAGGTTCAGGCCTAATCCTCAATTATACATAGGTTATCAAGGTTTAAAATAGGTTTTCCATTACCATTCAAGCACTAACACTATGTAACTAGACCTATTAGCCTACGAGGCATACTTGGTCAATTAGGAAAGTTAAAGAATGGCATAGGAGGGCAGTTGAAGTGGGTCATATATATTTTCCATGCCTTTTAATTGATACAATAAAGATTAAAAACACACTACTCATGGCCATTATGAAGGAGAGGGTAGTTACCATGCTTGGTAAATATGCACAAAAGGAAGATAGGTTGCTCAACACCTCTTGAAGGCCTAATTACCCTTACTCTTTGTAACTACCACAACAAGAGTGATTGAATTTTTTTAGGTGTGGTAATTCTTTGAGAAGAATAAAATAGGTTAGTTATAGCCTCCATTACCCCACTTCAATTCCCAAGAGCCACATTGAAGAGCACCAATGCATGGAGGGAGTTAGAAGGATTGTTTATAACTCATATAACTATTATATGAGTTGATTATGATCATTAATGACCTATTTTATTCACCTTCACACCATATTTATCCTTTCCTCTCTTCTGGTATTATATATATTTAGGTCTTATGGCCTTGATTTGTATCCTTCAATGGGGTATGAGGAAATTTTTCCTAATTTATACTTTATAGACCTCATGGATTGTTAATGAATTTCTCCAGCATCTCCATGATTAGTTTCTAGTGTGTATATGATTTTTTTATATCCATAAGTGGTGAAATTTCTCCTCTCTAGGTCTAATGCCTTCACTTGGATGCTAACAAGTTTTCTATGCAGGTCATGTAGTGTGTTAGAGTATTAATGGTTGAGTTTAAAAGTGGAGATTTGATTTAAAGATTTTATAACTATACCTTATTCTCATTTACATCATGATGTAGTCATTCAAAATTAACCTATACATGAAACATTATTGCCTAGAAACCATTGGAGATAGTGATTCAGTTCTATGCATTATCCATTAGTGTTGTTTGAGTTCAATTTGAGTGGATAATAAATATTAGTGCATCACCACCCCTTATATTAGGTTTATTTTATGAAATTTCTATCCCTTTTCACACTAATAAATAGGTCTTAGTCTATTGAGCCCAAATATATTCACTTGGGAGGTAACCTATAATCTAGAGGTCTGGTCTAATTATAAGGTCACCCATAACCTTTAGGCCATTCCTATGTTAGTCCAAGTTTAAAGCAAGCATGAATAACCTCCTTCAAGAGGGTGAAACTTGGGTTGATAACACTTATGTATCATTTTTATGCTCGTGGTACCTAATCTATATAAGCCTCTAATAATTTATATTAGAGTGACCAAAATATCCCTTGTATGTATGTTGGCTCAAGAAGATGACGCCAGTAAAGAATGCATGATCTATTTCATTAGATGAACCCTTGTATATTATGAGACACAATACACTTAGGTAGAAAAATAATACTATATGCTTAATCAATAAATGACATTTATTGTGAGATATCAAGCCCTATGGACTTTCCTAACCTAGCCAAATCTCTCTCAAAGGGTTGGGTGATTCATTACTCTCCCAAGTGAGTTTAAATTAACTTGTATAAACCAAAAGTATATTAAATGATAGATCATTATTGATTGGTTGGTTAATTCACATCTAGAGGTTAACAAATTCATTGATAATTGTTTCCTTGATGACTTGATATGCTTTATAGAAAGTAATACCATTAGTTCCTCTCCTTGGTACATAGACATCATCAATTACTTGGTAGATTGAGCCTACCCAAAAGCTACCAATTCACAATAGAGGAGATGTATTCATGTTATCACATACAAGTATGTTATATTATACATGATCCTTTATCATAAGGCCTTTGATGGCATGTTACTCTAGTGCATTGACCAATAAGAGTCATAAAAGGTCTTATTTCATGGTCATAGTATCATATGTAATGGATACTTTAGTGTCCATGCAACTACATGAAAAGTACATAGTATGGGATATTTATAGTCTAATCTAGACTATAATGCTATCGAATATGTATGTAAATTTGATAAGTTCCAACATTTTTCACATGAAATACATATTACCACTAGGGCATTATAACCCATCATCACTTCATGTCCCTTTTCTACTTGAGGTCTATATTTAGTAGGTAAAATTTCCCCTAGTTTTGATGGTCACCACTTCATCATCACAGTGATTGGATATTTTTACAAATGGGTATAATTGATGCCCATAATAAGTTTGACCATATTGATCATTAAAATTTTTATCTTGAACCAAATATTTTATTTATTTGGAGTCGTAGAGGTCATTATTACTGATAATGGGTCCCCTTTCAAGAATCCTAAAGTTTGTTAGTATTGAAATAAATTTATTATATCATATCACTTAGCCTCTTGGCATAATTAATAAGTTAACAAAAAAGTTGAAGATACTAATAAAACCTTAAAGGAGCAACACCATACTCACATATTTATCAAATACTCTAGGCTTATATAATAACTATTAAAACACCCATGGGATCAACCACATATTTAGTAGTATTTCGGTTTGAGGACATTTTCCCCTTAGAGGTATAAACTCATAGCCTTTGAATCTCCTTTTGAAGCCTCCTTAATGAATAATAATATAGAGAGGGGCATCTAGCTGAGTTGGAGCTCCTTAATGACAACATATTACCATCTCAAGAAATCACATAGTTTACGTTAAACACATATGTAGATAATACACCAAAAACATCAATGAGAGCCCAATATATGTTGGAGACCTCATATTTAGGCTTGTATGTAATAATAAATGCATCATGTATATAAATTAATCCTAGATCAGAGAAGATAGAGCATACCTACACTTCTGATTGGGAATACATTTTTTAAGTGGGATCATGACCAATATGGGGATCCAATAGACCTGATTATGAGATCACTTATCAAAATAAACCATGATTAGAAGGATTCCAAAGCCTAAAATCTAACAAAATCATTTGACAACCCTAAAATAATCTTAGGTTTAATGTTCACTCTATTCTAATAATAAGAAAGTAAATCAAATGTAGTACACACCAAAGCTTGTGGCATAAAATAGGGGTTAGAAACAAAATAAATTAAACTAAAGATGCATAAAAGACATATAATCATGTATATGTATATGGGATCCTAATGCATGGGAGAGAAGCATAACTACATTATCTATCTACTCTTATAAAGAAGAAATAAAGCTAGGAATACTTACCTTTGAAGATGAACCCATTAAGCCTCAATCTCTCCCTTGGCCAAGGTGCTTTTCAAGATATTGTTGTGATATGTAAGGATAACAAATAAAAATTAGATCTAAGATAAACAACTTATGTATGCATCCAAAATATTTTTCCATAAGATAAGATTTATATCTCCAAAGAAAGTATGGAACCCTAAGCTTTATTTCTCAAATACAATGGTCAATACTTAGATATTTATTCACACTTATTCTTATTCACTTCTATTTATTAAAATGGTTGTAAATGAACTTCTATATATGTTCTAATCTTTCCCTAAATCCTTTTGAATATGTTGACTGTACAGGGTCGACCTAGTCGACCCTATATTTTTTTAGGAGGTAAATCATTAGGTCCTGACCTAGGTCAGCTGAAGGGCTAACAAAAATCCAAGTAAAAATATACATAAATAGTACATGGCTGACCCTATCAACCCTATATAGTAATCAGAGGTTAAAAACTTTGTAAGGTTAACCTAGTTGACCTAGTATAGTCAGCTAGTGAAAGGGGGTCAAAGCAAGAATAAGGAGGATAAAGATATGAAAAATGTTTTGAATGGGTAAAAAAGAGAAGAATAATCTTAGGGTAAATGGTTTTAGGAGATAAGTGTGTATATGGCAAGTGGAAAAAGGGATAAAAATATTATGAAGCACTAATGGTCAGCCCACTCCTTTCCTGGTGCACCCCTTAGGGTATGCACTCAGAGAGATTGAGCCTTGATAGGTTACTAAGAGATACAAATTCTCTGTAAGTGATAAAAGTTTGAAAATATTATGTGTATATATATTTACCACTTTAATATCATCAGGTATCATGTAAGTACAACACAAGATGGTGCTTTAGGAAATAGAACATGATAACACACAATGTTTATGCTAATTAATGTGTAGTAAGCTGTAAATAAGAGAAAAGAAAGAACATAATTGAAAAACACATACCTTTACTTAATTTAGTATTATAGATGAATACGTATAATACAATAGAAATGAAGGCATCCAATTTGAATAACAATAGGCGAACCTATAAAAGTTAGTGTAAAAAATAACCAAAAAACTATTTTTTTAGAAAATAGACATATAATAGTGGAAAAGATTCTCTATGTCATCATGAATTCAACATTTTTTATGGTTTAAAAAATGGATGAATAGAAACAATGATATAATTAAAATAAGGAATTTGCCTAAAAATAATTAAAGAATTTGAATTTTTAAAAGTGTTTTTAAATAAGGGAAAGAGAAGTCATTTGGTTATTTTGACTTGTAAAGGAGTGAAAAAGAGCTTTGGAGACCAAATGATCTAGGATGGTGAGAAGATGACAAGTTAGATGAGGGGGAGTTCCAGGAGCAATAACAGGTGCACTATGGTAATTCAACTATGAATCCTAAGCTAGTTTTGGAGTAATTTAATTAATTAAGTGTATTTTGAGAAAAAAATAATTTTTAGAATTTATAGATGTTCAAATGAATTAAAATTAGATTATATAGGTAGGAAAAACCAAGATGGGAAATGGGTTTGAAGGAATTAGGAAGATAATTGATATAAGGCACTTTTAAAAGAAAATGCAAGGGGTCAGTAGTGAAAAAAAAGTAAAATAAGGAATTTGCCTAAAAATAATTAAAGCATTTGAATTTTTAAAAGTGTTTTTAAATAAGGGAAAGAGAAGTCATTTGGCTATTTTGACTTGTAAAGGAGTGAAAAAGAGGTTTGGAGACCAAATGATCTAGGATGGTGAGAAGATGACAAGTTAGATGAGGGGGAGTTCCAGGAGTAGTAACAGGTGCACTATGGTAATTCAACTATGAATCCTAAGCTAGTTTTGGAGTAATTTAATGAATTAAGTGTATTTTGAGAAAAAAATAATTTTTAGAATTTATAGATGTTCAAATGAATTAAAATTAGATTATGTAGGTAGGAAAAACCAAGATGGGAAATGGGTTTGAAGGAATTAGGAAGATAATTGCTAGAAGGCTCTTTTAAAAGAAAATGCAAGGGATCAGTAGTGAAAAACAACTAGATCAACCCAATCGACCCAATACACTGAAAAGGAGTAAAATCCACACTGTTGACCTAGTAGGTATGTGTTGGCCTTATATTTTTTATAGAATAAGTAATAGGGAAGGGAAAATAATAGGGATGACTTAGATTTTTAAGTAAACCAAGTCAAAAATAAGGAAATTTTGGTCAAACTAGGTTGACCAAAGAACTAGAATGGTATGGAAACGCATGCAAAAGGATGAAAGAAGGATAGAATGGCATAAAATGACCAAATAAGGTAAAAAAGGACCAAGTAGGCTAAAAATAATTTAAAATTAATAAATTAAAGTAGTTTAGGTTTATTTTTGATTGAAATTGTAAAATAATGTATTGTGATTATACATGATATGGAGGATCTAATACATCTTTTGTCATTTCTTGATTGCAAGGATGACCTAGATTTTGGTGAATTTTAGATGCACCATGGATACCAAATCTACTAGAGCATCTAATGATTGGAGATAGAGATAGATTAGTATTTATAGTCCTAAGAGGGATAGTTGATATGTATAGGATTCCTCTAAGAATATATCTTTTAGTCATGTTCCTAAGATACTAGGAATGATTAACTAACAACTTCAACTGGGAGGTGGATAGGGATGTGGTAGAGGTAACTATCACTTTGGAAGATGTATATTCCATCTTAGAACTATCGGTAGTAGGAACATCAATAACTATAGGTATACTAGATAACATGGAGGAGAGGAGAGCCTTAGTCATGTGGGCTATAGGCTCAAAGATGATATTGGAATGTGGGAGAGTTAGTATGTTTGATTTATATACATAATAGATTCCAAATATTTGAAAACCTATGATAGGGATTATGACACAATAAGTGCTATGTCACAAGTCAAAAGATAAGGTACCACTATTTGTGGTAGCCTTAAGTAGGATGATCTTAGAGGAGGTATTACTATATGATATTTATTCTCTCATTTGGGTCTAGCTCATGCATGATATGTATAAAGTGTTTATCAGAGGGAAGAAGTCAATAAGACTAATCATATTACTAATGACTTGGATATATAAGAGGTTTCCCATGTATTAAATGACTAGGTTGCTCTATGCAATTGATGATAGGTTGCCTCGAGTGTGGATATGGAAAGAGGAACAAGTAGTGTAGGTTATGCCCCACATGTTAGCACTATAGATGGTGAGATGTGTAGACATAATATGGTATCGATATGGGTACATAATGACTATATGGATGAGTTGGGACATAATTACACCAACTATAATAAGGATAGAGGTGATTGGACACTAAACATAGTGGAGAGAGCCATATTTAGTGGCATGGGTACTAGGATAGATGGGCTTACCTCATCCAGTAGCACGAATATTGATGCCCAAGCATTAGGCTCAGCATGTGAGAGAGCTATAAAGGAAGAGGGGACTAGGCCCACTAGTGATGAGGCCCATGCTTAGACCACATCATGAATAATCATGGATTGGGTGAGTATTATAGGGAGTAAAGAAAGAGCAGAAGGGTATAGAGGTAGTAGCACTAAAAATACCACTACTAACTCTATATCAAGATGAGAAGTGACCATTAAGGACATAATGTTGATGGAGGTAGGAGGAGTATGAGAGAGTGGAGACTATCACCATCCTTAATGTACCAACATGTGAGGTAGAGGAGAGTTGGATAATATAAAGGCTACTCAAGCATAGGCTAAGGTAGATGCAAGCCATGATATCTAGATCTGAGTTGGGGAGGCAACCTACAAAGGAGGTACTAGGAGGTTACATAGATGGAGAGACTATGCTAGGTGATTGTGAATATGGTGAGACCATAGTGATTGAGACATAGATAGGTAATAAAGATGATTAAATTATTGTTAAAGTTTTTATTTTGAAATAGAGACTAGAGGTAGAGAGATATTATGAGATATAATAATGATCTAATATTTATCTAGGTGTGATTTTGTAGGCATAGCTAAGGATGAGGAGGAGAAATAGGGGTCCCTTGTGAGGGGATCACTCCATGACATCTTAGATGAGACTTTGTAACCTATGAACCTATTGTATTAGAGGACCCTAGTGTACTATCTACCCCAACTTAGGCAAGCTAGTTCAGATTAGAATGGGAGGTAATGAGATAGATACAATCATAGAAAGAGAGGATGAAACCACTAATAGATATGGGTTTAGGGAAGATACAAGCATGTCAAGCCCTAATAGAGGACATGGATATGCATCTATTTATAGTAACTTAGATGACACAGGCACATATAATGACCATAACCCATATGACACAGGTGTAGGAATAGGAGAGAGTGACACACATGGTGACTTTAGCCTAATTGGTGTAGTTAAAAGCACAAGTGGCACATCTAGAGGGATAGGTAGATGGATGGAGATCTTGATGACCTCTTTATAGTATACTATTTATAGGAGTCAGATCGAGGCCTCAACAAGTAGCATGGCTAGGCCATGAAATTGATAGGATGGAGCCCAACCATAGAGCTAGAGCATTATATATGGTAGTACTTGTATAAAAAACTCATGATATATATATATATATATATATATATATATATGTATGTATGTATGTATGTATCATTTTGGCATAATGATGTTGATTGTGTATGTTATCATCATTATGGTTATTTTTATGGATGATTTGGATATATTTATTTATAACACATGTATTTAGCTATTATTGTATATGTTATAGGAAATATATGATATGTGGTTTCACTGCTAGCACTCTGTAGAACACATGCATGGTTAAAAATAAATAGGCAAAAAGGACTTGGAAAAATATAATCAATAAAAAATGTACTACACACTATTTCAAGTTGCAAAATGTGTAATAATAGGAAAATTACTAAGTATAAAGAACCAAGGGATGTTAAAAAATGATGGTAAAAAGGAATTTGTTTTTAAACAAAAGTGAAATATTTTTTCACTAACTTAAGACAAGTAAAATCATATTAATTTGCATTGGGAAGTATGAAAACAATCTAATAAAATGGAAGGTATGTAGAAGGGTACAAATGGTATAAAAATTTAATTAAGTCAATAAATAATAGTATATCACATTGGGAAGTATAAGATAAAAACAAAATTGGTCTTAAATTTATCACATTAATTCAAGATGGGAAATATGAAAAATTCAAGAAATGGTTGTATTCTTACATGCACTCAGAAAATAAGAAGATAAAAGTGAAAGAGAAATGAAGTAAGCATAAAAAACACTAAATCAAGCTAGGAATCATGTTAATGATGTGTAGATTCATAATCGATCACATCTTATATCATATTTAACACATGTAATTCTATTTATGACTTGTATTATTAGAAAATTCTGTGAGGAATGCTAGGTCCTATCTATAGTCTTATAATGTAACTCACAAATAGAACACCACTGGGGTGGAATAAATAGGAAAAATTGTGTAAAAAAGGATGTGGGTAATAGGAAGGAAAAAGGTGGGAATTTGTGAGAAATGTTAGGTTCTATCCATGGCCTTATAAAGCAAATCACAAATGAGATCCCAAGGGGAGTGATCAATAGGTAAAATAATATTTCTCAAGAGGAAATATGAGGGATATAGGGAATGAAAAATAGAGTGTGAAAATCAAGACTTAGGCATCTTATGAGAATACCTTAGGAGAAAAGAGGCATATCAAGGACATGAGAAGACACTATGTGACTACTGACCATCAATAGACAAAGGAAACTTGTTTGCTATAGACACAAACCTTTGTAGGCATATAAGCATGATACTAAGATCAACTCATGAAGGTATATTGGTACAAGAAAAGGTAAAATATACCTACCTTCCCATGACATTTCCCCATTCCTCAAGATACCTTATAGATCCATTGATCTACTACAAATATTGGGTAGTTGAATGAGAAAGTAAGTAGGACTATAAGATTTTTTTATTCTCCTTTTCTAATCTACTAGCCTACTACACCCCAAAAGACCTTGGCTCTATTGTGAGGCCAACTATGTATTTTGGGATTCAAATATAAGGAAATGTTCTTTGAAACACATCTTTTAGTGTGGTTTTACTTTTAAGAATATTTTTGCCTTTTATATCACTGCCTTTTATAAAATGATTTAGATTTTAAATTTTTATGGATTTTTAATATTCATCCTCCATATGGATTTGGAATGACCAATCATGAGAGATGTAGTGGTATCACCAATGAGATTTTGGCTAAGGATAAAGGAAGATAAGTAACCAAAGATAAATACTGACTAGGAAACTTAGTCTTAACAATGAACTAGCATGTGATCTCAAGTCTCAACCGTGTATATGCTTAGTTTGCAAAAAAGGAAGAAGGGAAAAAGGAGATCCAAAGGTGAACTGGTAAAATGAAATTATAATGAGATGCATTGTTTGATAACAGATCGCATGGTAAAATGGAGACAAGGACCAAAGGGAATAGGGTTTGTATAACCAAGTCACAATTATAATTAATGGTAAAAAATGGAGACAATAAAGCAAACAATCATGAGGATAAAAGAAGGAAGTTTTTAGAAAAACTCAAGAAATAAATAGAAGACAATGATAAAGAAATACAATCATATGCAAATATAAATGACAATATAATAAAGATATAGTACAAAAGGTAAAATCACTATATAATAAAAAGATTAATTTGACATAGCATCAAATGATATAACTGATAAATAAAAATAAAATTGGAGTACAAGTCCAATCAAAATGTAAATGTAAAATCATCATGCATGTGCTCATAAATAATGATAAATCTTCCCCCACACATTATTCAAGACATCAAATAAGTTTCTATGAAGCTAGATATAAATTACTACTAATGTATCATTAATCTTCAATGAAAACTTGGAAAAGATTTCTCTTCTATTCTCCTCAACTAAAAAATTATGAATACTTGATGGATGATGCTGAGGAGGGAAATCAGGCAAGGGATATTCAAGAGAATGTGTGAGAGTGGGATCTATAGGAGATGTAGGAGTCATTGATGGAGAAGGATCCATGGGTGAGGGAATAATAGGTGGAGAAGGATCCATAAGTGAGGGAAGGTCTATAGGTGAAGGAATCATGGGTGGAGTCATAAAAGGTGACAAAGGGACCATAAGAGGGGATGGAACCACTAGAGGTGGAGCCATAGGAGAAGAAGAAGCCTTATTATGGGAAAAACCTATGGGAGGAATGGAATGAGGTTGAATAATAGCTATAAGGTGATCCTTAATGTGTTGTTGAGGGATGTGGTGATGATCAGTGTGATGGGTGCCATATATAATACACCTCACCATAATTAGGTATGTATTTAAGTAGAACCTTTGGGGGAGGCATGGTTTTGTCTAAGGAGAGGAAGGATGCAAAGTTTCAAAATATTATCATAGATTATGTAAATGGATAGAAGAATGATTATCTATCCCATGGAAGTAAAAGATATTTTTATGAGTGGTCTTAAGAGAAACACTCATAGAAGGAGGTATAGAAAGAGTGGAAAAATATAGAGAGGACTCATCAGCCCATTTGGTGGGTAACAGAGCCCTTTAAGGCAAGGGAAGAAAACCATCACAAAAGGAAGGTGGTGATGGAGGAGGAATATAACTAGGCTCAATGGAAGGAACAATGGGATGAGAAGCAAGGGCAGGCTCAATAAGAGTAGAAGTGGGAACATGCTCAACTATAGTAGGAGTGAGAAGAGGCTCAACTATAGCAAAAGCAAGAATGGACTTTGATAAGGGATATACTAAGAGAGGAGTAGGATATATACAAGGTTTAAGGAGGGTCTCACTAATATTAGGTGTAAACTAACTATGATGATCCAGGTACTTATCAAAATGGTAAGGCCCAATCATATCATGATCGATTAGCATAATCTTATGAGGATCCTCAAAAAATAGAGGTGATGACACTATCTATACCCTATGATAAAGAGGAAAAATACTAAAATTAGTAATTGTAAATGAAAGAAGATAAGAAGATACATGAAAAGACTCAAGTATAGAAGAAAAATAACAGACAATCTCAACATCATAGGCATATACAAGACTACCTAATAATGGATCATCTAGAGAATAACCATCATCATAATCTATGATGTGAAGATCAATGACACAAGTAGGGATGACCTTGTCATTCAAGAAAGTGTGGTGAATAGAATTCCAATTCTTGGTCAATATTATGGGAATATCATCACAAGGAGGCTTACACGAATGAGGTTTTAAGGAAGTAGGAAGCTACTAGATGAGGTGAGGTGAGAGATTAAAATTTTTAATCTTTAGGTTAATCTCATCAGGATCATCATCATCATCAAAATATAAGAGGTTAGGAGGAATGTTCCCAATGAGTTTAGGATGCCCATTATAACCTTGGGTTGAATTAATGATAAAATTAAGACACTGAGACTCATAGAATGGAATGATGGGTAAATGTTCAAAATTAGGAATCTTGAAGACACCATGGTCTTGGAGTTATTCAAAATTTCAAGGGTTAATATCACCTTGAATCCTATAAATGGCTCAATTATTAGGGAATTTAATGCATTGGTAGGTGAAAGAAGCAATAGCTCTCATACAGTAAGTCCATATCCTACCAAGCAAGATGTTATAAGAAAGCATAAATTTAAAGATCATCACCTTCACATGAATGGTGATAGGCGAGACAATAATTGGAAACCACACACAACCTAGAGGAGGTATTTGCCTTCTATCATATACTTAGCAGGTGATGCATGTAGACTTTATAATTCATTTTAAATATCCAAGGGTCTAAATAAAGTTGAGAGAAGTAATGTAGGTGCCAAAATCCTTATTTATCAATGCACGCTTAACTTGGATATCACATATTTGAACACTAATGAATAAGGTAAGATCATCTGCATGAAGCAAAATCTTGTTAGGAATCATATACGCTATAGGAAATTTTAAGGAAAGAGAAGTGTCTATAGTTTCATCAACATTGATAGACATCTCTTTACATTATTGTAATATACTATCCTCAGATTCAGATAAGGTTACTTCCCATCCTACTAGGGGAGGATGAGGGACATTCATATTGAATAAGATAGTTTATATGACATGAAAAAGTCCTCATGAGCTCAAGGAATGGAATTTATGATAAGAGATTAGTGAGTTTCATGATGGTATCTCACTCATCATAACCAATAATAAGGTTGTTAGATATAGGTGGATAATGATTAAGGAGGTCCTTAGAAGGAGGAGTTAAAGTACATTGGATTTTTTTTATAAGAAGAAGAAGGTTTAAAATAAGATTATGAATCATGTTATGATGGTGAAATAGTTGGTTCAAGTTGATTTTGAGAATTGTTAGAAGTGTTAGTAGAAGCTTGATTATCATTAGTGTTAAAATATGACAAAAAAAGTGGTAGAAATAGAAAAGGAAGTGTTATCCAAGGGAGAATCAAAACTTAAATCATAAAAATTAATAATACATCTTTCCCTGACTCATTTAAATGAATTGGATAAGAATCCTCGATAACACAATATGTTCTAGATAGAGTGTAGATGGGTTGGGAATCAATAAAAACAACCACCCTTCACATATTAGTCATGTTAACCACATTCTCTTAAAAAGTAATTTCAGTAAGACTTTATACATTATTGGTAAAAAGGGTAGCTTTTTATTGATTATCTTGGATAGGTTGATGATTAGGAAGAGGGTCTTTATAGATAGCCAAATAAGCATTGGCTTGGCTCAAGGCTTGAGATTTATCATGTGTTTTGAAATACTTGAAATCAATTTCATTAGCTTGTTGACACTTTCAAATGATAGAATATTGTTGACACTTTCAAATGATAGAATAGTGATCAAAATTAGGACCCAAAATAAATTCCATAGCTAAATTATGAAGTTGTTTATAGGTCTCATGAGAATGACTCCAACTAGTGTGAAACCAATAAAACTTATTAGGATCATACTAAGATTTCATAGGATGGGTAGGGTCAAGCTCTCATGGAAGAGGATTAGGTAGACACTTAATAAATTAAACTGAGGATAGAGGTTTATGAATTTTAATGTTTTTTGGTGAAGATAAGTGAGGATTGGTATATTATTGAGAAGTGGGAGCTAGTTTTGAAGATTGGTTGGGAATAATAACATGAACATTATGAATGGTGTCATAAGAATATGGAACACCATCATTGGTAGCATTGTGATTTCTGTTCTCAAGTAAGAGATTAGGACCTACAGAAGGTTGGGGTGGCTTTAATTGATACATAAGGAAATATTGTCATTTATCTTGGTCAATAGCCTCCTCCAATGTACATGGAGAGAGAGTGTGGACCTAATATTGAAATTTAGGAAAAAGGGAATTGATAAAGAGATGGAAAATATTATCATCAACCATGTTATGTTCACACTTATTTGATAGAGTTTTACACCTTTAAAAAAGGCTCGAGTAGTTTCTTTTTCAAGTTGTTTTTAATTTATGAAATGGGCCAAAGTGTTTTCAAGAAGATCACTAGTTTGAAATTCTTGAACTAAATCATTCACTAAATCCTCTAAACTAGTAATGAAATGAGTTATAAGTTAGTTGTACCAATCTAAGGAATCACTTGTGAGAGTTTTGGCTAGGATTTTGGTAGTAGAAAAGGTGTTCAATTTGACCCAATCATTATAAATATTTCCAAATGTTTTAATATGAAGGGTGGGATCGGTTGATCCATTATCAAAATTTGTAGGTGTGATACATCCTATATAAATGTTATAAATTTGATTAGTGAGAGGTCCATTTTGGAGATGATTAATGGTTTTATTGACCAAATGAGGTTGAGGAATGGGATTTCCTTGAGAATCTCGAAGAGGAAGGGGAATATTCTAGTTATGTGTGCCTCAAGCCATTGGTTGAGGATGAGATTGAAGATGAAGAAGGTGGTTTTTCATTCTCATAATTTGATTTGTGTTATGAGATTGAAAGGTATTAATTTGATTGAGTGTTTGTAATAATAGTTGATGTGTTTGATTAGCATTTTTAGAAGCATTAGAGGTGGTATTAGTGGCTTGGGTACCACTATTGATGTTGATTGGAGCTTGAGAGGAACTATGAGAGTGTGAGGCACTAGTGGAAAATTTTTCTTGTGTAGAAAAATAAGTAATAGTGAAAGGTTGAGAAGAAGAAGCACTAGTAACATGATTACCTTGCATAGAAAACAATGCCCTAGTGGAAGGATTAAGGATATTGGATCTTCTGAGAGGCCCACTAGATGTAGAACCTATCATGTTAGTCGATATACTAGGCATGAAGGTAGAAGAAGTTAGAGAAGAAGAAGTAATGGTATGATAAGGAGTCATAATTGAATGAAGAGGCTGAGAATCAAAGAAAGTGGTACCCCCAAATCCAATTGATAATGTAGGTGTATGTGAATGAGACTCTTTGGATTGACCACTAATCATAAGATTGTAAAATGTGGAAGGATCTTTTCCTTGATGTTGAGGAAATTTATAGATAAATAATAGAATTTAGGGGGTATACTCTAATTTAGGTTGGTCTTCTAATGAGAAGAGAGGATTAGACTATGAAGATCTATTAGGAGGGGTCCCATAATTCATTGTGTGAGTGGAAATATGAACATTACTAGTATCTAAGAGAGGAGCCCTACTTTGTTTATGGAAGACCTTATGAGGGTTGTTAAAATTAATCATGTTTATTGATTGAAACTCAGTATTTATCAATCAAAAAGTCCATGATGAAGGGAAAGAAAAAAATATGAGAAAGAAAGGAAACAAGAAATGATAGAAACAATACAGGGTCAATTGGGTTGACCAAGCACAAAAAACATGAAATGGAAATAGTACAAGGTTGATTGGGTCAATCCAACACAATAAATAAAGGCTAGAAAAAGAGAAAATAGAGTCTACAAATAGTACAGGGTTGATTGGGTCAATCTAATATAGTGAATAGAGGTTATAAAAAGGTATAGGTTGTTTGGGTTGATAGAATATAGTGATAGAGGCTAGAAAAAGGTATAGGGTTGACTGGGTCGATCCAATACAATAGATAGGGAAAATTAAGAAACTTGTAATAGATTTATCAATTGAAATAAGATAAATTTTGCAAATAATTTGAAAAGAAATAACAAAAAGGAAATAAGCCATCAATTGGATTAATGTTGGCCAATCCAATTGAATCACACAACACAAAACCTTGCACCAAAGTTGGCTAATGCAAGTTTTTGTGATACAAAATACAATTGGGAAAAAAACAAAAAATCAACTTTGAAAGTAAAGGGATAAATAATTAGTTAACCTAAATGTTTATTATATTATTAAGATATATTTTTAAATGTGATGGGAAGTTGGATATAAGTAAGGAACTATAATGGCAATCTAAGGATGGTTTTAGGTAGTTTGGGCTGAAAGGGATCTATAGTGGTAATGATACATGCTTGGTATTAGGGCCTACTCCCTCAATTAACACATAAAAATGATAAGGGTGTTAGGTTCTTAGCTAGAATATACCATTAACCATGATTTATACTTGACCAAAACATCAAGTTGACTTCTCCCTTGGTGATGAAATCCAAGTAGGTTGATCTTAGATAAATAAATGTTAAAATGATTGTTTAGATTTTGTGATTTGGTCATGTGTGCATAAAATATAAAATAGTGAAACTAAATGATTGATTGAAAATCACCTGATTAAGCTATGTGATCTATTCTAAGCATGCAAATAATAAGAAAATAAAGTCAAACTAATTAATAGCATATAAAGTTAATTCCAACTTTGAAATAAGGTAACATGTTGATAAATTCCATAGTGTATGCACAAAATATAGAACGGGGTTGAACCTATACTATGGAAGCAAGTTTTGAAAATGAATAGGGTTGGCAGAGTTGACCTAGTTATCCAGACAACACATAGAACATAGAATTGGGTTGTCAAGGTCAATCTAGTTGACTGTGTAGGGATAGTTTTGAAGATTGAAAATTGTAAAAAGAAAGAGTGTAAAGAAAGAGACAGAGAGATAGAAATGAAACTTGGTGGATTAGAGATGCATAAAATGAAGATTGATTTCCAAGAACATTGATATATGCTTGGAAATTCTGTTAATTAGGTTGAATGGGTCAATCAAGCTTTATATAATCTTACTATCAAGTGCGTAAAAATGTACAAGGTTGATGGGTTAACCTAATGGTCTAGACTAGATGTCTAAAAGTTTGAAAAATTGTATTGGGTCAACATGGTCGATCCAGTAGCCTATAATTGAAATCCTATGTACAAAAATTAGAGTTGGGTCAATAGAGTTGATCCAATATGGTAAATATATGATAAAAATAATGATGAAAAATAATTAAATTATTAAATAAGGTAAACAAATCCTACAAGGGTTAGTTCACATTAGGTTCACCAAAATGTATGCAATCAAAAATGCATCATATCTATAAATCAATCCTGGCTTGGAGAAGATAGAGCACACTTACACTTTCAATTGAGAATACATTTGTTAAGCAAGATCATGACCAATATGGGGATATGTTAGGCCTAACTAAGGGATCACTTATAATAATACACCATGCTAGGAAGGGTTCCAAAGCCTACAATCTAACACAATCATGTAACAACCCTAAAAGAGTCCTAGGTTTAATTTTCACTCTATTCTAATAATAAGAAATTAAATATAATCTAGTACACACCAAAGCTTGTGGAAAAAAATGGGGGTTAGAAAAAAATTAAAATAAACTTGCATAGAAGACATATACTCATGTCAATATATATGGAATCCTAATGCATCAAAGAGTAGTACAACTACATTATCTATCTACTCTTACAAAGGAGAAATAAAGTTAGGAATACTTACCTTTGAAGATGAACCCACCGAACCTCAATCTCTCCCTTGGCCAAGGTTCTTTGCAAGAGATTATTGTGATATGTAAGGATAACAAATAAAAATCAAATCTAGGCTACACAACCTATCTATGCATCTAAAAGACTTCTCCACAAGATGAGATTTGTATTTTTAAAGAAAGTATGGAACCCTAAGATTTATTCCTCAAGTAGAATGGTTAATAAGTAGATGTTTATTCACACTTATTATTCTTCTCTTCTCTATATTCAATTGGTTGGAAATTAACTTGTATATATAGGTGGATCTTTCCCTAAATCCTTTTGAACATGTCAACTATATAGGGTCGACCCAATTGACCCTATATGTTTTCAAAAGGTAAATCACTAGGTCCCAAACTAGGTTGGCCAAATGTCTAAAAAAACTCTAAGTGAAAAATTTACCTAAATAGTATAGGGTCGACCCTATCAACCCTATATAGTTATCAAAGGCTAAAAATTATACAGGATCAACCCAGTCAACCTAGTATAGTCAACTGGTGAAAGGGAGTGAAGGAAAGAATACGGAGGATAAAGATGTGACAAATGTTTGGAATGGGTACAAAAGAGAAAAATAATCTTAGGGTAAATGGTTTTAAGATACAAGTGTTTAGATGGTAAGTGGTAAAATAATAAACAATCTTAGGAAGCACCAATGGTCTACCCACCCTTTTCCCAGTGTACCCCTTAGGGCATGCACTCATAAATATTGAGTCTTGATGGGTTCTTTTGAGATAAAAAGTGTTAGTAAGTGATAAAAGCTTGAAAATATTATGTATATACAAGGCTTGATAGTCAAATTGATAAAAATAAAAGATATGGTTAGAAATTTAGACCCAATCAGTTGATCCCCTAATTAAAAACTCAATATTGTCACCAAGAAGAAAGTCCATGATGAAGGGAAAGAAAAAGAGATGAAAAATCAAGGAAATAGGAAATGACATAAATAGTAAAAGGTGGAATAGGTTGACCTAGCATAGAAACATGATCTATAAATAGTATAAGGTCAACTAGGTTGATCCAACACAATAAACATAGGATATAAAAAGAGAAAATAGAGTCTATAAATAGTATAGGGTTGATTAGGTTGATGTAGTACAATGAATAGAGTCTAGAAAAAGGTATAGGGTTGACTAGGTCGATCTAGTATAATAGATAGGGAAAAATATGAAACTTATAATAGATTTGTGAATTGAAAAAAGATAATTTTTTCAAGTAATTTGAAAATAAATAACAGAAGGGAAATAAACCATCAATTGGATTAATGCTGGCCAATCTGATTAAAGCATATAACATAAAAGCTTACACCAATGTTGGTTAATGAAATTTTATATGATACAAAATACAATTGAGTAAAGAGAAAACAATCAACTTAGAAAATAAAGAGATAACTAATTGTTCAACCTAAATTTTTATTATATTATTAAGATATGATTTTAAATGTGATGGGAAGTTGGTTGTAAATAAGGAACTATAATGGAAATCTAAGTATGGTTTTAGGTAGTTTGGGTTGAAAGGGATCTATAGTGGTAATGATAAAGGCTTGGTATTAGGGCCTACCCCCTCACTTCACACACCATATTGATAAGGGTGGCAGGTGCTTATCGATAATATACCATTAACCATGCTTTATACTTGACTAAAACATCAAGTCGACTTCCCCCTTGGTGATAAAATCTAAGTAGGTTGAACTTGTGTAGACAAATGTTAAAATTCTTGTTTATATTTTGTGATTTTTTCATGCATGCATAAAATAAAGAATATTGAAATTAAAAAATTAATTGAAAACCACCTAATTAAGATATGAGATATATTCTAAGCATGGAAGTAATAAGAAAAGAAAGTGTGAATTAATTACTAGCATATAAGGTTAATTCCAACTTTAAATAAAGGTAAAATGTTGATAAAGTCAAAAATGTATACACAAAATATAGAACAAGGTCAAGATTGTAATTTGGAATCAAGGTCTAAAAATGAACATGGTCATTAGAGTCAACTTAGTTATCTAGTAATACACATAACATAGAAATAGTTCGATAGGGTCGATCTAGTTGACTGTGCAGGGGCAATTTTTAAGACTATAAACTATAAAAGGAAAGACTATTAAAAAATAGATAGAGAGATATAAAGGAACCTTGGTGGATTGGAGATGTAAAAAATGAATATTGTTATTAAATAACCTTAATATATGTTTCTAAATTCTACTAACTAGGTCAACTGGGTCAATCAAGCTTTACAAAAACTTGATGATAAGTTCCTAAAAATATACAAGGTCAACTAGGTTGACCTAGTAGTATGAACTAAATGTCTAAAAGTATATAAACCTATATTAGGTTGATAAGGTTGATCTAGTATCATGTACTTGAAATCCTATGCACAAAAATTAGAGCTAGGTCGATAGAGTCAATCCAGTATAGAAAATATATGATAAAAATAATGATGAAAACGAATAAAATTATGAAAAAGGTAAATAAATATTACAAGGGTTAGTTTATTTTGGGTTCACTAGAATTTATGCAATAAAGAATGCATCATGTCTATAAATTAATCATATCTTG
Organism: Torreya grandis; assembly: GCA_037957365.1. Classification (NCBI taxonomy): domain Eukaryota; kingdom Viridiplantae; phylum Streptophyta; class Pinopsida; order Cupressales; family Taxaceae; genus Torreya; species Torreya grandis. Next base: position 435,684 of record JARHVA010008242.1, on the reverse strand, counting down.
GATAAGATAGAGCATACCTACACTTCTAACTGGGAATATATTTTTAAAGCAAGAACATGATTAATATGGGGATCCACTAGACCTGATTAGGGGATCACTTGTAATAACACACCATGTTAGGAAGATTTCTAAAGCCTATAGTCTAACAAAATCATGCAACAACCCTAAAAGAGTCCTAGGTTTAATGTTTAATCTATTCTAATAACAAGAAAGTAAATCTAATCTAGTGCACACCAAAGCTTGTGGTCAAAAATGGGGGTTAGAAACAAAACAAATTAAAATAAATATGCATAAAATACATATACTCATGTTAATGTATACAAAATCCTAATGCATGGGAGAGAAGCACAACTACATTATCTATTTACTCTTATAAAGGACACATAAAGTTAGGAATACTTACCTTTGAAGATGAACCTACTGAGCCTCAATCTCTCCCTTGGCCAAGGTGCTTTGCAATAGATTGTCTTGGTATGTAAGGATAACAACAAAAATTAGATTTAGGCTACACAACCTATCTATGCATCCAAAAGACTTCTCCATAAGATAAGATCTATATCTCTAAAGAAAGTATGGAACCCTAAGCTTTATTCCCCAAGTAGAATGGTTAATAAGTAGATGTTCATTTTTACTTATTATTATTCACTTTTATATATTCAAATGGTTAGAAATGAACTTGTATATATTGGAAAATATTGACCTAAATCCTTCCAAATATGTCAACTGTATAGGGTTGACCTAGCTGACCCTATATGTTTTTATGAGCTAAATCACTAGGTCCTGAGCTAGGTCAGCTAAAGGGATAACAAAACTCCAAGTGAAAAATATCCATAAATAGTATAGGGTCGACCCTACCAACCTTGTATAGTAATAAATAGATAAAAATTGTATAGCATCAACCTAGTTAACCCAATATAATCAACTAGTGAAAGGGAGTCAAATCAATAACAAGGAGGATAAATATGTGACAAATTTTTGGAATTGGTACAAAATAGAAGAATAATCTTAGGTAAAATGGTTTTAGGATAAAATTTTGTACATGGTAAGTGTCAAAAGGGAAAACAATCTTATAAAGCTCTAATGGTCCTAGGGTGTACACTTAGATAAATTGATTTTGAATGGGTTACTGCAAGATACAAAGTGTTATTAAGTGATGAAATTTTGAAAATATTATGTGTATACAAGTCTTGATAGTCAAATTGACAAAAATAAAGGAGATGGTCAAAAATTTAGCCCCAATTGGTTGAGCCCCTAATTAGTAACAAAATATTTCAATAATGGAGCCTATCTATTATGCATTTTAGAAGAAAAATATATTTATGAGTCTATAAACTCTTTTCACCTAAAACACTTCTATATCTAATTATTACATATCACTCCCTTCTCATTTACATTGCATTTTCATATGTTGCATGTTCACCTACATATCATATGTGTTGTTTCATGATTGTTTAGTTGGTTGGTTCATACAAAATAGAAATTTTAGATTTTGACATGTCATGTCACTCTATTATCATGTCACCTAATCACCCTATAGAGAGCATTCCCAAAATCAACATGTCACATTAGTCATTCCCTACATCTTATTACAACTTAAAAAAATGTTATACTAAAGTGGAGTCTATAAATTTGTCTATGGTAGATTCCCCCATTTATAGTGCCTTTAAAAAATAAAACATTATCAAACCTAAAATAAAATATATTTACCTACCCATCTTGGTCCATGCCAGTGATTCATTACTTCTTACTAGTTACATGGGGCCAAGGTTTAGGGGTGAAAGCCTTACAAATAGAAAAGTAGATGCTTATATGAAAATAAAAGGCTTATGTAAATACAAAATTCAAAATTATATATCTCTCTCCTTTTGTTAACCCTTGGTGTTGATCCCTCACATCTTACTAGTTGCATAGGGTTGGCATTGGGGAGATGTTCCCTTACTCACCTATATCTAGCCTTTGGTGGTGAGCCCATGTGTCTTCTTGGTCACATGAGACTAGGTATAGGGGTTGTAAAGAGGAGAAAAATATATATGCAAAATCAATGTCAAATAATAAAGAGTGTCTAAAAAATATTTTTTTTTCAAAAGGGGTTGTCTATATGTTTACATTTAAATAAGGTAACCTTTTATTATTTACCAGTTCTATCAGGGCAATTTATCTCTAGATGAAGCCAATATTTTATAAGTTTAGCAAGAATCACATAATCCCTTTTAATTTTAAGGATTAGGTCATCTTCCTTTTTATTGTGAAATTTTGATTTATGGTTCATCTCACATTTATCATGTATTCCCCTATTCATTCCTTGATTCAAATTAAAAGTCATATATTGTGTGAACAAATCAATTAGGTAATCACCTAAAAGATAAAAATTAGTGAAATTATAGTGACATATGTACATACATCACATTAAATCATTTGTATACATTTTGTTTCCACATATACATAAGCATTTTCACATAATAACATATCAAAAACAAAGATATGCTCATATAATTACATTATCACATATCTATTCCTCTAGAGTGCATAAACTAAGAATTTGATATGAAAATAAAGAGTCACATCACATAGTTATCAATGAGAGAGACACCAAAACATCCATATATATCATGTAAACTATTGAGTTTATACATTAACACAATCACCTCCATAAAGGGCCAATATGACTCAAAGAATCTAAAAAGTAACCAACATCTATAATGGTATATCAAAAACATCTAAAACAAGTCTCAAGATCCTATCCTCTTCTTTTGGGAAGGAGCAGATGTGGAATAATTTTTGGGGTTGTGGTTTTAGAAACATCTCTTATTTGTGCCTCACTCTGATGCTACCTTGTTGTCTACAGGGTGGTGTCTATAAGGATGGATCTTACCTGAGCCTCCCTTTGATTCCATCCTCCCTATCCTATGACTGTAGGATATATCTCCTCCTTATCTCAACATGGTGTCCAAAAAGGGCATATGCTCTCATTTCCTTAGATAATAGAGTGTTATTCTTTATCCTTAATGACATCACTATTTTTGAGGCATGGTATGCTAGAAAAAACATATATATGATGCTCAATCCCTATAATAATCCTAGGATATAAAAATATATGGTCTTGTATCCATTTAGTACAAAACTAAAATACATTGATCAAGTTATCCCTAATCATTCTCCTCCATGTGACCACACTCTCTGTAATCATAGAGTATATAAGATAAATCAAATGTAACTAAAATGAATAAAATAAAACACATGTAAAATCAATGATGTACTATAAGAAATAAAAATACAAGTTGTAATCATGAATAAACAAAATAAAAAATTTACCTGGATCTCCCTCCCACCACTTAGGATCAAAGTCATCATTTTTGACCTCCTCCTCATCTATGTCAAGGTCATCCTCCAATTTAGTGTCTGATAGGTCCTCACTCTTTCCATCTCTTAGTTTTTTTTTGATGTATAGGGCCATCTTGTGGTGGTGGGGGTGGTGGTGGTAATGGTGGATCCATTTACTACTATTGTCTATCTCCAACCTCTCTTCCTCCTTCAGTTTCCTATCAGGATGGCTGGGTGATAGAAAACCCTCTCACAAAAGTGTGACATGCTAATCACCCAAACCTTAGAGTTCTCACCTCATGGGTTCCCTTAAACACAACTCTAAGGATATGTAGGCTACCCACATAGGGCATACTAAACTATTGAGGCACTTGATCCACAAGGTGCACCTCAATATGTATTAGCCTATCTCAAACCTAGGTTGCTCCAATGGCTATGATGAGATAAAATAACTCATTATCCCATTGCCTATTCATTTCATGGTAAATTATGGAAATCAAATATACTACCATCAAAGACCCCACAATTTGGGCTAAAGTATAAAAGGGTGCCATGTCTTCCCATTTGATGATCCTAATGTCCCCTAATGCCCAAATCAGCACCCCCCTTTGTTAGGGGATCATGTTCTCATAGACCCAACCCATAAAAATGGTTGGGTGGCTAATTAAATGGGTTTCCAAGTGAGCCACTTAGTATAAATATCTATAAGTCTGTGCCAACATATTATGGATCTAGGAATAGTGAGATCCTCTCTCCTCTATGCATTATACAATTGATAACCAACTATATAAGAGCCTATGTATGCCCTTATATCCCACTAATTTGGAGGTAAGGATGCCAATGATGGCCTATTTTAGATTAGGGATTATTAATCCCTCAACCTATGAAATTTTGACACTATACTTTTCACCCACATCAAATGCATCAAAGTCTCCAAAATAATATTCCCAACTATGGGCCTCATGATGGTTGTTATCATTATAGATAGACACCAACTAATCGATCATTAAAAGATTAGTGATATGATACACATACACAAGAGTGAACATCCACTCTCTTAGGGCATAAAGGAACACAAAAGTGTTTTGGTTAGGGTTCCAATAGGTCAATAAGTCATATAATAGTTGGCTAGAAGAGGGGATGATCCTCACCCATGCTATATGAAGTATCCTTTCTTAGTCAAGTAAGGCTAACTCATCAACTATCATAAGTGATAAAAATTGAGGGAGCTAATCTTAATCATAAGATATAATTCATAGAATATAGACCCCATTTAACAATCAAATAGACCCTAAATTAGTCAAATAAAATCAACTCCACATTTTAAACAAGTTAAAAATATTCACATTCTCTCAACATGTAAAACTACCTCAACTTGTAGGTGGTAGTTATGAAACTGACCCATAATGGTTGAGAAACCACCCTAAAGTGGTAATATAACCACCCCAAGTGGTTGCATAAATTACATAAGAAAGAGATATCATAACCCCCTTGTGGTGGTTACATCACCACCATGATGGCTATGTAATTTCTACCCTACAAAGGGTGACACTTTCGTATCCTGAGCAACAATTTAGTACACTTCCCATAGACTCCCTAAACCCACCCTCCAAAAAAACCTAATCAAATCAACCAAAAACCCAACTAATTCCAAAAATCCCTAATCTCCCCCCAACAATTCCTACGTAGTAAAAATATTCAAATTTAGTGGATTTTAACTAAATTTTGATCATATTTTCAAATTTGGGGTAAAAATGAAAAATTAAAAAAAAAATGAATTTATTATGCCTCACTATACCTCCCAATGGTATGTTCACTATCCTCTCATCACCCTCATTCTGTTGATTACTTATGCACTCAAAATGGTCATTGACAATCTAGAGCTCAATAAACCCTCTCAAGCCAATAACACAAATGAATTATTTTTGGCAAGTTTTTGAATATATTGGGCCCCAAACTAACCATTTCAATTCAAAAGTTTTCCATTTTGGCATGCAATTTTGTTTAAGTTTGTTCTCACATGTATAAGTCATATTTATTGTATCTCACAGCTAGTATTTTTATCGCTAACATGTTAACAAGCTTCTATGTTTTCTTGTAGTAAGTTTTAAAATTTTGTAGGTACGCATAGCTTGACACCAGGTTTAGTCCCCTAATAGGATGGTCTAGGTAGTATGATCTTCCCTACATGTATGGTATGTATTATTTCCATATTTTTATTACATAGTCTAATTTTTTATTTTATTTAAAATCACTTGAATCATATCTAATATCTATAGGTTGTGAAGAGTTTTGACGAGATTTACTACTCCATTTAGGTTAGTAAGGAAAATATTTCTAGCCTCTCATTTACTTTATTTATTCTTTACTCAGGACTACAACTTACTATCTCATGACAATATTCCCTATCAAGAGGGAAATACGTATGCACCCAAGATTTATATGGTTTGACACTTTTGATACAAATTTGATGATGATGTAATGATCTCTTATTTCATTCTCCACATGGAAATATCTAGCTCTATTTCTTCCCTATGCCTTCCTATTTTTCCCTTGACCCATTTTGGCCCCCTTAGTTTTAACTTTCCTAACTATTTTCACCTTATTTCAAAAATTGACCATAAATGACAAAAACACTACTCTAGGTAATGAAATTTCCCTTCTTTGTTATACAACCACCCCTTTACACAATTGACATAGTGGTTGTGTAAATTATGTGGTGGTTTTGATAATAATAATTAATTTTATATTAAAACCATGGTGGTATTATAATTTTTAGTGGTGGTGTAAGATTTATTATCACAATAATTTCATGCACAGATTCAATTTATACATTTAGATCATTTCATACAAAACAATAAAAAAAAAAAAAAACATCTCATCTAGTTTGCATACAAGTAGAGCTAGGAAAAATTAGCATCTTGCATAATAACATAGGTTCCTTCGCTCATTATTTGCATGCATTACAAACATTGAAAAGGATAAAAATAAGAGCTATTTTTTAAATTTAATTTTATCTTTGATATTTTTTACTTTTAGGATTTCAATTTAAATAAAGAGGCATATATTTCGACAAAACTAAGAAAAGTCCAAAAACAAATAAAAATAGTGTCAAAATCCTTACTAACACATGCAAGCCATATCAAAATCCTTGTCAATCCATACAAGCAACCACATAATTCATAATACTTATCCATGTGCTCAATCACCATATATCAAGCCTTATTTCAACATTCCAACAAGCACACTTTACAAGCCATTACCTCAACAAGCTCATACACTTTTCCCTAGCTTTTACCTAATCTTCTTGATATGACCCTCCTTAAGACACAATGTCTTGTCTAGCATGGTCTAGGAAAAATTATAATCTTGAATAATATCATAGGTCCCTTATCTCATTATTTGTGTGCATTAAAAACATTGAAAAGGATAAAAATATATTTTTATTTTCATTTACTTTCAACTTTTCTATTATATTACTTTTAGCATTTCATTTTTAGCAAACAACCATTTTTTTTATAAAACTAAGAAAAGTCTAAAAATAAACAAATACAGTGTCAAAATCCTTGATAACACATGGAAGACATATACAAATCCTTTCTAATAAATGTAAGAAACCACATCCTACATAATCCTTATACATATACATAAGCACCATATATCAAGCATTTATTCAACATTCTAATAATAAAAATTTACAAGCCATTACTTATACAAGCTCATACACTTTTCCCTAGATTTTTCCTAGTCTTCTTCAGATGACCCTCCCTAAGAGACCAAGTTTTGTCCAAAATGGTCTATTCCCTAGAGTTAGATCACCTAGTCCCACCATAGTCACACAATCTAACATTATCATTGAGTTGATATGTGAGGTATTTCAAACCACTCCCATTCCTCACCTTATAGTAGATTCGTTAGTTGCATTAGAAGAGAAATAATGCATCTTTTATCCACCTATCATTGTCCTCCTTGAAAATAGAGGATACCAATATAACATTATCTAAGCCTAGCCTCTCATCCACATATCCTTCTTCTCCTTAGGTCTAGCCTAATCTTATATAATTCACACTTAATATAATACATTGATTAGATAGATTAAACCTAATAGATTAGATCTTATCCTGTGATTAATCCAATTTTATACCATCATTTTCTTGAACCTAACATTTACCAAGAACTTCACCTTATTATGATATTAGAGATTTAAGGACCTTGGAGATCCATTTATGCATTACTTGAAACTCTTGAAAAACATCAAAATTAAACTAAGGTCTTTTTATTCCATCATAATAACCCATTACCAACACCTATCCAAAATTTCATTCCACCAAAAAATCAACCAAACCCCTAGCCCATCCATTATGTCAAATTCCTCAGCTAGAACTCAGGGAGTCAAGTGCAAAGTTTAACATGTGTTATTTACATACATATAGTTTCTAGTATGTAGTACCTACTAAAATTGGATGTGACCATGTGGATGCTTATATATTATATGTCACCTTCACTCTAGTATATTTAGATCTGGGTCATAGACTGTCACTCCTTGTCAAATGCTAAAACCCTAGTTATTTATCTTCATAGTGACTACTAAAAAATGGGTTATTGGGTACATGGTGTTAATATGTCATAAATACCCCTCTATCAATGAGTGTTTCTTAAATAATCAATACTAATAATATGGCCTTATAATTATGTATTTATCCCATGTGTTGGTTTATGTGCATATCATTCAATGTGTGATAAGAAATTACATAGAGTGACTTAGCTTGTAACTTGAAAAATGTGGTTCATGTGATGATAATTTAGTACTTAAGAACTATAGATGTGATTCCCATATGAATGACATGGAAATATGATAAAATAGGAAAGTTTTCCTCACTTCAATGCTTGATTGAATGCCTTTGGTATGTTACCATGTGAGTAGGTAATAATTTACTAGGTCTATTCTAGGTGATTAATAAATGAGGGTTGATATTTTATATATACCAATCCCTTTAGATAATATCTCACACTAAATCACTTAAGCTAACCATATGTATACATTTCATTTGAAAATTAAATGAATTAGGGAACTAGACAGTTATGTTGGGATAAGACACTTACATCAATGGAAGAATTTGAATGGGATGCAAATGTTTAAGAAGATAGAAAATAAGTATAGGTCCAAAAATTACAAAGACAGATGATAAATAGGTTTATAAAATTATGAGCATGATAGAAGGTTTGAGTTATCAGAATAAAAATTATTTAGACTAAGATATAATCAAAAGGCATAGAGAGAATGTATGTGAGTGTTTTGACATTGAGAAGATCTAGAATATTAAGGTACATCCATGATATGTATTTGGAAAGTGTACAAGAATAAGGTGATACATAATTTAGAAATGGTGTCTACACTAATAGATAAATGACTTAGCCAGAAATTAGGCATATAGGACTAAATCAATGATTGTGAATATTATGATCTTGTTTTGTGTTTTATCAAATTTAGAAAATAAATGATTAATTACCTAGTTAGACAAAATTTTATGTAAAATCAAAATTTTATAGATATGAAAAAAGTGACACAAACTAGTTTAGAACTTAATATATTTATAAAGATGATAAAAGGGTAAATTATAGAGGGAAATAACTTATCTAGAAAACATTAATTTAAGAATATTAGTGCAATTGTGAAATTAATTATGTGGCTTTATAATGACATTAGATCAATCTATGTGACTAATGTGATAATTTTGACTTGCCTATATATTGTGTTTAACTATGTAGGATATCTTAATCTATTTTAGAAACCATTGTGTACCTTATTAACTTGCAACCCTAGCTCAATTGACAACAAATGATAAGTGAAATAAAATGTTAAAATGAGTTAATAGTTAAAATTATACCAGACCTCAACACCCCTTATGTTGATCAATTCTTACATACAAATACTCTAAATAATGATCAAAGTCCATGTAGTTCTCCCATATTATAGTGGTGCGTCTATTCATTTTTTTTAAAATGTTAAATACTGGTGAAATCTTAGTGTGATTAAGTTATTAAAAAATGACATGTGACCTTAGAGGTGTATTAAAAATTATCTTAGGGATACTAAAGATGTGTGGAATTTGAATTGGGAAAATAGGTGTTTTTATCTCAATGTGTAGTTAAATATTATGGTGACTTTCAATCATATGAGCCTCTAGTGGATAATGGTTAGAAAATATGTTTCTATAGAGATCATTTTATAATTAATTTAGATGGGAATATTGAAACATGTGGGATGACCTATTGGGTAATTTTGAATTTGATAAAAGATTAATTATTTATTGTGATAATGAATCGATGGAATTGGGCATGACTAAGGAGCAAGATAGTCCAAATGGAGCAACCTTTTTTAAAGAATAAAGACAACTAAATTAGAAGTGTGGATTAGTCTAAAAGTGAGTTCAGGATATTTGGAAATTTGGATAGGGATTTTTAAAATCAAAATTTTCTTAAGAGCTAAGGGTCATCTACATACAAAGTGAAAGAAGGATGGTCAAGGACCATGAATTAGGCATGCTTTTTGTGTATAAGGAGTAGTCATAAGTGTATAAAAATAATATTTTAAAACTTTATCAATTAATGATGGATTGTCTCTTGCAAGAACCCATTAAGTCTTAATCTCTTTGAGTGAACACCTTAAAGGGTACATCAATAAAAGGGTGGGTATACCATTGGTGCTTTTAAAGATTGTTGACCCATATACAACCACTTACTATCTAAACAAACATCTCCTATACACCTCCTTAAGCTTTGAAACTTCCCTTATAAACTCTTTCAATTATTTCACTACTTTATTCATCCCTTACCTAATCTAAAATCCCTTTTTTGACATTTACCAAATAATGTTGGCATAGGCTGATCCTGTATTCAAATTAATATTTGCATGTTATGCAAGGTCGACGTAGATCAAGACCTAACTTGATTTTATGAATTAATAATACAAGGTAAAATCAGAATGATCCCACTGGCTAAACTTTTAGAAAGTTTTAGGGTAAGATTAAACTATATATACATATTTATTTCACCATTTTTTAGAGAGACAAAAGTTAATTATTCATTTTCACTTCTTTACAATCTAATATTTGATCATTCTACTTGAGGAGTTATTTTCTTAGGGTTTTAAACTTGAAGGGAAGAACTTTATCTTATCAAATATTGATATTCATTAGAAGTTACTTGGATATAGTCTATTGTCCATCCTTAGCTTCTTTAATAATATACAACAACCTCGTGTGAAGCACCTTTAGCCAAGTGAGAGATTGAGCCTCAACAAGTTCATCTCCAAAGTAAGTATCTATAACTTTACTCCTCTATTTTATTAGATAGAAGTAGCATAAGTAATGCTTTTGAATATAGTTATCTCTCCATGAATTAAGGTTATATATATATATATATATATACATATATTAATTAGAATTATTTTATGCATGTTTTATTTTTATTTTTATTACTCCCACTTTGTGCCACAAACTTTGGTGATCACTAAATTATATTTTACTTTAATTTGAATATATTTTTGAATATGAAAACATAGGACCTAGCTATAGTTATTTCATGGTATTACTTGACTAAAGGCTTTGGAACCCTATGTAGTGATGTTATTATGATAAGGGACCCCTTAGTTAGGTCTAGTGAATCTAGTTTGGTCATGAATATGAATGTCTAAATGTATTAACAAATAAAAGTGTAAGAATTATTTTCTCTAAGATAGGATTGATTAATAAGTCAGATCCATTTTCCTTTGTATAAATTTTGGTGAATTTGACATTAATAAAACCCTTGTAAATTTTATTTCATGCATTCATTTTATTATCATATTATATATTTTTTATTTTTGAATTAAATTATCAAAATTGTCGATACATTCTAATATTATATGCACAACTTTGATACATAGTCACTCCAAAATGACTTTGTTCTATTTTTATAGGTCTTCTCCAAATATATATGATTGGATAAATCAATGCAAAATAGTCTTCTTATTCAGTTATAGGTTTACATACATAGTCGAGCCAATTGACTCTATTTGTAGATTCCTTTTTAGCATACATATTTGTAGACATAGTCGAGCTAACTGATTCTATTCATAATTATGTTTTAGCACACAGGTGTTTTTAGACTACATCAACCCATTCAAATATATTCATATAATATTAAAATCAACATTTGAGAAACACAACATAAAATTTTCAAACTAAACATCTTATAAACTACCAAGGTTCAATCTTACCTTATCTATCATTTATATTTTTCATTTACACTGTTATTTTTCACAAATTTTTAGTCTATAAAACTGCATCCCTATAACAAATTGGATCAACTATCTAGATAGTTATGTAGCCTATCTTCTCTCTAGAAGACATAGTCAATTTGTTCGACTGTGTTTTTTAAATCTTGCTTCCATAGAATACTAGTGACACTCTTGACTTTGTTTTATATTTTTTGCATATAGTTCCACCTAAAATGACTTTGTACTCTTCATAATTAAAGGAATTAACCTATCTTACTAGTAATTAATTCATTTTCCATTTCAATTTCTTGCATGCTTAGAGTGACAAACATAGACTGATTAGGTGGTTTTTAAATTTACTAATTTAGTCACACTAATTTTATATTTTCTACACACTTATAAATCAATTTACATTAAAAACAATTAAACATTTTTCTTCCCAATATCTACCTACTTGGATTTCCTCACCAAGGGGGAAGCTGAATTGGTTTTATACCCAAGCATAAACATGAGGTTGATGGTATATATTGGTAAAGCACTTGATACCCTTATCATTATGGTATTGTGAAGTGAGGGGGTAGGCCCCAATACCAAGCCAATACCTTTGCTAATTCATATCCCTTTCAACCTAAACTACATGAAACTATGCATAGATTGCTTTATAGTTACTTCTTATAACCAACTCCCCATCACATTAATTTCAAAAATTTATTATAACTTAAGAACATTTAGGAATGACTGATTAGTTAGAATTTACATTCAAGTTTTCTACTTGATCTTTGGTCATTATATTTTTTATTGCAAAACATGTACTAGATAACAATAATGCAAGGTTTGTGTTGTGTGCTCTAATTAGATCAATCACATTGATCTAATTGCTTGTGTGCTTCAATTGATTTTCTTAACTATTATTCTACAAGTTTTCACCCTATTTTTAGAACATTTTCATCCCTATTGACATAATCTCTTATAAACTATTGGTCTTACTTACCTTTAGTACAAAACCTGCCTATACGACCATGTATCTTTTTATCCTATTCAAGTTTTCCTTTTTAAGTATGTAATTGACCTATATGACTGTGTATCTTTTTATCTTGTTTAGTTTCTCCTTATGTATTACATACTTGACCCATATGACTATGTATCTTTTTAGCCTATTTAAATTTTACCATCTGCAAAACATAGTCGAGCAATTCAATTGTGTCTTTTACATCTTATTGTGTGGAATTTTTCCATAGAATCTATTGACCCAATTGAATATGTGAATATTGGCTGATACTACTCTATGTTTGGATAAATCTATCCCTATTTTTCTTCCTTACTTCATTATTTTAGATTCTATCTTCAGGAATCATGAAATCCCCTATCAGAATATTTTTGGACAACTTGAATCCATTTAGATGCTATATGGGATGTTATTTTATTCCTACTTTTGATACCCAAGAAGATCCTCACTCTTAGAGAACCTTTTCCCATCCCTCATATTTTGATCGAAAGATGGCTCAAATCACTCCAACATATGAGATTAGTAGATCAAACCCATTTCATACTTTATCAAGATAATTATCACCTTTAGACATCTTACCATAATGTAGGGTCAATTAACACAAGCCTAACAAATAACCCCATAGGAAACCTTCTTAACACCAAAAACCTACCTCCTACCATTCCACCACCTAGTAACCCTCCCCCTAATACCAATTTGGGGAATCCTCATACCAACACCAACCCACCAATTGATACAACTCAAATTATGGCACAAATAGTGAAATAAATGAACATCATAGCAATAATTAACACCTCTCAAATGATGAAAATACATCATTTGATAAACATGGATAATCATCCTCCCATTTTTATTCCCCAAAATAATCAAAATTTCATCCCTCCACCCCTTAAAGATGTCATAGGAAATGTTATTCCCAAACCTATCATATAAAATAAGATGATTTTAACACATTTAAAATGATATTTTAGGCTCCTTCACTATATTTATTTATATTGGTAATATATATCCAACTATTAAATATGATGGGACTAAAGACCCCTCATATTTTCTCAAGGCATTTGGTAATCTTTATAAAGAGTGGATCCAAACTAATATCTTCACCACTACCAAAATTTTAGTTAAATTCTTCACCGGTGATGTATAATGTTATAACCAACTTGCCCAAAATTTTATATGGAAACTTGAGGATTTAGTCAATTATCTAGTTAAATAATTTCAACATAATGATCTTTCCAAAAATTGTCTTAGTCATTTCATCAATGCTAAGCAATCCCCTACCAAATTAGCTCATGATTTTATCAAATGATGGAAATATTTGGCTCATAAAGTTAATCACAACATGATTGATGATAACTTATTGAAACTTTTCATCATATCCCTAACAGCTTCCCTCCAAAATAAGGTTCAAACCTTTGCTTTCCAAACTTTAAATGATGCTCTCAATGAAGATAAGAATCAAGAATTTTTAATGAAATATTTTTAACCTAACACTAAAACCATCAAGGGATATTTCCAACATTCAACCAATGTAATCACCAGTAATCCTCAACCAAAAATAGAAGTAGAAAAAATGGAAAATACCCAACCTTCCTATACACCATTAAGTATTTAGTAAATAAAAAAACTTTTAACACCTTCTAAACCATTCACATATCCTAATAATCCCCCTAAATGGTATGATCATAACCAATTTTGTTGGTTTCATGCTGATCTAGGTCATTCCCATGAAACATGTTTTAGACTTACAAAATTTATCATTTCTTTTATGCTAGGAGATTCATTCAATCATGATGCCATGATCAAAATTTATCATCATGATTATGTTGATGCTTCTCAAAAGAAACAAGATTTCAAATCTTCTTCCTCTACCAATCCAAAAACTTTATCTACATCCAACCTTCAATAATAAAATAAGGATATTTTTCCTATTGATGTTGATTATGATCAATACTCTACCAATTTATAATATATGAATGCAATTGAGGTCAATTATCAATGCAAACCCACCCATAAATATCCCATCACAAAACCAAAGAAATTGTCTTTAGAAGATTAAATTCTCAAAGATACTACTAATACTAACTTACCTTCAAAAATCAATGAGGAACCACTTCCTCAATCTAATCCTCCAACTAGTTCTCTTCCTACTAAACATATTTTACCTTTCAAACCTCATACTAGTTCTTCCTCTTCCAAAACTCATTGGATCTTCTTAGAGGAACTTAACTCTATGCCTTACAAAATCCCTCTCATAGAGTTAGTTTACACTTATTCCTATCATCGTAAATTTATAATGCAATAAATCCAAGAAATTGAATAACCATCTTCTTTATAAAAGGAAAAACCTTCTCACGATCCTTAACTAGTAGAAGTTCATACCATTGAAACTATTTTTCCTTCCTCAAAACATTTCATAGAGTTCCTTGAAGAATACATGATCAATTATGAAATTATCTTTTGAGTCGATGATCCACCTTTCTTTATTAAAATAGCCATTAATACCACCATTTTTTAAAAAGTATTAGTAGATGAAGGTTTAGGAATTAATGTGACATCCCTTTGGTTTATTCAATAACTCAGGTATAAAAAATATCATCTCAAGTAAACTCATATAACATGCCATGGATTATATAAGACCAATCAAAATTTGCTTGGTTTTATTTGTATCCCTCTTAAAATTAGACCCAAAACTATATGTACTAAGCTTATGGTTCTCAACTTACCATTATCCTATAATACACTCCTAGGATACTCATGGATTCATTGAATGCAAGATATTGCCTCTTATATTAACCAATGTATCCAGTTTATTCATAATGGAAAATTATATCAACATGAGGTTGATCCCAACCCATACAGTATTAAACTTCCCAATCCTAAATCTCAATATCATATTCCCACTATTCCATAAATTTATAGTCAGACTTTACTTAAATTTGTCAATATGAATCAGACTTACAAGTCACTCTTACTATTTTTTTTGATGATGAGCCAAATGATTTGTAAGACAAATGCAATACTACCAAGCTACCTCCTTACATTTCTGATTGGATTCTTCCATCCTTGTTACCTTATGATCTTACCATCCCTCTTATCGATGAGATCACTAATTTCCATCCTCCATGTAATTCACATGAAGCATATTATACAAAATATGATTTCACTTGTAATAATTATGGAGTGCCTAAGTTATTTCAAGACCATTTAACCATGTCACCTCATAAGTTTAGTGATCTAGGTGTATCACCTTCAGAAGTTCCTTTAGAGACACAAGCATGCACTATCTCTCACACCTATGATGATAACTAAATTATAACCCAAACTCAATCAAGAGACATGGATGTTCAACACTATCAACAGACCATAGCTAAAACACATGATTTTAATTGCAATGTTCATACTATTTCCATGGATATTAGGTTATAAAATTAAGGTTATGTACCTCTAATTAATTCTCCACTTCTCAGTACTCCTTGGGTTGCTAAAAAAATCTTACCTCTCACAAATTAAAAACTTATAAAACCTTCTATACCTCCTATCCCTTCTATTACTCTTCCAAATCCCCTTTTTACCAGTGATTCTAAAGATATGCTTATTATTAATCTAGTTAAATCCAATCAACCTTCTTCCATAGTTCCACTTACTCTGAAGATAAATCTTGATGCCAAGCCCATAAATGTACACCAAATAAATTTTGAATACAACCACCATGGTAAAAAATCATTGATCTTGAAGTAGATCTAGAATATTATGGACCTCTACATATGTTACCTAGAGATGAAGCCATACCTGAGTTGATCTATGCTTGAGAACCCCAAATTCCTCATCAACATCACAAACTTTGGAATTTAAAGTGAAAGGCTCCTCATTTTAACAAATTCATTACTATAATCTATCCTAAAAATAATACCATTTCCTATTTTCCCAACATACCATATCATTTTCAAGATGAAAATGCTATGTTTATTGAGGAAATCATGAGAATAAAATATGGCACACTCTTATGTCTTTGACCTATAATAGTTTATAGAGAAATCATGCTAACTAATCATGATAATTTTAATATATTCTTCTATAAATATCATGATACTTTATTTTGGTCATATAATGACATGCCTGGTATCAATCCTAGTAACATTGTGCACAACATAATCACATACCTTGACACCAAACCAATTCGACAAAAATAATAGAAATTTCCCCTTGAAGTTTTCACCCTGTGCCATAAATAAATTATCAAATTAATATATTCCAAGTTTATTAAATATATGGACTATTCTGATTGGGTATCAAAAATTATTACCATTCATAAAAAAGTTACCATGGTTATTCGCATCTGCATCAACTTCCATAATATCAACCTCACTTGTCCCAAGGATAATTTTCCATTACCTTCAATAAATGCCATCACATATTCAACTACTAGATAAAAATTTTATCCATAAAGGATGGTTTTTAGGGCTAAAATCAAATTCACATTGCCCCTAAAGACCAACACAATATAGAATTCACAATAGAATGGGGAACCTATTGCTATGTTAAGATGCCCTTCATCCTTAAAAATGTTGGAGATACCTATAAAAAAGCTATGACCCACATTTTTAATGACCTAATAAATAATATTGTGGAAACCTATATGGATTATCTCATCACCAAATCTAAAAGTCATAAAACATGTCTCTTTGATCTAGCCATCATCTTTGATTAACTAATCAAGTATAAAGTTAGACTCAACCCCTTCAAGTGTGTCTTTATCATTACATCTAGTAAACTGCTAGTGTTTTTAGTATGTCTTTATGGTATTAATGTCTATCCCACCAAAATAAAATCCATATTCAACATGCCTATTCCTCAATCCATTCTAAACATCCATACTTACCTTGGCAAACTTGGGATAATTTGATGATTCATCCAAAAAATGGCTTATTAAATATATTTTGTTAATTCCCTTATTATTAAAGGAAATGATTTAGAATGGACTAATCCTTGTTATAAGGCATTTTAAAACATGAAAGAATAATTTTTACATATACCTACCCCTTATCCACATTCCAATGATCATCCTTTGATTTTACACACTTCTTCTACTCCTGTATTAGTTCGGGAAATGCTTACCAAACAAGATGATACTAGAAGAGAGTATGATATTTATTATATTAATATAGGCCTCATCAATTAATAAAATATTATAATAAAGTAGAACATGATTTTATTTATATTTATTTTTTAGTTGAATAGATTAGTCACTACATGCTTTATCAAATAACCTATGTCATCGCTCATTTTGACCCATTTCATCAATTTTTCTCCAAAGAATTTTTACTTAGAGATATAACTAGCAAGTGGAGGGTTCTCTTAATGAAATTTTACCTTCACATCATAAAGTAAAAATCTATCATAGGGCAATTCATTTCCAACCAACTTGTAGTGGCACCCATACTCACTACCAATCATCTTCCAGATAGTCTCCCTGATGATAAAATTCTCTATATCAAAGGTCTCAATCAGGCCACATATTTTAAAGATTAATTTCATGTCTTCACTATAAATTTAGAAATGATTAATCAAGAATATAATTATTTCATTCTTGATACTACTCAATCCAAAGTAGTTATTGAAGAGATTACTGAAATCACCATTGATTTGCACAAAAACCCTCTAATTTGATGGTGCCAAATGTCTCTAAGGAACTAGGGTAGGTTGTAATCTAACTAGTCCTCCTGGTAAAATAACCCCTTTTGAATTTTGTATCACCTTTTATGTCACTAATAGTATGTTAGAATATGAATAATTAATCTTAGGCATGAAAGCAAAAGTTGACTTAGATAGTCTATATCTACATGCTTTGGGTGACTCCTAACTTATATATCGTTAGGTTGATGTGATTACCAATGTAAGAGGTAAAATTTTATCACTTATTATCAAATGGATACTAACCTCAATAAAGAGTTTGTATATTTTACCATTGAACCCATTTCAAGAGATAAAAACTCTATTACTTCTTTGGCATCCTTATTTCATTTGCATTAATTTTTTAGTGATCCCTAATTTCTTATTCAAATAAGAATGTCCCCATCTTCTATCCAACCATAAGATTTAGTTATATATGACATTGAGGCTATAATTATTTGACAAATCCCATGGTATAAAGACATTATCCAATTCCTCAAACATCAAACTTATCCTCCATACATAGATTCTCATGAAAAGACTAGAATTCATAAACAAGCTTTTAAATATGTCTTTTGATACTATTTTAATAATTTTAGGAATATTGGTGTATTATTCAAAATTTAGTTAAAGGGTCTAAGTAGTAAAATCATTAAATAAATATAAAATAATTAATCTACTATTTTTTTCAAACTATATTACAAATTTGACCTTCCTAAAAATAGTAATAAGAGGGAAAAAATAAGACTTAGTTGGGAACTAGCTGATCCAACTGAGATAGAGGTTAGAATTCATTGTGAAAGACTAGGATATTGTCATAAACTAAGATCTGACCTTTGTTTTATGATTGGATAAGAGCACTGAAAGTGGATAAGAATAGTACCAATGCTATACTCCACCTCTATCATTATTTTCTTGAGGATATGAGCTTTTTGGGTTTTGTTCACCAAGTCTGTATGACCCTGTTCATGAAGTTTTAATAGCTAGAAGTTAGTAGAGTTCCATATAGATGAGATTATATCTTAAAATCATATATTCCATTATGATTTAACAAATTTCAAGAAATTGGGGGGTTAGTGAGTGTAATATATATTAAACATGTATCCACACCCCTTGTATGGGCATGCTACCTACATACCAATACTCCAAAGAGAGATCAAGCCATATGTAGTTCTCCCACTTGATGTGCTTTGTGAAATTGAGTGTATGAATATGAAAAATGATAAAATAGATTTAATTAAAGTGACTAGGGACTGGTGTAAGGATTTGAATAAAATTTTAAGCATATTGGTTGGCTGTATGTAAAAAATAGGGAAGATTCCTTGAGTAGTCTTACTTGTATTCTTGCATGCTTAGTGATATTTTCCAACCCTCTCCAAATGATATTTTAATGGTATTTTATATGAATATATTGGTCACGGGTTGAATGAGCTCATTTTAGGTCAATAAGGAGAAGGATGGGGAATCAAAATAAATTGATCGTTAGGGCCAAAAATGGACTTACACAATAGCATTAAAAGTGGATAGGAGAGGCACTAGTGATATAGTCCTAGTGTGGTGCTATTGTCTTGAGTAGATAGGATATGGGGGATTGATATATCATGGAAATATGAGTCTAAATCAATTGGGATTAGGTTTGGAAGGATAAAAATGACTAGGAATTAGTGAAAATGATGCCTATGAGGGCCATGAGAGCAAGAAAGAGGGACCTATGGGTTAGGTGTCATTATCCACACTCAAGTTATCAATTTACAGGGAAAAAATGATAACGAGAACATTTTAAATGGTGTGATAGGTTGTCCAAAGTTTTTTGACAAGTCTGAGGTCAAAATTTTTGATAAAAGACATGATAAGTGGTTTTGAGGTTTCTCAAGTGCACAAAATGAAGTGTTCTCAACCCGAGAAGACATTTCAAGTGTTTATTCACATGTGTTAAATATAAATGGTAAAATAGGATATTGATGAAATATGATGAATGGTAATAGCTAATATCTATAGGCATTAGTATTGGAAATGAGGGGCAATTATTTTTTAATAATCATTAACACTGAAAATAGTGTTAACCCTCTCTAAAAACCTAAAAATGACTCAGTGTGAATGATATTGTAATAAAGTGATTATAATGGTTTTGTATGGATATTTAAGTGATTATATCATGTATCCAACTCTCTTAGGCACCTCTAAGTGTGATTGGTTTGTCAAGAGAGTGAGTGGACCCTACAAGAAAGGCCTTATTTCTTAGATATTTAATGTAGCAGTCATATTTGACCAAATAAACATTATAAAATGGATGAAGGTCAAAGGTTTATACTTGTATTTAATGAAAATTGTGTTTTATGATCATATTATATCCATTAAGGGTGCTAAAATGATCATCCAAATTGACCAGTCGCTAATAGACCAAATGGTGCAGATAGTGAGAAAAATAGACAAAAGTGAGAATTTGATTAGGGATGTGCTATCATAGACAAGTGAATGGATATTTTTTTTCAAGAATTTTAAAACATTATTATATTTTATATATGTTTTGGAGATCATTGGAGATGATGAAAATATTTCTCATAAGTTGACCTCTCTAGTGAAGATGAAACAATGAAGGTGTAAGTTCATGAGATTAGTCTACAAGACCAATATTGTCAATTGACCATGGTATATTTATATATGAGATTTTATTAATGATATAATAAGATCATACATGTGAATCATAAGTCTCTAAAAGTGTCTATAAAGGTGTGAAGTTCATTTTCACCATGATTATGGTTGAAGGTAAACTGGTAGATCTGGGTAAGCAAGTTGTAATGATGAGTTGGAGGCTCTTTGACCCAAGTTAATGTATATAATGAACATGATTTTTTTTTTGGAATTGAATAAAATATAAATTATTTTAAAAATATTTTAATTTAGTGTAATAGGTTGAATGTTGAAACCAAAATGGCTTGTCAAATAGAGTGAAGTCTGTGAGAGAGAAGGTCAACAAATTGGTCTACAAGACCAATATGTGCCATTAGTGATTATGATATTTTTGTTTGAGGTTGTTATAAGGATGTTTTAATATATTTTTCATGCATTTTAATTATTTTATTTTATTCTTTTATGTGTTGAAAATCAAGTTACTCATGACTAGGTTTTGGAGTGTTATGGCAATTTTGAGTGGGCTACTTGCAGAGAAGGGTTTGGGCCCTTTTGCCCTGTATTGGGAAGTATAAAACACATGGTGATGATAATAAGGTAATTTATCTTATTTATGTATAATTTTTTCCATGGTTTATTATAAAAATTATTTTTATGCTTCAATTTTTCAAGATAGACTTTTTAGGTATGCACATGCCTAATATAAACAGTATTAATGGTGTGCTCCAAGTAATGGTTTGAGATAAAAGGAGTTATGAAGATAAGATGATATTATTAGAGGTATATTTAGGTGTAATATGATATTTTATTTCCATGTTAATTATTTAAATGTTCTCTAATAATGTCAAAGAGTAATGTTTGCTAAGTAGGTCTAATAGGATTAGGTCTCCATGAGACCTAAAGGAGAGATAAGGACTAATTGAAGTAGGTCAGACATAAAGGGACTCAAATAACATTTTATCCATGTATATGAGATGTGATAATATCCATTCCATGGATGAAATAAGAGGATACAAGTGTTTGACTGACTAATAAGGATATGAACAACTAAGTTGTATAAATATTAGGCAATTTTAGGCCTATTAGTGTGTGTAGAAAAAAAGTGAATGATATACAATATTTGGTAAGCAATGTTGTAGGAAAGATCACAAATTTGTCTTTTCTAGTTCTAAATTTATTAAAACTAGGAACAAGCATGAGATACTCCTTTTGTGCTCAATATTTGAATAATCATTGGTGATGACATCAATCCACTAAGGCACATGCCTTATGCACTCACCTGAAGCACAACTGAGAATAAATTGGGGGCTGAATTGGGATAGTTATTCCATCTCACAAGGATTAAATAAAGGGTCATGTAATTATATAAAATATTTAAGTAGATTCAAAGGCACAATCTTTTTAGGGACTAATTTAGGTGTCATCTAAGTGCATAAGGGGTCATAAGGCTACTTCCACTAAAACTACTCATGATAAACACACACTCCTAACAAGGATAGGAATACTTGGTGTATAAACTATACTCATTATTTATAAAGAGTTAAGATGATGTCATGAAATTTTATAGGGAATCTATTAAAAATGTGAACTAGTAGCATGCATAAACATTTCTTAACATAATTGAAATATGGCATTACAGCCATTATTCATTCCACTAGTAATACAAAAGATGTGTAAACCAAAAAAATTACATGTTAATACAATAACCTTCATCATTAATTATATTTCAAATATAGTACAGAGTTGATAATATTCATAATAGAGTTGTGCTCATCTATTACTAATTAATGACCTAGAGGCTCATAGATGAGCTTGGGTGCTTAAAAATGGGTCTTTCATGGATTATAAACTATTTATAAGCCTAATGGATATGAAAACACTATCTATTAAGAATTTATTTTTCAAAAGCTTCACTATAATTCATCATCTCTTGCTTCATCTAGACCTAGCTCCTTAAATAGATTTTAGGAGATTTTTCACCAAGGTGAAAGGTACACACTGAGTGCTGAGCTAGAGCTTGGTCATCATAACCATCAGTGCCATGAATTTTTGAATTCTATGCTATAGTTTCCATGTCTCACCAATCCTATAATATACCCTAAAAATTTGGGAGATATTTAGATTCTTGCTAGCTAGTGCAAGATATGCACTACACATTCTAACTAGTGCCAAAATGCCAAAGGGATAACCACTACAAAAAATGATTCCTTTGTGCCTATGTGGATGTTGTGTTGGTGAGAATCCTTTACTTAATGAGCTAGGGTCCCAAAATTATCACATACAAAAACTTTATTCCATCCTTAGACAAGGCTATCAAGCTCTTGCGAACACAAAACTTTGGTGCATTCTTCTTGAGTTTAGCACTAAAGTATTTAAATCCCTCAATGGTAAGCTTGATTTATTTGGTGACACTATCTATCTCAGAGGATGCATCAATAAGTTCAAGCACATTTATTTTCTCTAGTTCCTTTTAGAATGCCTTGACATTGGATTTTGTCTTTTCCATACTCCCATCTAGGATCACTCCTTGCTCACATGCCTTAGTATGTATAGAGCTAAAGAATACTTCCATGTTTTACTCTTGATACTTTATTTGGTTACTGAGTGCATTGATACTTCCCATGATTTATGCCCACTCTAACCTACCTACCAAGTATACTTGCACCATAATCTTCTCCTTCTCTTCTTTTGCCTATTTTAGGCACGTGTCTATAATTGAGGCTTAGTTGGATAAGCTTAAAAAATGGCATATACTACATCTACACCCTATTATAACTTAGCAAATAGGTCTTATACCTATTAAAACTTATTATTTATCTCTTTTTATAGTGCAATGATAAGATATTCTTATTCTTCTTGCATCGGCTCAAGTTTTAAATTTGGAATTAATTATTTCACCAACACACAAATTTTGTTGACCTATGAAAGGTTTGAAGTATCAATTTTGATTAGAAGAGATGGTTTGGATTACTCCACATGCTTATAGATTTATTACATCTTGAATCTGGTGGCTTGCACTTCATCCTTTGATTTTTTTTGAAGAATTTTCCATTATCTCACCTCGCCATCATTGATGATGTTTTAGCATGTAATGTATATGGACATCTTGATCAGTGCATTATCAAATTAGACTAGGTTTATGACATGAAGGTTAATAAAGAGGGATTCTTTCCCCTCATAAAGTTTTTTTAGGCTGAAAGTAGTTGCCCTAGGTTCCTGAAATTAGGGCTCATCCATGTAGTGGTCTAGCACAAACTAAAGTTGTTTGCATGTCCTAATGGTGGCATCTTAGGGGGCATAGTGTCATACATATAAAGTTCTTTGTCCACCCATCCCTTATAAACCTTATCCCTTATATTCAATTCCTTATCCTCCTTATTGATGATGAATTTTTCTATCTATACTTCATCTTATTCACTAGTGCCATTAATTTCTTAGGCACTCTCCTTGGAAAAATCACCTATTTTATCCTTGGGGGTTTTTTCCTCAAACTTCTCCCCCTTATATGTTTCTTCATCCTAAATTTTATCAATTCTCACCTCCATATAAATTCCTTAAATGCCATCATCACCTTGTTACTATTGGGGTTCCTTTGATGTTTCTATTTGTTATTCTAAGGAACTAGTATCACCTTATTTTTATTTAGGCACCCCTTCACTACTTAGGCATGCCTCTTGTGAAGCTTCTTCTACCTTCCTAGTGGGGTCTCTTGGTGCTTTCTTGACCACTTAAAATACTAGTCCTACACCTTAGGAAACTTTAAAGTATTTGTATCTACCTTGTCCAATTCATTTTCTTGGTCAAGTCTCTACTTCTCTTCAAGAACCAACACCTTATTAATTTCCTCCTCACTCAATCCCATCTTATTCCAAACCCTTATTTTATCTTATTATATTTGTAGAGGCAATGTGGAGGCTTCTTCACTAGATGAGGGAATTTCTAGCTCCTTTGTTTCTTCAAGTGTGATGGTCATTCCACTTTATAGGGATTATTTTAAATCCTTATCACTTGGATCCCCTTTTCCTTCCTTTATCTATAGGATGTAGGTCCCTACTCATTCTTATTCATTTTCCTCTATTATGGGTATGAGGGTTGCCTATTTCTCCATCTATAAAAGAGTTATAATAGGGAACATAATAGGTCCCTTTATTTTTTTCTTATGCTTATTACTTGAAGAATCACTCTCTTACGTGAAGGTCACATGCTTCTTTAGAGTGGGGGTTACAAGTGTCTCTTTAAAGGCAATTTTTAACTAAATACACTCCATGATTTCTTCAAGCTTCTCTCCCTATTTCATTTAGAGTGTCTTCTCTTTCATATTTGCCCTTCATCATTGATTAGGAGGGGGAATTGAACATCCCTTTTAGGATTGTCACCCTTTTTGTGCATCTTTATTTCATATTAGATGTTAAATATCCTCCTATTTATTATTACTTTGTGGAAGGGGTGGATGTTCATCTTGTTGATGTCATCTTCCTCATGTTAAATGGCCTTGGCTCCTAGGTGCATAAACTATTGCCTCATACTAATTTTGTCTCGATCTATTGTCTTGATTGAGATCTCAAGATATTATTAATTAGGGATGCTCCTTAGCACCACTATGAAATACTTGGCTAAGAATGCATAAGTTAACCAAAGCCACCCTGATAGGTTTCCATCCATGAGTGTTAGGTGCACCACACAGAAGTGATGCATCATATCAAAGGTTGTCATTCCCATAATTTTTTGGGGAAGTTCTTAAGGGATATGCCACTCCTTCCCAAAGGCTTCTATGTATCTATCATACTAACCTTACACCCTAGTCTTATACTTTTATGATAAGCTAGGTGGGAAAATGAAGTATTGGTACTTCATCATAGGGAACTTATGGTTAGGTGGGAACACCCATAGGTGTTCATCATCACTATTTGACACACATATCCTCCATCACTATCAAAATCAACATATACCCCCACAATAATGTTTCATATGCTTGATGTCACTCTTACACATTTTTGACAATCTCCTTAGCAATGAACTTGGAGATGTCAAATTTCACACCTTATGCTATGTGGTGGGTAATGCACAAGAATAAAGTTTTAACATTAGACCACCAACCACCAAGGCATAGTTTGGAGATAATCAAGTGCATTTTTTCCCTTATGCTAGGGTCTTGGATGTCCTTGATGAGGAACACAAACCCTAACTTATAATAGCCTAGGAGCTTTGTGACCCCTTTAACCTCCACTTCATCCTTCATCATCTCATAAATTTCTACCCATAAACCATATACTCTCATGATTCTACTAATGAGGCTCATTGAGATTATCATGTACCATCTTATGAAGTAAAAATGGTCACCATGTACATGTGAGAGGAGGAATTGAAATTAACTCTTTTGACTTGCTAAATTTGGGTAGCTCAAATAATTGTGTGGTGCCTATGGTTGCTATTTTGTCTCTAATGGAGACATAAAAGAGTGTGTCACCTACCTTTATCTTCTTCCACGTGTATACCTTCCAATCCTAGTTTAACTCTTATGCATTGTTCCCTATTCTTTGGTTGTAATCCTTGAGTTTACACATGTGTGTAAATGACACCCACTTTTCCCCCACCATGACCTATTATGGGAATTAAATTTATGTATAGGTGAGATTTACACTTGATTATAGATCTACTTCCATGATACTTATGCCTTTCACTAGTTACACCTCCCATATTATGGTAGTTGCTTCTTTCACTACCCATGCTTTCTTCATGTCCTTTTATACTTGTAGTGGACCTATGCTTAGCCTCATTTTTACCATACTAAAGTTGTTACTATTGAAGTATGTCCTATTAATCTTACTAAATCCAAAAATTATGCTTGGCACTTCTTCATAGTCATAGCAATTATGACTGTGCATTTAGATCTCAAGTTTCTTGTGCCATTAATGGCAACCTAGTCATTCTACAAAACTTCTACTACCCTATTTCTTTACCAGTTTCTCTCTACTTACCTCCTTTTCAACTTAAAGTGGAACATAATCTTGTTTATGGTTTTTAATTCTCATTGGGGGGGGGGGGGGGGCTATAGATGATTAGTTCTATTTGTGATCTAGGAATTTAACTCGAGAGAGGATGGTTAGTATGGTGCTAGTTCCAAAATGAATAAAAAATGAAATAAACACACTAAATATCATAACATCTCTAGGCCTAAACACTAGGGAGAGATTAGTTAATAAAAATGAATAAAACACACAACTAAAATGCAGAAAAAATCCTCTTTTACCTTCCTTAGATGCTTCAAAATGCTTGTTGTAGTGGCTTGATTAGTTTGTGTTCATGAATTCCTCGTGAATGGAAGCTTGGCTACCTCCATGTCTCCTTGGCACCTTTGGCTTATGGCTTGGCTTGGCTTAGAATAAATTTGGAATGGTAACACTAGTTGCAATGGCTTATTTAATATATTTATGTATTATAACTTTACACCAAAATAACTTAGAAATGATGTGGTAAGGCCTCCTATTTATAAATGTTTGAGATTGATTAGAATCAACCTGAATTGTACATCTCAAGATTGAGATGTGTGGCTAAGGATTAATCCAATTTTAAAATTAAAATTGATAAATAGGTTCATCAATATTTGGGAGAGAGGATCAATTAAGAGGCATGGAAGGCTTTGATGAGGCATAAGAGGCATAAATCTTGATATTTGTGGCATTTATGGCCGAGGGATGCCTTCCCAAGAAATGAGGTCACCTGATGATGTAGATATTCAACATTAATTTCTAAAATAAAATATTCAATAATTTTCCATGGAATTATTAATTATGCCTTGATTTGGGTTAATTAGCTCTTAAGCATGATTAAGCACTTTGTGGACAAATTACTCAAATTGATTAGAGTACCTTGTTATTGGTCTAAAATTTAACTAGATTAGAATTAAAAGTCACTATCAGATGCATTAGATCCATTATCCCCTTTAGGATTATAACAATAGAAAATAATTAGGGCATGTGTCTTGTGTAAGAGTTTTGATAAGAAAGAGCAATCTAGAGCACCCAGGTGTAAAATTGGAATTTTGACTTGAAATGATATGATCAAAATTAGCTGGCCCATAAATTGCATTGGCCCATTTAGGGATACTCTAGATAAAATTGACACTTGAATATGTTAGTTTCACATCACTTGAATATGTCTTAGTGTTTTTAGACCAAATTGTGCATTTTTGGTGGAAATTGTTCAAAAGCCTAGTTGGAAGTTATTAAAGGCCAGATTTAGGTGTCTACAGTTTACCCCTATTTGGGAAGATGTTACAAACTATAGGCAAAGTAATTTATTCTCAAAGAATGAGAAATGTTTTTTATGCCAAAAAAAAGATGATGATTGAAGAACAAAGCTCTAAATGGTTTTTGGGAAGCCTATGATGATGCCCTCTCGAGGGAATGGTCATAACAATTATTGATAGATGGTCCCTCAAAAAGAAGCAAGAATAAATGTGGAATTAACCCATAGTTGAGATTAATCTAAACAAGAAAATTCTTGCATGAATTTATTTAAAAATATTACTAATTTACCCAAAGGTGGTTATAATCAGGAATAAATGTCAAAATAATGATTTTCCCATAGGCGATTATAATCATTAAGAGGACCTAGATTGCCTAAAGATGATTATGCCCTAGTTAGGGTGGAGTACAAATCATAACTCAAGGATATAACCTAGAATATATATTAAATATGAGTAGGTGCAAAGTGATGAAAGAGATGGGTAGAGGAATAAGATTGATCATTAGAAATGATTTAGTTATACCTGCCAATGATGAGATGCTCATCTTGATTAATAATGATAAAATTAGAATGGTCAAATGAGTTATATTGATCAAGGTGGGTGGGAGGATTTTCCAAGGTTTTAAGGAGAAACTATTACAACTCCATTTATTATAGACCTTCTTGAAGCTAATTTTTGCTATAGCATGTGACAATAGGCATCATGATAGAACACCATGAAGACTTAGCCAAAAAATGCATAAGGACTAAATCCAAATCTAATACACACTCAAAAATAATGCATCAATGATAAAAACCATGATGATAATGTTGACTTATGAATATGTATGGACTCAATAATAAAGTGCTCAAGGAATCACCTAATGAACACATATAGACTGAGTTGAGGCAACAATGCTAAAATCAAACAAACATGCAAGTAATCAAGCAAGCAAGCAAACCAAAAAAAAACAAAAAAAAAACAACCTAAAATAAATAAACAAATAGAAATCTTCAAAACAAAATAAAAATAAAACATCCTAAAAATGATAATGCCCCAGTAAGGTGGATCAAGGATAACTGACTAGGCTTAGACAGGACAAATATTTTTGGATTTTTTGAAATTTTATGAATGTTTTTCAGATTTTTGAGGTATCTTAACTCATTAGAGAATGACAAGATACTGTTCAAAAAATAGTGAGAACATTTGGCTTAGGTTTCTCATAAAATGGTGAGAGCTTATAGAAATGGAGACTAAGGTGACCTCAACATGAATTGAACATGACCCACATAGTCCTGAAATGACCTCAAGTCACAATAATTCCATCCAAATAAAAGGTGAGGAAAAACCAACTAGGTCCCAACAAGTTCTCAAATCTAGAGAATGGCCAGTCAAATGAAAAGATTAATGGCAAGGTGATGTGGCAATACATGATAAACAAGTGTTGTACCTAGTTTTCCCATAGATGGTTATAACTAGGATATAATGGCATAGGTCAATGATACTAATTTGCCCATAGATGGTTATAATTAGTATCAAGATTGGTGAAACACTGATTTGCCCATAAGTGGTTATAATCAGTCTCACATAAACAAACTTGATACATGATGGAAAATGAAATATATCTTACCATATCAACTATCACACTACTTTCATAGACTATCATTGTAAACATGAATTTGATTGATTATTGAAACTCAATTGGAATCCCCCTGTAAAAGGTGTAATAAGAACCAAATTAACCAAGATCAAAATATAATTAGGTAGGATTATTAAAAATAGGCTTTGGTCTAGATAGGAATGGAATGGTTAGATGGCATGGTATTTCTAAGGATAATGATGGTTTGATAAATTAAATAAAATGGAAAGAGGGTTTCCCCTGAGTGATAGGGTGAATGGTTGGGATCTACAATAATGGAAAATGGATATGCAACAATGAAAATGGCAATGTGAAATGATATGGTACATATTTTTGGCCTAGGTGTGGTTTTTTATTCTATTATTCCTACTGATGGGGAGATGCACATCCTAATCAACAAATGATACAAACATAATACTCAATCATGTTAATTGCTATCCCACACCTCATCTGGATAACTACTCTATCAAGAACTACTTGTCAATTTGGATGTTGAAAATGTTTTTGTGTTCTTCCTTGGTCATTGATTTTGATTCCTTCAAGCATCGAGACAAGGTATCTTTGTAGCCTCTACAAAAGAAAGTGTGACCATGGATGGTAAACAAGGAGAAATAATGGATAGTAGGTTTGATTTTGAAATGGAATGGTAGATGATAATGGAATGTGGAATGGTTGGGAAACAAATGAAGATTGGGACTTTCAGTCACACATAATGTTGTTGATGTTGGATTCAACATAACTTTGGTTATGGTGGGGCTGAAGACTTGTTCTCTTAATAGGACCATCATATTTTTTGTCTTTTGGGCCTGAGAGTAGGTACCATCTAATTATGCTATAGATAGGAAGCTATTTTTATTTGATTTTTGATTTTGTCTTTATCAAATAGTGAATAAATTTTATGCTTAGCTATTGGTGCCTCAATGAGGTTTTCACCAATGAAGTTGTCTTGATTATCCTATAGTGCCTTCAAGAAGGTTTCACTAAGGAATGTTAGATTTTGACTTTGATTGTCTTCTAGAAATTTCAAAAAGGTTTCACTAGGAGAGTGTTATTTTGCTACATAAATGTTGTCTTAGCTTCCTTTTTATTTTTCAACCGCTTTATCACCATGGATGCATTTCAACAAAGTGTGATTCTATCAATCCCAATCGACACTTGTGGGAGATGGAATGTTAATGATATGTCTATTTTGGTTGATGGTAATAGCTTGTGGAATGGTAATGGAATGGGGAGAGGATACATAATCCTTGTAAAATATACTAGGATAACTTGTGTCAAAGTTGAAGGACTCATCCTCAAAAATTGTAGAAGGATCACAAATATATTCAAATTGATCTGCAAGGCATGCATAACTAATGTTGTAATAGTCATGAACATATTCTATATCTAAATCTGATTTTGACTCAAGGGACTCTAAATTTGATGTTGAGATTAATGTTGATTAAGATTTTGATTTTGATGCTAAATCTGATATCATTTCAAGAATAGAACCTAACTCTAACTCTAATTCTTCATCTGATGGATAGTTTGTTACAATGATGTGTTGTTTAATTCTTGGTACTGAATAAGTAACAACATGTGATGGCATGATGGGCTCCAAAAAAATTGGTTTGTCAAAGTGAGACTCCTCTAGGATGGGAAATAGGTTAAGAGATAACTTCTTAGAGACTGGCTTGTCAATGGGAGGCTCTTGAAAAATAGGTACATGGTCAAGGTAATGATTTTTCCAAAGATGGTTATAATCATTAAGAAGTGACTTAATAAAGACTAGATTATTAGTGTGAGACTCTTTGATGATTTTTATAGGATCAATAGGTGATTCATCATAGGCTAACTTATCATAAATGGTTGATTCAAAAAAAATATCTTGGATTGGCTGGTTGTCTTGGATTTGATTTCTAATGAGTTAGAAAATACCAGTTCTAAACATAACTTAGTCTGTGAATGATTGGATCAGTTGAGGTTTAGTTGGGATTGGTACTAGATGAGGTATGACTTATGGTTGGATAATGGTAGGGCCTTGGGGAGCATTATTTTTTGTAGATGGTAATAATAGGGCATTGTAGGGCTTGATTGCTCACACAATCCAAAGGAATAGGTCCTAAAATGATGAAGGGGCATTGTGGTCCTAGAATAGAAATGGTATGATGTGGTGGAGTTTGATTACTCACATAAGCCAAAGCATCTAAGTCTTCCTCATAAACCATATCATCCCAATTTTGAGTTGGCTCATAAGTTGGTTCTTGAATATGTTCCATATACTGATTATTATAAAGAAGGTACAAATTTGTATCCAAAACAACATTATCTATAGTTGCATCTTCAAAGTCCTCCTCACAAGCCTCTTCATACCAATCAAGGTCTCAAGTTGGATCGTAAGTTGTTTCATGACTTTATTCTTATGAATGATTAATATGAGGTGGATATAAATCTATCTTATAAACTATATTAGCATCATTGGGGTCTTAAATAAAGCCATTAAAGTCATTTTGTGTGGCCATTCTATCATAAGTTATATTTTAAGTGACTCCACCATAAGTGTATCTAGACATATCCACATAAATGATAAAATATTCGAAACAAAAAGGCTTAGAGTTCCACAAACTCTGAAAAACCATGTCCAAAAAATAAATGGTTCAAGCTTGGTCTAACTTGGTCAAAAGGTGGAGCTATATCTCTAATGTGGTTTGAAATTGGATCTGTATCTCCAAAATGATTTGTGTTAATACTTGGCATAAAAAAATCTAACATCAAATGTCTAATATCAAATGTCATACACATAAAAGGTCAAGCATCTGAATAAAAACTAACATGTCAAAGGTCTAGGTCAAAGTGTTCCAAATAAGGTCTAAACTAGGAAAGGGAAATGTTGAGTTGCTAAGTCTTTTGTCCAAATGTAGAGTCAAAATATAAGATAAAATAAATAATCATATAATAGTAATTTTGGCCAAATGACATCAAAATCTAGACTTGAAACAAAGGCTGATGTGATTTGATTTAATCTAACAAGTTTGGAAACAACTTTGACATAAACCCAACACACAAAATCAAAAATAAACATGATAAGTTGGAATAAGGCATAAGACAAAAGGCTATTTGAGAAAGGTTATGTTTTCCCAAATAAAGGCACAAATAAATATGATGATAGGCATTAAATAAATAAACCATCATTAGTTTTCAAATTTGGGTAATCGATTAACCAAAGTTATGTAACCCAAAAGAGAAAGATCAGTGTATCAACCCCATGAATTGAGACCTAAACATAAATCAATTAAAATTTGAATCCAAACTTGACAAGGCTAATTAAAAACTCACTATTGAAAACTAGGATTTAACCAAATAGACTAGACAAGATTGGATAACATGACAACACAAGATAAAAGTCCAAATGGTATACATGACATGGTTTGAAACAAATGTTTTTGGTGCAAGGTGAAACAATTATTGAAAAAATTTGAGTATCCTAATGAACTAAGCATGCTTGAATTATGTGGTCAATGCTATGTTTCAAAAGACTCAAAGGCACTAATGGTTTGACATGATTTGGGTAACATAACACTACCCTCTGTAACACAAATGACATACACGAATAAATTTAGCAAAATTTTGAAGGAATAAGTGTGGTTTAAAATGGCCATCATAATTCCTCTTTATACAAAAGAGTGACATATATAAAAATTGGTTATGACATGGTTTGTACACAATCAAACAAGTTTTAGTCTCAAAACATACCAAGTAAAAATGATCAAAATACACTAAGTATAATCATCCAAATCCTAATAAGGGTATGAAAAAATTGGGTTGACTATAATTAATTGGTTTTTTTTATCATTCTAGGAGAATCAATTACACAATGACTTTTAAGTTAAATGATGTAAAATACAAGCATGAAAATTGGGTGACTGCGGCATTAGCTAGCTGTAAAAAGGTCCAGTCCTTTTTACAACCACTACATCCTGTTATTCACTTAATGTAGTTTGATGTCCAAATGTAGATATATCCTATATTAAACTCAAAAGGATTAAGTAAAGTCAATGACGAGAGATGAAACCCTAGGTTAAAGCTTCGCTAAAGAACTCATGGGAGGTAATGACATCCCCCATGTAATCCAAGTTTGCATAAAAATAAAGAAAGCATGAAATAGAAAGACTTTAAGGTCATTTTCAATGTCACCTGAATTTTGATGAATTTTAGGGAAGTAATTTAGATGACTTTATTTCTAAGCCTTGGACTAGGCTACTTGTAATAGGAATGGTGCTTTTGATTCCAAGGGTTCCCTAAAGGGGACAAATGGAAGAGCATATATGCAACATCCCTCTTTTTACCAAAAAATATTTAATCTAAACAACTAAGTAAACATAAAAATATTTGAAAAGGTGAGTTCATTTTTAATCCGAAATGGAAAATGAGGTGTTGTTCATTTGACCACTTGGTCTTAGTTGCAAACTTTGAAAACATTCACCATAAACATCTAATTTTTTTTAAACACCAAAATAAGGTTCCTAAATAATTTTTAAGCATGCAAAAGGTGATCTAAACATGTTTTTAGAAAATTTCAAGCTTGGTCCTATAAAAAAAATGTTACCATGTCCTTTAGCCTTGAACCTCTTTTGGGTTTGAAATAATGAACTTTAAAAAAAGAGCTTTTGGGTCTATGTTTTAAGAAAAACACAATGACCAACATCAATTATATAAATGACGATGATTACATTTTCTAACTGACATCAGTTATACCAATGTAACTAATGAAAAGTATCCAACTGATGTTAATTTTACTAGCCAACATTGATTAAGCTATCAAACCAATGTTGGTCTTACTAGCTAACGTCAATTACTGTGTAAACTTGTCACAAAAAAAATGGCAAAATAAAGTTAGAAAATCAATTTACAAGAGTTTTAATGATCAAAATGAAAATTTTAAAGCTTAAAAATGATCTTCTTCATATGTGGGATGCATCTAGTCCCACCAGGCATGCCATATGTGATCTAAAAATTTGACTCAAAAGAGGATGGTTAGTATGGTGTTAGTTCTAAAATAAAAACAAAATGAAAGAAACACACTAACTAGGATAACATATCTAGGCTTAGACACTAGGAAGAGCTTAGTTAAAAAATAGGAATAAAACACACAAATAAAATATAAAATAACTCCTCTTTTACCTTCCTTGGATGCTCCAAAATGCTTGTTGTAGTGGCTTGCTTGGTTTGTGCTCATGAAGTCCTCATCAATGGAAGCTTGGCTACCTCCATCTCTCCTTGGCACCTTTGGCTTATGGCTTGGATTGGCTTAGCTTGGAATCAATTTGGCATGGTATCACTAGTTGGAAAGGATTCTTGAAGATATTTGTGCATTATAACTTTACACCAAAATAGTTTAGAAATGATGTGGTAAGGCCTCCTATTTAAAGATTTTTCAGATTGATCAGAATCAACCTAAACCATCCATCTCAAGATTGAGATGTGTGGCTAAGGATTAATCCAATTTTGCAATTAAAATTGATAAACAGGTTCATCAATATTTGGGAAAGAGGAGCAATTAAGTGGCATGGAGGGCTTTGATGAGGCATGGGAGGCATGAATCCTGATATTTGTCGCATTTATGTCCTAGGGATGTCTTCCCAAGAAAAGAGGTCACTTGATGATGTAGATATTCAACATTCATTTCTAAAAACAAATATTCAACAAGTTTCCATGGAATTATTAATTATGCCTTGATTTGGGTTATTTATCTCTTAATCATGATTAAGCACTTTATGCATAAATTACTCAAATTGATCAAAATGCCTTGTTATTGGTCCAAAATTTTATTGGATTAGAATTAAAGTCACTTTTAGATGCGTTGGATCTATTATCCCATTTAGGATGCTACCAATAGTAAATAATGAAGGCATATGTCTTGTGTAAGAGATTGATAGGAAAGAGCAATCCAGAGCATCTAGGTGTAAAATTGGCATTTTGACTCGAAATGATCTGATGAAAGTTAGATAGCCCATAAAGTAAATTGCCCAGTTTATGGATACTCTAGCCAAAATCAGCACTTGAATATGTCAATTTCACATCATTTGGCATGTTTTAGTTTTTTTAGGCCAAATTGTGTGTTTTTGGTGGAAATTGGTCAAAAGCCTAGATGGAGGTTATTGGTGGCTATATTTAGGTGTCTACACTATTCGGTAGCATTATTTGGTTTTAATGGCTTCAATTTTGTGCTTTGTTATGAATTCTTACAAAGGTCAGTAACCTATTGAAGTATGTTGCTCACCCCTTTATACTATGTTTTTAACTACCTCATTAATGATTGGTGGAAGATGGATTTCTTGAAATTTACTATCCCATAAAATCTACTAAAATATACCACCAAATACTCAGTTATTATGGATCTTTGTTCTTCCACCGCCATAGAATTAACTTTTATTAACGGTTTATTTAATGAAATGATTAGTGATTCAAATGATCACTTCTCATTGACCATTGGGTGGGTGTCAGCTATCTTTATGGTCACTATCTTTCACTTTGTTCAACTTGGCATGAACTTCACCATTATTATGGAAACCTAGGTGTAGAAATTCATATGCATGTGATTCAACCTCCTTGGTTCCATCTCTTCTCAGTGTTGTGCTTCCTTACAATTATTCCTCTCTTTCTTGGTTGATTTATCTACAATTGCATGCCTCTTCCTTTAGCCTTCCCTACCCCATCAAATCCTTGCGTTATTCCTCTAGTGCCTCATTTTATCCTCTTTATTTCTTGTGCATGAACATATTATGAACCTTCCTTCATCAAATTTTACTTACAAATTTCTAAATTTGCCAAACTTCACATGCTTAGAAACTTAGGTGTCTAGCCTCAGGATCTTAGAAAGAAACTATGCTCGACTCACCTGACTAGATTTATGTATGTAAGATTTAGAAGAGATCTCTTGTAGGCTTGAAAGTTCCATGCTTATTCAATCAATATAAATGACACAACATAAGTAAAGATTTGGATTACACTAGATCCTAATATGGTCTAAACTAGACAACTAACTGGTGACTAGGAATTTTGTATGTAATGGTACAAGTACCATTTTAATGATAGTAAATATTTAATTTGGTGAAATTGAAATGCCCAAGGAGCATTTCACCCATCAACATGTGCAGCTTGTATGCACTAGTTTCTAATATAATGTAGATGCCATAAGGTCCCATATATCTAATCTATAGCTTGCTTAGGTGCTTAAGGTACTTAGAGTCATACAACAAGACCAATACACTTTTTGTAAATACCTTATGCTTGATGTGCTTATCATGACTTATTTTTTAGTGCACCTTTTCTATTTAATAAATCCACCATGCCTAGGTATATGTCTTATCCAGGCACTCCATGTCTTCCAAGAATGTGCTCAAATACTCTTGTTAATCCAATCGACCAATGTGTGTGATGTGTAATGAGAAATCTTTGAATTCTATAGGGCCTCTATGCCAAACACTAGTTGAAATGGTGTAGCATTTTTTAGGTGCTTATACGTAGTGTGATATGCCCAAAATACTATTGACACATAGTCATCCCAATCTTTATGACCAATGTCACATATTTTTATGAGGTAAAACCCTAATATTTTATTAAATGCTTCTATTTTACCATTTTCTTGGGGATGGTAAGGTGTCATTTTATGCTACACCACCACATATTCAATCAATATGATCTAAATGATTTTTTTGATGAAGTGGGAATCACAATCTCTAGTCAAGATAAGTGGACATCCATAATGACTGATGATATTCTCCCAGATGAATTTTACTATTATGGTGGCTATATAATCTTTGGTAGGTACTGCTTCAGTCCATATTATGAAGTAATCTATGGAAGTTAAAATGTATCATGTGCTTATGCACCTCACAGTGAGATTAAAATGCCCAACAAAGTCAATGTCTCATTTCTCAAATGGAACCTAGGCAAAGATGGGGATGAGAGGAATCTCAACCTAGTGGTTTGGTTTTCCCATGCAATAATAGATGTCACAAGCTTTGGCATGCTCTTTTATGTCATGAAATAAAGTTGACCACCACAAGATTTATTATAGTAATTTACACACTATAACATCTCTATCATAATGGCATCCTATAATCCCCTCATGCACGTCTTGAAATATTAAGTCCCATTCATACTCTAGGACACATTGATGCATGACCTAATCATGACTTAATTTATAAATTTCCCCACTAATGACTTAAAAAGGGGAAGCACAAATGGTGAGTTATTTATTTTCTTTAATTGTCATGGTCTGAGGTGAAAATTTTAAGGTCATATATGTGGTAATATTTTTCAAATCTTTAGGGATGCACCATATCCTACAAAGTTGTGTATTAGACATGTCATCATTAGTAGGCACTACTGTGTCACTAGAGTTGATGCAATATAGATGGTCTGGGCTTGAGTTTTATTTTCCAAGATTTATTGAAATAAAGAATTATAAATCTTGAAATAAAATAAGCCATTGACAAATGTGCCCATACAAAATGGGCTTATTCACTAGGTACTTAAGCACCTAATTATTGGTGAAGAAAATAAAAGGGGTTTCTAATAAGTATTCTCTGAACTTATTTAGGGCATATACCATGGCAAGTTCCTTGCACTTAGTTGTTGTATAATTCTATTTTACCTTGGTTAGTTTTTTACTTGCAAAAAAAATGGGATGACCTATTTATCTTCACTTAGTTACACCAGAATGAAATTGATTGCAATATTAGAGGCATCGATGTAGACATGGAAGGGAGTTACCTAATTGGGGAATTGTAATATCAATAAACTTATTAGTTTGAGCTTCAAGGTCTCAAAATCATCTTCTTACACTGTGACCCAATAGAATGGGCCATCCTTTAATAAGATATCTTCTAGTGGTGCCAAAATCTTAGCATAGTTCCATATGAAATTCTTATAGTACTTGTAATGTCCAAAAAAGGCATGAAAATATTTTTGCATTGATGGGGTCTAGAGTTAAAGGATTATTACAATCTTTGTTGGATAAATGAGAAAACCATCCTTATAGATGATGTGCCCAAGAAAAGTGAAAAATGGTGTTGTAAAAGCACACTTTTTGAGTTTTAATTAAATTTATAACTATCTGCACCTTTCAAACATAAGGTACAAGTTGTCATAGTTATCATTCACTAACCCATACACTATAAAATCATCTAAGTATACCTAGAGGAAATTATGAATATAGTCTTTGATAGAAGTGATCACCCCTCAAGAGAACATAGAGAGTGAATTCTTCAATACATTATAATTAAAACAACCTCATTTAGTCACAAAGGTGGTTTTGGGCTTGTATTCCTCCTCAATTAATACTTGATGGTATCCTAAGAACCCATCAGTAAAGTTATATATCTCACAACTTATGATTCCATCCAATACTTCATCAGTGAATAGAGTTGGAAAGGTATGGAATTCAATAGTCTATAGTCAACATAAATCTATATGTGCCCATATTTTTTGATGTTGATGACCATGGGGCTAACCCATTTAGATTCCTATATGGGGTAGATGATGCTTACAGCTAGCATGTTATCAATATATATCTTGACTTTGGTATAAATATTTGGGTTCATCTTATAAGGATTATTCTTGTATACCATTATAGGTGTGTATAAGAACTATAATGAATTTTTGATATAGATTCTATATATGAAATTCAAGGTGATATGACCTAATCAAGTCAAGAAGAGGATTAGTTGAGTGAAGAAGTGTATAAGGCAATTTGAGAGGGATTAAAGAGAGAGAAGAGATAAAGAAGGATATCATCATGTATTGTATGAGAAAAAAGTGTTCTAAAGGTGATCAAGGGTTTTAGGTGGTTGAGTTTGTGTTGATTCATCTAAGGGGTTGGTGCCTCCTTACAAGTGGGTGCTTGTTAAAGCCTAGGTGAGTTGGTGCTTAGCTAGTTAGGGTTGGTGATATTTGTGAAGTTGGTACTTTAGTAAATTTGGTGTTTATCTTATAATAATGTACTCTACTTGAATATATTAATGGGTTTTCATCCCCCTAAGGGTTTCCCACATATAAGTTGTGTTATATTGTGTTCTTATGTTTCATGTATATGTGGATGCTTACTTAATCATTGTTTGATCTACATACTTGAATGAATGTTTATGAATGATTAAGATAAATTAAAATAAATGATTTAAATAATAATTCACCCCCCTCTCAATCATATTTATTCCAAAAAATTATATTAGATAGTGGTCCTTTGAAGCAAGTCATAAAACCTAAATGAGATCATAGAAGCATAGATGACTAGTCAGCAAGCTCAAGGTGTTTTATCTACTAATGAGGCTCCATTGTTTAATAAATAAAATTATGACTTTTGTAATGTTAGGATGAAGATATATTTGATTCCTTAATGTCATGTTTTTTAGTCAATTTTAGATTGTTATAGTGATCCTCATATTCCCCTAACTGATGCAACAAGGAAGAAGGCTAATGAAAACAACTCCAAGGCAATAAATGCCATTCTTTATGGTCTATCAAAGGTATATCTTGTTAATATGATGTATTATGTATCAAAATAAGATATATGGGACAAATTTAAGACCATGTAGGAAGTAGACACTAATATTAAGATGGCCAAGTTACAGACCCACCAAAAATAGTTTGGAAGTCTAAAGATGAATGAAGATGAAACCATTGCATCCTACCTATTTAAGGTTAATGAAATTTTCAATTTCATTATAGTATTGGGATAGGATGTGAAATAATATATAAATTTTTTAAAGGTATTGATATCACTAACTCCTAACTTTGATTCTAAGGTATTTGTAGTAAAAGATATGCAAGATTTGGACAAGCTAGAGATGGATGGGATTCATGGCATCTTGACTACCTATGAGATGATAAAAAATGAAGGAAGACCTCCCAAGAAGTAAGTAACTCTAAAAGTTGAGAAGAATTCAAAATACAAGAGGGTTAAGGATGAGAAATGTTCATATGTTATGATGATCAACTAATATCCATGTTTACAAGGAAATTAAAGTTTGGCTCAAGTAAGTAAAAGGGTAAGTTTCAGTTCAAATGTTTTAGCTATGGAAAGAATGGTCAATTTGAATACAAGTATAATAATAAGAATAAATATGAGAATAATTAATAATATGATGAACATCATGGAGATGACAAGAAGGCCTATAAGCCTAATAAAAACAAGAAGGATTTTATCAAGTATGAAGATAGGAAAAGAAATTTCAAAAAATTAAAAAGATTATATACTAAATAAGATGAATCTTCTAATGTAAGTGAATCAAGTGCATCTAAGAGTGAAAATGGTAGTAATGAACCTAAACATGACAATAATGAAACCTTATTCATGGATATAGAATCAAACAATGAGGGTTGATCAAATGGGAATGACTTTATGGTTGATGTAGAATCAGATGAAGAAGAAGCTAAAGTGAACCTTGAGGTAGAGTTGGTAAGTGAACTAAAGGAATTAAAGTTACAAAGAATAAAGAATCACAAATTAAGATCATTAGTTAAGGACTATGAGGAGTATATTGGCTTGTTTGAGTAAAGGCTTAGTAACACTTCCAAGGAGTATGATGAGATCATCAACCAAGTTGAGACACAGATTGAGTTTGTCAACGCAAGCCTAAAGGCTAAAGAGGAAGAATGCATCAAGTATGAAACTAAAGTAGAATCCATGAAATCTAAGTTGGATTGAGAATTTAACAAGGTGACGAGATTTTTTAACTTTGAAAAGAGAATTGAGGCTCTAGATAATATCTTGTATAGTCAAATGTCTACAAGTGATAAGATAGGTCTTGGTTTCAAAGAAGACCAAAAGGTGGTAGCTCAAATCAAAGAGAAGGATATTTAAGAAAAGAAGGTCAACATGAAAAATCCTATCAAATAACCCAATGATATAAGGTATGCTAGTTCATTCAATGGTTACTGTTTGTAGTCAATTTGGTCAAAAAGTAAGAGAGTGTAGAAGACCCTCTAAGAAAGAGTACTCATGGGACTATGGAAGGAGTGATATTTAAATCAATCAAAATATATGTATATGGTGGTTTTTTACAATTTTCATGAGGTAGGACACATTACAATATTTTTTCCTAATAGAGTTAGAAGTTCATCAAGTCAAAACATGAAGTTTGAATCCCCTAGAGTGTAATAAAGAAGGAAAATTAATGTAGGGAAATAAAAGATAACAAATATGAGTCACGATCAATCTATAAGATCATTTTGATTATTTGATATTTTAGAGCATAATTTAGATGTGAAATGTAGTTAGGAATGCTTATTATCAACTCATTTTGATGATCAAATGGATGATGAAGAGATTAAGGCTATAATACCAATCAATCCTAAAAGGGTATTGAAGGAAATTTAGTCTTTTGAGAGCATAGAGATCTGAGAATCTCCTAAACTGGTGTTGTTTTAGTTATCTATGGAAATGGTTGACTTCATTAGGCTTCATGAAGATGCTCTTTAATTAGCAAAAACATGGTGGATGTTTGGTTTGAGGGATAACTATTCAAGTTGTTGACTAAGCTTGATTTGTGTTGAATTGGTCTTGTAATATAAGTAATTTTTGAAAGAGGTATGCATGGACTAAACGGGATCTTGTTGCCTTAAATTATTCATAACCTATGTTTCAAGAAGATGTGATTCTACATGGTAGTTTTTTAAAGATCCTTTGTCATTAATGTCAAAGGGGCAGAAAATTCAATAAGGGAGATGATATTGATTAGTTTGAAGAATGTTTTTCTATCAATGAAAGGGGGAGTTTGTTAAAAAAATTTGTCATTGATGTCAAGGTTGATGTCATTTTATGTCAAGGTTGATGTCATTGATGTCAAGGTGCATCTGCTGAAGATGTATGGTGAGTGATCTATGAGGTATGATCTTTTTTACCTGATGTGACAAGGAATTCATGTGACAAGAGATAATTTTAAGGAAACCTATTCTCTTTATTGAGATATAATTTGAAGGCAACCTAATTATTCTTTTGAGGTTGATATCAAGGTTCAAGCCAAGGTAAGCATGCTTGAGTACTAGTCATTAAGTATAAGGTGTCTTGAGAATCCTAGCCATATCATGAATGTGTGCATGATTAGCATGAATAGGTATGTACAGATGCATGATACTATCTAATTAGCATGAAATTCATGGGATCAAGGTGTATAACCATCAAGGAGTGTTTCAAGGTTTATTTTCAAGCTTTAAGTGCTTGAAAAACTTAGTCATGACATTAGTCATAGCATAAAGAGACTCTATGAGAAGGTATGAGCTTGGTGGCTTGGTAAGATGGATGCACAGAGGCATAAGAGGTTTATAAGGTTTTTTTAGAACTATTATGAGGCTTTTGATCACTCATGTGAGTCTCAGGGTAAGTTTCCATGGGTAAGAGCTACAGACCTAGTATGTAATTAGATCACCTCTGGACCCTACGTGGCCTAATAAAGCAACATAAGTTTATGACAAGACATATGAATAATGTTTTACATTTTTTTAGTATGAGAGATGTTTTATGAGCATGTATATGAGGTGAAGAGCACATGGAAAGAGACTTCCAGGTTAAGACCTAAAGAGTAAAAGGAGAGATGGTGAACAAATGGGGTATCAAGATTAGTTTCTAAGGCAAGAATGAGCATGTGAGAATTGTCAATGGTGTTATAGGTTTTCATAGGTGTTTTGAAAAATTTTGAGGTCAAATTTTTCAAGAAAAGGCATGAAAAGTGGTTCTGAAGTTTCTCAAGTGTAAAAAATGAAGGGTCCTCAACCCAAGAAGATATTTAAAGTGTTTATTGGCATGTGTAACCTCTGCATGGGAAATTTATCTATTTAAGAGAGATGGGTAGGGGTCATAGATAATATCTCTAAGCATTATTTTTGGAAATGAGGGGCAATCCTATATGAATAATCATTAACACCAAAAATAGTGTTAACCCTCTCTAAAACCCTAAAAAGGACCTAATGTGAAATATATTATACTAAAGTGATTATAATGGTTTGGAATAGATATTTAAGTGAATTTATCATGTAAAAAAATATCTCAAGCACCTTTAGGTGTGACTATTTTATCAGGTGAATGAGTGGGCCCTACAGGAAAGGCCTAGTTTCTTGGATATTTTATGTAACAGTTAGAGTTGATTAAGTCAACATTATCAAATGGATGAATGTTATAAATATTTTTTTACCATGGTAGTTTTTTTATCAGACTCTATCCCTCAAGGTTTCTAAAATATTCATCAAAATTGACCAGTTACTAATAGACCTAATGGTGTAGATAATGAGAAAACTAGGCAAAAGTGAGAAGTTGATTAAGGATGTGTTATCATGGACTAGGGATGAATCAAAGTGCATGGAGAGGTCTTTAAAGGATTTTAAGACATTTTAATATTGGATATATGTTTTGGATATTAGTGGATATGATGAAAATATTGCTCATAAGTTGACCTCTCTAGTGAAGATGAAACATTGAAGGTGAAAGTTTATGAGATTGGTCTTCAAGACCAATATTTTAAATTGAAAATGGTATATTTATATTTAATATTTTCCTAATGATCTCATAAGATAATAAACATGCATAATAATTCTTTTAAAGTGACTACATATGTGTTGAATTCCATTTTCATCATGATTATGTTTGAAGGTAAACTGGCAAATCCTGGCAAGCAAGTTATAGTG
Organism: Torreya grandis; assembly: GCA_037957365.1. Classification (NCBI taxonomy): domain Eukaryota; kingdom Viridiplantae; phylum Streptophyta; class Pinopsida; order Cupressales; family Taxaceae; genus Torreya; species Torreya grandis. The sequence continues at coordinate 391,265 of JARHVA010008242.1, read as the reverse complement.
ATGAGTTAGAGGCTCTTTGCCCTATATATATTATACATTATGTTTTTTTTTGGGACTTGAGTGACATATATATTATTTTAAAAATATTGGAAGTTATTTTAATATGTTTAAATGTTGAAACCAAAATGGCTTATCAGATAGAGTGAAGTCTGTGAGAGAGAAGGTCAACAAATTGGTCTACAATACCAATATGGGCAATGCGTTCTTATGATCATTTTGTTTGAGGTTTTTCTAAGGTTTTTTTAATATATTTTTAATAAATTTTAATTCCTTTATTTTTTTCTTTTAGGTATTAAAAATTAAGTTATTCATGATTGGGGTTTTGAGTGTTTTGGCAGTTCTGAGTGGGCTACTTGTAGATAAGGGTTTGAGTCCTTTTTCCACGTATTAGAAAGTATAAAAAACATGTTGATGATACTAAGGTAATTTATATTATGTATGTATGGTTTTTTTACATGTTTTCTTGGCTAAGTTGTGTTTATGCTTTAGTTGTTTAAGATAGACTTTTTGGGTATGCACAAGCCTAATATGAACAATACTAATGGTGTGTTCTAAGTAGTGGTTTGAGATAAAACTAGTTATGAAGATAATATGAGATTAGAAGTGGTATATATAGGTGGAATATGATATTTTAATACCATGTGAAGTATTTGAATGTGATCTAAAAATTTCAAAGAGTAACATGTGCTAAGTAGGCCTAATGGAATTAGGTCTCCAAGAGACCTAAAGGAGAGATAAGGCCTAATTGAAGTAGGTCAGACCTAAAGGGATTAAAATAACATTTTATCCATGTATATGATATGTAAAAAGATATATTTTATGGTATACCTAAGAGGATAAAAGTGTTTGGCTGACTAAGAAGGATATGAATAAGAAACTAGTATAAATACTAGGCAATTTTAGGCCTATTAATGTGTGTAAAAAACATACAAATGATATAAAACATTTGGTAATAATAATAAGGTATTTTAGAACATAATAGGTGTGTATAATAAATTTTATACAATTTTTATAGAGATTTTGTATATGGAATTCAAGGTCATATGACCTAATCATGTCAAGAAGAGGACTAGTTGAGTGAAGAAGTCTAGAAGGCAGTTTGAGAGGGTTTAAAGAGAGAGGAGCTAAATAAGGAGATCATCATCTATTATATGATAAAAAAAAAGTATTATAAATGTGATCAATATTTTTAGGTGGATGAGTTAGCATTGAGTCATCTAGGGAGTTTGTGCCTCCTTGCTAGTTGGTGCTTACTAAAGCCTAGCTAAGTTGGTGCTTAGCTAGTTGGGGTTGGTGCTCCATGTGAGGTTGGTAATTCACTAAATTTGGTGTTTTTATTATATTAATATATTAAATTTGTATATATCAGTGGTTTTTCATCCCCTTGATGTTTTACCACATATAATTTATGTTATCTTATGTTCTTATGTTTCATACATATATGGATGGTTACTTAATTATTGTTTGATCTACATGCATGAATGAATTTTCATGAATGCTTAAGTTTAAATAAAATAAAGGATTTAAATAATAATTCACCCCCACCTCTCAGTCATCTTGATTTCAACATTTATTTTTTGATAATGTTAATAAATGGTTATTTGTAATCCCATATTCTCAGCTTTAGTTTTTTTATTTTGTAGATAAAACTTGCACAAAAAACTATGTTAGCATGTTTATTTACACTTACATTATTATTATAAGGAATCATACTTACCTATCATTATATCCTTTTTCAACTTTGTCACCTTTTTTCTTGATTTGAAGTAATTCAAATTATTTCATGTTTCATTCCCCTTGATTTCATTCCTTTCATTCCACTTTGGATAAAATAAGGTTAAATTCAAGATAAAACTTTTATTTCACATGAATTAACAAGACTCTTAGACACCATGCTCTCTAAATTTCTCTTACTTAGCAACCAAGTCTAAAATTTTCAAATGATAGTAATTTTTAGACCCATGTTTGGTTCTTTGAATCCATATGCAGGAAAAATATAAAAAGCTATCAAAATTTAAAATACAAATCATTTAAAACAAAAAGAAATGATCAAAAGGCAACATAAAAATTCAAAATTTAAAATCACACAAAAATATTTGATTTATAACACATGTCCTATCTACAATTGGAGCTCAAACTCCATATTTGGCCTCATGATAGAGCCAAGGTCCATTGGGGTGTGGTAGGATAGTATAATTGGATAGGAGAATTCAAAAATAAAAATTTATAGTGCTACCTATTTTATAATGTAAGTAACTAATCTTTACATTAGACCATTGGCTATATAAGGGGTATTAAAGAATGTGGAACACATTGTGGGAAGGTAGGTCCATTATATTTTTCATTTATATAACCTTCATGAGATAGTATTCATAATTCATTTGATGAACCAAGATTTGTGTGGTTAGGAAAAGTTTTTCAGAGTCTTTAATGTCGAAAGTCCTCTTATTTTGAAAAAACTAATATAAGTGTCTTGACTTTGATAAAGAGTTTTTATACCTTGATTTTTCATTCATTTCCCCCACCACCCATTTCATTTCCTCCCTTGACAATAACGTTTTATTCTAAATCTATTTTACCACTTTTATATTCCCTCTTTTTCACATATTAACAACATGGTAGCACTACTTTGTTTTGGTTTTATCTTTATATACACCATTGCTTTACATTTCTAGAATTGCTTTGGTTATATTTGATTTTTTTTTCATTATTACTCCTTTTTTAGAGAAACTACATCCTTTTATATATTTTTATTGTACTTCCTTTTTTCATACAACTACAATTATTTCTATTTTTCATGTAGTTTTCCCATTGTTACGTAAAGTTGGATTTTTACTTCCCAATCACCAATGTTGTATTCCCTTTTATGAATTTTTTTCATTGATTATTGAGTAAGTATTTTTATTACTCACTCATCAATGTTGTTTTACCATTTATTTCCCATATTTGTTTAAGTATTGTACTTTCATATTGATGTTTGAATAACATTTTTTATATCCTTAGTTTAACTTGGTTTGTTCACCTTTCTTACTTAAGTTTTACTTGTTTGAGTTTTTAGGTCATGTAGTAACCTTGGCTTTATGGTTACCTAATTTAATATAAAATTTTGGATTGTTCATTTGGTCCTAACTTAGTATTTATCACCCTATATTACCAAATTTAAAACTACATCATGCCTACACAATCCAATTATCTTGTCTTTCCTACATTTGTTTATTTTTTCTCTTTAGTTTTGTATACTCAAGTTTGTCGAAAGCAATATTTGTGCCCTCTAAAATCAAAAATAAAAACATGATAGATAACCATCTTATGATAAAGGTAAGTCAAGGTATGCATAAATTACTTTTATTTTAAGTTATTTCATTACAATCATTTCCTTTCAATTATTTTATGCTTTAAAATATTGAAATTTATTTATCTTCAACGTTGTGTGTTTCTATGCTCTTTTCTCAAATCACCATCCCATATTTCAATTGAGTGATATGTGATGAGATTTGAGTGGGTCATATATAAACACAATATTTTCAAACTTTATCAATTATTAATGCTTTCTCTCTTGAAGGAACCCATCGAGTGTTAATCTCTCTGAGTGCATACCTTAAAGGGTAAACCAAGAAAGAGGTGAGTAAACCATTGGTGCTTTGTAATATTTTTTTATGCTATACCACCACTTGATATCTATATATCCATATCCTATACACTTACCTAATAATTGAAACATTCATTATACACTCCTCCAAGTATTTCACTACCTTATTCAGCCCTTACCTAAGATAAAAACCCTTTTTTACATTTAGCAAACAATGTTGGCCTGGGCCAACCCTATATTCAAATTAATATTTTCACATTATGGGTATAGGTTGACTTAGACTGAGACCTAAATTCATTTTATAAATTAAAAATACAAGGTTGAATTTAGCTGACCTTGATGACTAAAATTTTAGAAAGGTTTAGGGTTAGATTTAGAAATATATACACATATATTTCATCATTTATTAGAGAGATAAGATTTAATTATTAATTTTCCCTTCTCTATAATTTTATCTTCAATCATTCTACTTGAAGATTTATTTGATTAGGGTTTTACACTTGGTGGGAAGAACTTTATCTTGTGAAAGCTTGAGATTCATTAGGAGGTCCTTGGCTATAGTCCATTATCTATCCTTAGCTTCTTAAAAAATAAACAAAAATATCTTGCAAAATACATTTGTCCAAGGGAGATATTTAGTCTCGATGGGTTCGTCTCTAAGTTTCAAGTATATCTAACTTTACCCCTCTAGTTTAGTAGATAGAAGTAGTATAAGTAATGGATTTTTAATATATTTCTCTCCATGAATTATGATTATATTAATACATATATTAATAAGAATTATTCTATTCATATTTACTTTTTATGTTTATTACCCCCACTTTATGCCACAATATTTGATGAGCACTAGATTAAATTTGACTTTAATTTGCATATACATTATGAATATGAAAACATAGGACTTATCTAGGGTTATTACATGGTGTGGCTTGACTAGAGGTTTTGGAACCCTCTCTAGTGATGTTATTGTGATAAGTAACCCCTTGGTTAGGTATAGTGGATCCATCTTGGTCATGACTTTGAATGTCTAAATGTATTAACAAATGAAAGTGTAAGTAGGATTTATCTTATCTGAGCTAGGATTGATTAATAGGTGAGATAAATTTTCCTTTCTATACAATAAATACATTATTTTTAAACAAATGTTAATTTATGTGTCTACATTTTATACCCTTTTAGTCTATTAGTGTAAAAAAATGAAAGTACTAGAGTAAAATGATAAGTGTGTATGTGAACACGTATGAAGAAAAATATTGAATGTAGGCCACAATGTTGAATTTTTTTTCACGTAGGATGTACAATGAAACATGTATAAAATTAATCCTTAATTAAGACAAAAATCAACAAGTAAATACAAGAGAACTTATAGGTATAATAACAAGTAATGAATACACTTGATTGAATACATGAACTATTGTGTTTTCTAGTGTTTAAAACTAGTGACTATAAATGGTAAGACCCTTGGATATTTATATTCATTGAATATCTTGGATTGGAATTTGGATGCTATAACCCTCATTGAGAGGTGATTTTTATTATAGACTCAAGGTTTGCTTGACTCCATCATTCCATACCAAAAGTAGTAGAATATCTTGGAATCATTGAATGAATTACAATAGATTATTTTGGTGAAAAAACTAATGCAAAAAGGTGAAGCAACCACTACAAATAAAATAAGTTTCATTTATTATGAAAAATCTAGTGCAAAATTGGTGCAATTAGTGTGATCTAAGTCTAGTGTATAAAACCTAAAAAATAGCAAATATTTCCACTCCACCTATGAAATTGATGAAAAATTAAGTAATAAGGTGGTCATGTGCCACACACATGACCATAATTTGATATATGGATGTATATATTTTGTAACTAATAATATCAAGTGATTTTCTAAACCAAACATTTATGTAAATCCTAGAACACATCACACATGATGCCCCCATTCTAAGAAAAATCAAGGTTTTTATTTGTAACTATTATGTATACTTATTTCCAATTATTTTGAAACTAAGTGAGATTCTAAGAATTTATAAAAACTAATTTTTTATATCTATTGAGACAACAAAACATTGTTCTAGACACAGATGACCCATGTCCTTATCCAAATAGAACATTGTTGTCTATAACTAATTTTTGGGTATATATCATGATTAACTATGTAAATCCTATTGATTTATGACTATTTTATATACTATTACAACTTAGTCTCTAAGATAAGATATTATTTATGCACCCTCTTTTGATGTTATTTGTGAAGCTCGTGTAATAACATAGCTCAAAATAAAAAGTTATGTGATATATGCTATGAAAAGATATAAATGTGAATAGTAATGATAACATTAAGATCATGGGATCGTAATTTATAAAATTAGAAAAGTATTTACAATGATATGCATGTAGAAACACACACATATTGATATTATCAAGATATATGTTATAAATGAGGCACACAGTCATAAATTAACCAAAATCAAGTAGTAAAAGTTGATAAGAACTACTCAAGGAGGGGTGGATGATAATGATCATGACATATGGAAATGAGGAAGATGCATGATGTCCATGATGGCATTTAAAATTGATAAAACAAGTTTCATGGCCATGATTCACACACATACACATAAAAAGTATGCACAAACAACACACAAAACATGCAATATAATTCTAAGGGGCCACATACAAGGGACATATTAAAATATCATTCACACACATAAAAACATACAATAGCCCTAGATACACGTACAATGACATGTTCAAATGTCTAAAACTCAAAAATAGTGAATACACACAAGACATGAAACATAAAAGTAATGACATAAACCATGCAAGATTAAATATAATTAATCAACATAAAAAATTAATAACATTAGTATATCTAACAACTTAATTATCAAACAAGATATTAATTAAAAAGTGAGTGAGCAATGTTGTTAGATTTTGTGGAGTGTAAGAAACTAAGGTATGAGGAATGAGGGATGCCCCACGTAAACTTGCGTGTATATAATTTTTTAAGGAATTTTGTGCCATATTTGGATTTGAGAATTGATAAGATAAATTCACTCAAATAAGTCTAACATAACTAGACAATAGTGCAATGCATTACTATTTTAGTAGAGCACTTTTGTCTATGCAACGCTTATGGTTTGAGACCATGTAATAACCTAAAATTATGTATATAAATGGAAAACATGACATTATAAATTTAACATATGGAAATGAACTACATAAATCATACATAGGTACTATTTTTTATTTTTTGGGAATATTTGAATTTTTATATTTTTAAATATATGAAAACTGATAAAGAGAAGGAAAAATACTAACCAATGAGTCCTACAAGGGACACACAATCAATAGGTCTTATATCTAACATAAGAATGGTGACCTTTCATGAATAGAATGTGCCATATTTTTGTGACTAAACTAAGCTTAATTTAGAATTTTAATATTGATTTACATAGATAGTATATGTGTCATTGTCATGATTATGACTTATATCATAATATTCATGTTATCTAGAAGATGAACTCTAGGGTTATTTGGAAACCATCATGGAATGTATGAACTTTGTGATAGTTTTTGATGCAGGAGCATCACTCAAACATGTAAATAGGCTTAGGGAAACAACAAGTTGTTTATAAAGGCCTAGAGGTCTTAAGAAGCATGTAATGCATTGTAAAGACCCTACGAGGTCTTAGATAGTTTGAATAGTATCTATTAGGTGTTTTTAAAGTGTTATATGTGTAAAAAGGTCCCAAGGGGCAAGAGAATTCAAATCATAGAATTTCCCTCCAAAAACATTGATTTGAAAAAAAAATCAAATTCTAAAAAAAGGCAAGTGCTAAACCTCACATAAGGGGTTCATGAAAGTGAAAACAACTTGTAAATGTGTTTCTACCTTAGTAACAACATCTCATTACCTAATCCCCATGTTGGAAGGGGGAGAGAAGTCTAATTTGCAAAGATAAAGAAGCAAGTTGGCAAGTTGTTAAAAATTGAGAAGTCAAAGGAGAAGATCATGGGCAGTTTTAAGACCATTCTAAACAAAGAGAGTTCATTTCTATTGATGAGGAGTTAGAATCAGTAGGTCTAAGAGGCCTAAATCTATATGATAGATGATTTAGGAGTCATTTAAAGGTATTGAAGTGAGATTCCAGAACTATCAAGTTCATTGTTTGAAGTTCGGGTGTATTATAGACCTTTTTAGGTCCTTGTACATAGAGGTGTGAATTGGAATGCATATGGGTTTATAGTAGATGTTTGAAAGCAATAAAAGAAAGGACAAAGCCACTGAATTGACCATCTGGAGTGCCTGAGTGTGAATGGTGTGTATTGATCTTTTAATGCATGTTCTTGGTGCAAATTTAAGTGTTTGAGCAAGAATAGCCTCATTGGATGATGTTAATGGGTGTTTGATTAGTTTGTGCATATTGATAAGATTCATAGACATAAGGAAAAGGTGATTTGGAATTTTTTTAGTCATTTTGATACTTAAGACTCAGATTTGATAATGTTTTCTTTGGTTGAAGCTTGCTAAAACAAGGTTCTATGCGCTAGAGATCATGCAAAGGTTATATCCGGGAACAAACCAAAAATTATCAAGCATTAGTTTCAAAAGAGAAAATTTGAGGGATGTTATTATAGATCTATAAAATTAAATTTCAGGCTTGAAGGGAAAATGTGTTCAAGTTATAAAATTATTTACAAACAGCCTGCTTGTTGTCCTGAGAATTTAGTTTTGAGAAAATTTTGTAATATGAGAAACTCCATACATGATTAACCTTAGGTGCCTAAAGATAAAAGTTTGATAATACAAAAAACAGAACTTTTGAAGTTTGAATGATGTTTTTAAATCCTGTTATGCTCAAGATATGTAATTTATCCTTTCCAGGCCTGTCTAGCACTGTGCAAAAGTTAGTTCATTTTGGAGAAAATGCTAAAAATGGAGTTCTAACCCTTATAAGAAGCTGAAACTTGGTGAACATGCTTGTTTTGTGAAACCATGGATGATTTAGGTGTTTTTGAATTGGTACCATCCGTACAGTATGGATTTGTCTCATAAACCAAGAAGTTGAGCTTAAGGGCAAACAAGAAGAGGTCAAGTAGGTTGAAGGAAATGATATTTCCAGTGATGGTGAAGACTTGAAACTTTGGGATAAGCATAATAAAGATAAAGGGTAACTAAAAAAATTATTACCTGGTCAAGATCTATTAAATATTGGTCAAACCATTAGGCCTTGATTTGCATAGAGCTAATGAAGGCCTAATTGGAAAGAGACACAAAGAGAAAGTGCATCTATAGGTTGAGTTAGGTCATAAAACTTGGTGAAGAGTTTAATAATGATAAATGGTGTCTAAAATTGTGATTGGTTTTATTTAACACTTAGTGTATGTTTTTAGATTTGAAGATTTGCCTGTTTGGAGGGCTACAAGGCCTAGAAGCCATTTGATCCATTTTGATAGAGAAGTCAGATTTTAGGGTATGAAGTGTGATTGGCCATAGAACATTTGAGGCCTCTGCATCAAATTTGTATTAGAGCTAGTAAGCTCCTGGAAAAAGGAAAATTTTGTACTCTTCTAATCAGTTTTTGCAGAGATAATGTACTTTGTGAAGTTGCAAATAGAAGAAAAAAAGTTTGCAGTGATTGAATCAAGTGAAGAAGGTAATAAGAAATTTATTGACAAGTTGTTTTCAAGCTCTTTAAAGACTAATTATTGTTGCAGTGAAGAAGTTGCAGGTTCAAGGCAGTCAAGCCATTGAGGCTTAAGAGGAGAAGAAGCCAAAGAAGGCTTAGTGAAGAGCCAAGAGAAGTTCTAGAAGAAGAGCATAATGAATTGATTAATAAGAAGAAGAAGATCTAAGAAGAAGCTTGGATATTTTGCCAAAAGACTAAGGTAAAATAGACTTAGGTGAGGTAAAAGATGGATTTTGAAGAATTGAGAAGAGTGATAGAGGGATTGCCCAGAAGAAACATGAACCAGATAAAGAGAGAGAAACAAGAAAGAGAAAAAAAAAGAGACAAAGAGAGGAAGAGTACCAAAGAGAAGTGAATGAGATAAAAGCAAGGATAGCCATGATAGAAATCATGGTAGAAAATAGGCAAAACCCATGGCAAGGATGGGTAATGAAGAAGAAAAGAGTAAGATGTCCAGTTAGATTAGTGATGGAGAGAAGAAGAAGAAGAATACTAAGAGTTGCCTTAAGGAGAGAGATGAAGAAGTATAAAAAAAAGGATAAGCTCAAGAATGAAGAGTTTGGAGAAAAGTTTCAGTTTGAAGAGGAATTTTAGTATGAAGAGGATCAATACTTGGTAGATGAGATGGATCTCATCATTGAAGAAATAAACCAATAGCAAGTAATCACTCAAAAGATCAAGTGGCCAAATGTTTTTGTGTCTAACATTTCATTTGATGTTTTGTTTACAGGAAATCAAGTTGAGGAGGAAGGAGAAACATATGATCCAATGAAGATACTCATGGATCAAGGAGGTGAAACACCTCATGAGAGAGTGCTTAGACAAGAAGAAGAGGCTTGTTGTAATGCCTCAAGTGATGAAGACATGAAGAAGGATCAGTTGGAACTCCAACATAAAGAATTGATCAATCTAGAAGAAGAAGTCCTTACTCAAGAGAACAAAAGAAATGAAGAGCTGCATGTTGATGAAGAATAAAGGTATAATGATCAAAATTCAGAATTGGAAACGATTGAAGATGACAATTTTCAGTTGCATAATGTTGATATAGTTGATTTTGATCAAAATGTACTAATCACTAATGAGGAAGATCTCTTAAAAGAAATATGGTAGTTTGATCAAGAATTTGCAGGTGAAGGAGAGTTTATTGATAAGAAACAAGAATGGGTATTTGTATACCAAGGGGTAGAACAACTACAAGAAGAAGATGGAGAGAAGGTTAAATGCTTAGCCTTGACAATTGAAGAAGATATCTTGAAGGAGATAGAAAACCTTGATGGAAAGTTTCTAGTTGAGCAACCAAACAAAAATTTTGTCTATCAAAACAAAGATCAGTTGTTGGAAGAGTTGGCAGTCTTAGAATATGCCATTAACCATGAAGAGAAGAACAAAACTTGTCCTATAACAATATTTGAGGAGGTAGAAAATTGTTGTGAAGAAGAAATGAAGACAAAGGACCAAGAAGTCATACTTGAGCAGCAAGTATGGGTTCAAAAATTTGGAAAGACCCAAGGGTCTCAAATTTTTGCTTCTAATTTTGCTTTGAATGGTGATTGTATAGGTTTGCTTGATAAGGAGGTCAAGTACTTGGAGAAGAGAGCTCTTCTAAGAGCTCCAAAAGAGAGAATGGAAGTTTATATCCTCATTCAAGAGGATGAATATGTAAAGAATAAGGTTGAAAAGAAGATGAAGAGACAACAAGATATACTTTGGAAGGAAAAGACAACAAGCAAAAAAAGACACAAGTGTGGTAGTCAAGAACATGCACATTTGTATGAAAAATTGAATGAAGAAGACATTTTTTTTTGTAAAATTTTTACCTTCATAAATGGGTAAACAAATTAAACTCATGATCAGGAGCTCATGAAACTTTTTGAGCCCAGGAATCTGATGCAGGAGCATCACTCAAACATGTAAATAGGCTTAGGGAAACAACAAGTTGTTTGTAAAGGCCTAGAGGTCTTAAGAAGCATGTAATGCATTGTAAAGAACCTGAGAGGTCTTAGATAGTTTTAATAGTCTATATTAGGTGTTTTGAAAGTGTTCTATGTGTCAAAAGGTCCCAAGGGGAAAGAGAATTCAAATCATAGAATTTCCCTCCAAAAACATTGATTTGAAAAAAAAATCAAATTCTAAAAAAAGGCAAGTGCTAAACCTCACATAAGGGGTTCATGAAAGTGAAAACAACTTGTAAATGTGTTTCTAACTTAGTAACAACATCTCATTACCTAATCCCCACGTTGGAAGGGGGAGAAAAGTCTAATTTTTCAAGATAAAGAAGCAAGTTGGCAAGTTGTTAAAAATTGAGAAGTCAAAGGAGAAGATCATGGGCAGTTTTAAGATCATTATAAACAAAGAGAGTTTGTTTATATTGATAAGGAGTTTGAATCAGTAGGTCTAGGAGGCCTAAATATATATGATAGATGCTTTAGGAGTCATTTAAAGGTATTGAAGTGAGATTCCAGAACTATCAAGTTCATTGTTTGAAGTTCGGATGTATTATAGACCTTTTTAGGTCCTTGTACATAGAGGTGTGAATTGGAATGCATATGGGTTTGTAGTAGATGTTTGAAAGCAATAAAAGAAAGGACAAAGCCACTGAATTGACCATCTAGAGTTCCTAAGTGTGAATGGTATGTATTGATCTTTTAATGCATGTTCTTGGTGCAAATTTAAGTGTTTGAGCAAGAATAGCCTCATTGGATGATGTTAATGGGTGTTTGATTAGTTTTTACATATTGATAAGATTAATAGACATAAGGAAAAGGTGATTTGGAACTGTTTTAGTCCTTGTGATACTTAAGACTCAGATTTGATAATGTTTTCTTTGGTTGAAGCTTGCTAAAACAAGGTTCTATGCACTAGAGATCATGCAAAGGTTATAGCCGGGAACAAACCACAAATTATCAAGCATTAGTTTCAAAATAGAAAAGTTGAGGGATGTTATTATACATCTGTAAAATTAAATTTCAGGCTTGAAGGGAAAATGTGTTCAAGTTATAAAATTATTTGCAAACAATCTGCTTGTTGTCCTGAGAATTTAGTTTTGAGAAAATTTTGTAATATGAGAAACTCCATACATGATTAACCTTAGGTGCCTAAAGATAAAAGTTTTAGAATACAAACACATAACTTTTGAATTTGGAATGATGTTTTTAAAGCCTGTTATGCTCAAGATATGTAATTTATCCTTTCCTGGCCTGTCTAGGACTGTGCAAAAGTTAGTTCATTTTGGAGAAAATGCTAAAAATGGAGTTCTAACCATTTTAAGAAGATATAACTTGGTGAAAATGCTTGTTTTGTGAAACCATGGATGATTCAAGTGTTTTGGAAGTGGTACCATCTGTACAGTATGGATTTGTCTCATAAACCAAGAAGTTGAGCTTAAGGGCAAATAAGAAGAGGTCAAGTAGGTTGAAAGAAATGATATTTCCAGTGATGGTGAAGAATTGAAACTTTGGGATAAGCATAATAAATATAAAGGGTAACTAAAAAAATTATTACCTGGTTAAGATCTATTACAGATTGGTCAAACCATTAGGCCTTGATTTGCATAGGGCTAATGAAGGCCTAATTTGAAAGAGACACAAAGAGAAAGTGCATCTATAGGTTGAGTTAGGTCCTCAAACTTGGTGAAGAGTTGAATAATTATAAAGGGTGTCTGCAATTGTGATTGTTTTTCTTTAACACTTAGTGTATGTTTTTAGATTTGAATATTTGCCTGTTTGGAGGGCTACAAGGCCTAGAAGCCATTTGATCCATTTTGATAGAGAATTCAGATTTTAGGGTATGAAGTGTGATTGGCCATAGAACATTTGAAAAATCTTATAAAATATCCTGGTAGGCAGAGAACATTTGAGGCCTCTGCATTAGTTTTTATGTGAATAAACCTTAGTGCCATATAATATCAACATGGGATGTGCAAGAGTAGAGACAAGATCTTAGAAATATATGATGAATATATGATAAAGTGTCCTTTCAAGGATAGGCTTATTTGGAAGGGTAAACACTTGATTTTACACTTTTTGAGTAGGTTTAACCCTTTTAGGTGGCTCAACTAAAATATGTTGTGTGGGAACCATATCTTTCTATTATAAGGGGATTCTTATGGGATAACCCAAACTATGATGACCTCATTAACATATATATACTTTAAAAATATTTGTATTGTAAAAGTAACTATACAAACCATATGAATATAAGGATGCATCAATAACACATTGAAAAACCATGCACTGGTATGATGATGAACTTGGTGGCCACATGTGTTAGACCTGCATGTAGTGGTAGTGTTATCCCATCAATAAAACTCTAAATGTGACTATTAAATCCCTCGATGACTATGTTAGTAGGAAAAATATATCTATCCATGTATCTAAGATTATATTAAGTGTGATAGTATACATGTTTAAACTTGAACCATTATCAACCATGAAAATCTGTATAGGATAATGATCAATATGAGCTCAAATGAATAAAGAGTGGAAATCCAAATCATCATTAACTATCTCATGATATCAAAATGTGATAAGTGGTCTAGGTGGTACTAAAGTATGATAGGTACCAACAATACCATTAAAAATATGTTGTGACTATGTATAATAATGATAATAAAATGGTAGAGGGTGTGCATTGTATGCATAATGCACTCCTAATGTATTTTATATATTAGTATCTATATTCTTAGGAAAATGATCACTAAATATTTTCATTGACATATATTTTACTATATCTTTAAATTATATAGGTGTTCCCACATCAATGATGTTTTCATATATCAAATTTTTAATCTTGTACCTATATTTATTTAGCTATTAGTAGTATGCCTTTGTGCTCTATGAAAATCACAAATGTTTTTTTGGTTAAATCCATTTTGAAGAGGCTTAATCACATTAACCCATTTAATGGGAGGGAGAGATACGAGGTTGCATTTGAATAGTGTTTTTTAGAACCTTATATGGATATTTTGGTAAATTAGTGAACTATATCCTTAGAAGAGATGATAATACATTGCATAGAGTCAATTATAAAATGAAATTTATCATTGCCTTTTGATCACTGTTATTATCATTTGGCCTCACCTAGTATGGTGGCTTACTCTAATTTATCACCTAAAAATTAGAGACTAGGTTGGATGCATACATTAACTTATTCATTAAAAATAATTTTACCTTTATTTCCTTTAATGTGTGGTAAAATATATGAATGAGATAAATTTATTAAACATGATGGAGTTGTGTAGGGGAAAGCAAGCTCTACATAAAGATATCATATAATTCCTTATTTGACATTGGATTTGTCATTTTAGATAACATATTATTATACCTTAATACATATTATGTTATAGGATATTTGGGTTCTTATTTGAGTTTTTCAATCTTAGCATATGAAATCTTCTCACTGATATTGATTAAAAAATGTGAAATAAAAAATAGCCAAAGAGTTTAATGCATGCACTAACTAATGTGGTAAATCATGGAACCATATTAGTTATTACTCTTTTAGTATTATTATAAATTAGTCAATAATTGATTGTTGCACATATTTTCCAAGCATGATACATGAAATGCTATCAACTATTGCTTGGGGACACATTTCCCTTCATATAGAGTTAGCTTAAGTGCCACAAAACTAGTTGGTAGAAGATATGATGTAATGTGTTGTGCCAATGTAGTGTGAAATAGAGTGAAAATTAAGTGCATGATTTGTTTTTGAAGCACATTGTTCCAAATGTAACACCTCATTTCATAGAGATTGAATCCCATTCATAAGTAATTCTACATTAGGATAAGAAGATTGTATGCTAACCAAAGGTGGTGTCCCTAATTATTGAGTAGGAATTGGCATATTAATGTATTGAATCCCTTGGGTTTACCTAGAGTAGATGATGGTACAAAAGTGGGATTAAATGCTTATAATAAAGGTGTACACACCCTAGTTGGTCAAGAAAACATAATTAATATGTATTTTATAGCTCTTTCATAGGAAGTTATTAATGATGAATAAGAGTCTTGTTCACATGTTTCACTATGGTATTTTTGATGTCAATATAGTCCATAGTATGACTTATTTCCCTTGTTTTCTACCCTCAGTAGTCTCATGTCATGAATTTTCCATTCATAGGGTCACTTGGCTTGATTGTCTCATTTTTTACACAAGACAATAACATAGTCCTAGATAAGAGCTCCCAACACTATTTTCCACCTCAATGCTATTATCCAATGGTCATGTTTTTAAATTCTTTCAGGTCCTTACCCTCCTTTAGGTATCCTCTTATGATTCTGTTTATATTTTTACCTTCTCATCCTATAAAAAAGTGTCTTACAATCAAAATGAATTTTATTCTATATAAAAAGCTTCATAAGGAATTTTATGCTAGCACTTTCTACTTTGGTAAATAATTACAAAAAAATCAGTCAATAGTATAGCTTAGCATTCTACATATTTACTCATCATCACACATAAATATCATGATTGATAAAAAGGGACCAAGTGAAAGTTATTATTGCATATTGTGCACATTGATTATGCATGTTACCTAAGAGATAACTACATTCGATCTGAGACACTATCATTAGGGTTAATGTAGGCAATAGCTACAATGAGAAGGGTTCTATTTTGTTTAATCATAACATCTCACAACCCTATTTTTACCCTTCCTTTTACATTTGGTTTTGTTTTTGTTTTATGTTTGTAGGTATTCATTATGGTTTTGATGAAGGATCAACCATAGAGTGACACATAATAATCAAAATTCTTGAAAGCACATTCAAAACCTAGAAGACCTCTGATATCCATCCTAGAAGTTTCAAGTCTCTTATTGACCAAAAGAAAATAATGTAGTGCCCTTCACCATTGGTGCATCATGTTATAGTCCACTTGACTGTGCTATTGACCTAAATCATGTGGAATTCAAATTTTAGAATGAAAGTACTCCTAGATATTCCTTTGATCTTTTCTATCATTACCATCACCTAGTGACATGCATTTTATTCTGGATAAGTTAATTTTCTCCTTTACACTCACTATTTAGGGTAAATCATTTAAATTAGTCATTTATAATATTTAACTACATTTACCCCTTAACTTAGCTCTTTATCAATCTCAAATTTTTTATATTAATTCCTAAAAAGATAAAAAATTTGGTAAACTTGACTTACTTCCAATATTATTTAACAACCCTAATTCCCTCCTAGGATTTTCTTTCTCCATTTTTTTGTAATTAATTAGGGTTCATTAAATTCTATTTTTAATTTTTTTTTCATATCCTAACCGATCCATACAAGTCCTATTTTAGGGTTTTCATTGATTTAATATTTAAAATTTTGTCTAAAAACCCTTCAAACCCTAGATCTACATACTGTGTCCTCACACATCCAAATATTAGCCCTTAGGATTTCAAGTCAACTTTTGATTTTATATATATATTGGGTTGAATATTTTACATATTTTCAAATTCATTTATGTTGGATTGTCTTATACCCATTTTTTTCTTATTGTTCATTCTTTACATTATCTTTTGTGGTAAGCTTAAGATGACCTCTAGGGAACCTCTTCCCCATCACCTAGTTGATCAATTTTTAAACTTTTCTCATAATTATAAAAATGAATGGATTTCTTTTATAATTATACACTATCACATGATAATGAGCATGATTTAATTTATAATAATAATAATAATAATAATAATAATAATAATAATAAGTCCTAATCTACATGTATACCGTATATGTATGTATTAAGTGTACACTCGGCTATGTATAATTTAATAAACAACTAATATAAACATGTAATTGTATATTCATTGTAAGTATGTAATACTCTATATGGACTTAGTTTTTGCCCATAATATCCATGAGTATCACATATATAAAAAAACACATATACTTAGATTATCTAGACAATGATTCACTTGTTAATTTCAACATAATATAACTAGAATGTTTTAGTATTGAACTTAAGAAACAACCTAAGTATATAAAAACACATATAATAATAATAATAATAATCATAATAATAATAATAATAATAATAATAATAATAATAATAATAATAATTATTATTATTATTATTATTATTATTACTATGATCATGACAATGAAATTGATAATGAGATTATATTCGATGCATTTTCTTTTCCTACTCCTCTCTTCTCCCCCAATTCTGAAAATTAAATTAACAACATAAGGACAAAAGAGCCCTTTATAGGTGATGTTTTATTTGAACATGATCCTAACTTACCGTCCACTTTTGACACATATTTATTCAAATTGAAATAATATAAGAGCAATATTATTAATATATTTTTCATGATTAAAGTAATATTATTAATTCACATGATGTTAATAACATATAAAATAAAAATTCTTCTTGACTGTTCTCAATTCAATTTGAAAAATCATGTACAATTGATACTACACCTTTTACAGGTTTAAAAACTAAAGTAAATGATATTATGTTGTCACCTTATTTTACCTGTCAATCTCAACATATTGATTCCATGAAAAATATAGATAATTCAAATATATCTAACCCTTATCCTACATGTCATAATGTGCCAAATGAAAATATGATTGATATTTATTTTACCCTTTACTCTATTATTGAAAATCATGATAACATATACATTCCACTCATAGATAGTTAAGATACACATTGCATTTCACCTACACATGATGATATGTTTCATACTAGTAAAAAGTTAAAATATTCTTATACTCCTTTTATTGAGCATGAAAATCACACTTCTTATTCTATTAACTCTACACATGAATTTAGTTTTGTTTTTGTTGAAAATTAGAATAACAATGATTACTATGATTTTAGTGAAGAAGAAATTGAGTCTTGTCCTTTTAGTCCTCTCTATACTTCACTCATCTCTCATGTCAAAATTTATTATTTATTAAATTCTAATTTAAATAATAATATGTCCTCAAATAAAAATATGCAAAATTATACTAATGTTCCTAGTTTACATAGTTTACATTCACATGATAATGATATGTCTTTTATTCCATTATTATGCGATACTTATTTACAATGTTTCATGAAATAGTGTACCAATGTCTAAAATTAATAATAATATTCAATGTTTAAATGAACCTATTATTGATGTTAATATAAATTCTTAAGAGGTAATATCCTTGTTTCAAATGATGGGTAATTTACATCAAAAATTGCATCATATCACCTTGGAAAGTAAAGCATATTACTCTTAGATTGATTCTAGTGATATCCATAGAAATCCTATCCCGCACACAACCATAAATGAATCACTACCAAATAAGTTTAAGATACCAACATTACCTAAGTTCATTGGAAATATAGATCCATACTCTCATCTTAAATCTTATATAAAGTCTATGGTACATACCATTGGCAATTTTATTCTCCTACAATTATTTCCCAAGAGTTTGAAGGATGTGGCATTAAATCGATTCCATCATTCACTCCCTAGTGGTTCACTACATACAAACAATGAGTTAGAATACATATTTCTCATGAATTATATATAGAATAATGGACCTCAAATCACATATGATAGGATGCCTTCATGACACTAGGGTAATTCAAAACTAGTAAGTGATTACATTTTATGATTAAAATCATGTATGCGATAGTTGATATACCAACCAATAAATTTATAGGTAAAATACATATTTTATATAGGACTCATTTTACTTCTTAAGGATAAATTATTATATGAGACATACAAATAATGTTTGCATCTATGTTATACAATTATGACATCATAGAAGAAGTTGGGACTCATTGAGATACATTCATATGCATATTTTGATTTAGATATCTCACAGTCATAGTCATACAATATGGTCAAATTACCTAATCCACCTATGTATAAGGAAAAAGTGGAATAAAAATCACCAATGAAGGTAATCAATAAAGGCAAAGATCCAATTCATAGATCATCTGCCATAGTGAGTAGAGCACAAGAAACCAATATAGGACCTATACAGTTTGATTCAAATAGAGATGGGATTTATGATATCTTATTTAAATTATTAGATATGAGGATGATCACACTTCCTCCTAATCATCATCATCATATATCACATCCTTCAAATAGAATAATAAATAAACCATAATGTAATTATCATCAAATTAATGGACACTAGGATAATAACCATTATGTACTCAGAGATTATATTGACTAGTATGTCAATAAAGACATTATATCATTCAAATAGGGGGAATAAATATATCCTTTGAGTTCACCTAGATCACATTCATATACTATTGAGTTTTCTCAAGACATTCATCTCATGAAACTATTAGCTAATTAGCCACCCATGACCAAGGTTTATTCAAAACAAGTACCTGAGTCATCTAACCTTGTAAATGATCATGTTGAGATTCACGTCTTGGTGTCATATTTGTATTATCATCATGTCATGTGATAATTTATTTTAATGTATTAATGAGGTCTTCTCAAGAAGGAAATATATGATATCTGACATGTCTAATCAATCTTCTTAACATGATTACTTATGAAGTCTTTTTCAAGCATTTTATCAAAGTTTAAGGTAACTTTGGAGAATTTAAGTTTATTTTGAAAAAGTTAAGTTATGCTTGATCCAAGTTGAAAGTATTGAGTGATGATCTCAAAATATGACATGGTAATCAATAGTGTATAATGGAACTAAAAAAAAAGATAGTGAGAGAAATAATTTTATTTAAATCCTTAACAAAGTTTAAGGTATTTTTGTAAAAATTAATGTTTCATCTTACTTTGTTTTATTTATTGTTACAAATTTATAAGGTGAGTTCCTTGAGTAATATAAAGTTTTAAGAGTGAAAACCATGTTAGAGGTTAAAGGGTGTCATTTTAGGCCACTTGGAACTTGATAAATATCATATTATACCTTGTTCTACCCATACACCTAACCAAGATGTCATTACATATTTATCTGATGTATAACCAACATTTGAAGCTCTTTTGTTCATTATCTAACATCAATACATATCATAATGAAGGAAAGTCAAGGAAACAGGATAGTTTTACATTAAAACATCATTATTCATGTCAAGAGAGACTCTATTGACATCTAGTATGTACTACATTAGGGCATTTTGGTAGAATAAATAAGTTTCCTCGATGAGGAAAGGTCTGGAAGTGAGTATATAGTTTCTATATGATTAGGAAGCCTTATTTAGATGGTTTTCAAACTAATAATGCTATCCTAAGCCTCTTCAAGGCCAAATATAGGATATTTAGGACAAAAACATGCTACAAGTCTAAGATAGGGCATAAACTACCCAAGTTCTCCATCAGGTCACAAGTAAGAGAAGAAAGGTTAGTTTCATGACACTTTTTCATAAAGAAGAAGAGATAAAACTACCAATACACTTATGGGTTAGAGGGTATTCCAATGCCCAAAAAAACAAAATTATTTTCCCAGATTTTGAAGGATGTGGCATTAAATTGGTTCCATTATTCACTCCCTAGTGGTTCACTACCTACATACAATGAGGTACAAGACATATTTCTCATGCATTATATATAGAATAATGGACCTCAAATCACATATGATATGATGCCTTCATGACACTAGGGTAATTCAAAACTAGTAAGTGATTACATTTTATGATTAAAATCATGTATGCGATAGTTGATATACCAACCAATATATTTAGAGGTACAATACATATTTTATATAGGCCTCATTTTCCCTCTTAAAGATGAATTATTATATGAGACATAAAAATAATGTTGGCATATATATTATACAATTATGACATTATAGAAGAAGTTGGAACTCATTGAGATACATTCATTGGCATATTTTGATTTAGAAATCTCATAGTCATAGTCATACAATATGGTCAAATCACCTAATCCACCTATGTATAAGGAAAAAGTGGAATAAAAACCACCAATTAAGGTAATAAATAAAGGAAAATAACCACTTCATAGATCATCTCCCATAGTGAGTAGAGCACAAGACACCAATAGAGGGCCTATACAGTTTGATTCAAATAGAGATGAGATTTATGATATCTTATTTACATTATTAGATATGAGGATGATCACACTTCCTCCTAATCATCATCATCTATCACATCCTTCAAACCTAATAATAAATAAACCATAATGTAATTATCATCAAATTAATGGACATTAGGATAATAACCATTGTGTACTCACAGATTATATTGACTAGTATGTCAATAGACACATTATAACATTAAATAGGGAGCATAAATATCTCCTTTGAGTTATCCTAGATCACATTCCTATACTATTGACTTATATCAAGACATTCCTCTCATGGCACTGTTGGTTAATTAGCCACCCATGACCAAGGTTTATTCAAAACAAGTACCTGAGTCATCTATCCTTGTAAATGATCATGTTGAGATTCATGTCTTGGTGTCATATTTGTATTATCATCATGTTAATTGAAAAGTTATTTCAATGTATTAATGAGGCATTCTCAAGAAGGAAATATATGATATCTGACGTGTCTAATAAATATTCTTAACATGATTACTTATGAAGTCTTTTTCAAGCATTTTATCAAAGTTTAAGGTAACTTTGGAGAATTTAAGTTTATTTTGAAAAAGTTAAGTTATGCTTGATCTAGGTTGAAAGTATTGAGTTTTGATCTCACAAGATGATATGGTAATCAATAGTGGATAATGGATCTAAAAACAAAGATAGTGAGCTAGAAATAATGTCATTTAAATCCTTAACAAAGTTTAATGTATTTTTTTAGAAATTAATGTTTCACCTTACTTTGTTCTATTGGTTGTTACAAATTTATAAGGTGAGTGCCTTGAGTAATATCAAGTGTGAAGATTGAAAACCATGGTAGAGGTTAAAGGGTGTCCTTTTAGGCCACTCATAACTTTATTAAGATCGCATTGTACCTTGTTCTATCCATACACCTAACCAAGATGTCATTACATATTTATCTAATGTATAACTCACATTTGAAACTATTTTGTTCATGATCTAACATCCAAACATAACATAATGAAGGAAAGGCAAGGAAAAGAGGAACTTTGTACATTACAACATCATTATTCATGTCATGAGAGACTATATTGACATCTGGTATGTAGCTACATTAGGGCATTTTGGTAGAATAAATAAGTTTGATTGATGAGTAAAGGTTTAGAAGTGAGTATATAGTTTATAGATGATTAGGAAGCCTTATTTAGATGGTTTTAAAACTAATAATGGTATATTAAGCCTCTTCAAGGCCAACTATAGGATATTTAGGACAAAACCATGCTAAAATAGAAGATACACGTCCAAAATAGGGCATAAACTACCCAAGTTCTCAATCAAGTCACAGGCAAGAGAAGAAATGTTAGTTTCATGATACTTGTCCATAAAGGATAAGATAAAAAATACCAATACTCTTAGGTATTAGAGGGTAACCCTATTCCCAAAAATATATAGTTATTTCCCCAGTGTTTGAAGGATGTGGCATTAAATTGGTTCCATCATTCACTCCCTAGTGGTTCACTACATACATAACGTGAGTTAGAAGACATATTTCTCATGCATTATATATAGAATAATGGACCTCAAATCACATATGATAGGATGCCTTCATGACACTAGGGTAATTAAAAACTAATAAGTGATTACATTTTATGATTAGAATCATGTATGCGATAGTTGATATACCAACCAATAGATTTAGAGTTATAGTAAATATTTTATATAGGCCTCATTTTCCCTCTTAAGGATAAATTATTATAAGATACATACAAATAATGTTGGCATACATGTTATATAATTATTAAATTATAGAAGAAGTTGGGACTCATCGAGATACATTCATAGGCATATTTTGATTTAGATATCTCACACTCATAGTTACACAATATGGTCAAATCATCTAATCCACCTATGTATATGGACAAAGTGGAACAAAAATCACCAATCAAGGTAATCAACAAAGGAAAAGATCCACTTAATAGATAATCTCCCACAGTGAGAAGAGCATAAGACACCAATAGAGGGCCTATACAATTTGATTCAAATAGAGATGGGCTTTATGATATCTTATTTACATTATTAGATATGAGGATGATCACACATTCTCCTCCTCATCATCATATATCACATCCTTAAAATAGAATAATAAATAAACCATAATGTAATTATCATCAAATAAATAGACATTAGGCTAATAACCATTTTGTACTCAAAGATTATATTGACTAGTATGTCTATAGAGACATTATAACATTAAAATAGGGGGAATAAATATCTCCTTTGAGTTATCTTAGATCACATTCCTATAATATTGAGTTATTTCAAGACATTCCTCTACTGGCACTGTTAGCTATTTAGCCACCCATGACCAAGGTTTATTCAAAACAAGTACCTGAGTCATCTAACCTTGTAAATGACCATGTTGAGACTTACGTCTTGGTGTCATATTTGTATTATCATCATGTTAATTGAAAATTTGTTTCAATGTTTAAATGAGGTCTTATCAAGAATGAAATATATGATATCTGATGTGTCTAATCAATCTTCCTATCATGATTACTTTTGAAGTCTTTTTCAAGCATTTAATCAAAGTTTAAGGTAACTTTGGAGAATTTAAGTTTATTTTTAAAAATTTAAGTTATGCTTGATCCAGGTTGAAATTATTGATTGATGATCTCACAAGATTACATGGTAATCAATAGTGGATAATGGATCTAAAAACAAACATAGTGAGCTAAAAATAATGTCATTTAAATCCTTAACAAAGTTTAAGGTATTTTTGTAGAATATATGTTTCGCATTACTTTGTTCTATTTCTTGTTACAACTTTATAAGGTGATTACCTTGAGTAATATCAAGTGTGAAGAGTGAAAACCATGGTAGAGATTAAAGGGTGTCCTTTTAGGCCACTTGGAACTTTCTAAAGATCATATTATACCTTATTCTACCCATACACCTAACCAAGATGTCATTACATATTTATCTAATGTATAACTCATGTTTGAAACTATTTTACTCATTATCTAACATCAAAAGATAAAATAATGAAGGAAAGGAAATAAAAATAGGATCTTTTTACATTACAACATCATTATTCATGTCAAGAGAGACTCTATTGACATCTGGTATGTAGCTACATTAGGGTAATTTGGTAGAATAAATAAGTTTCCTTGATGAAGAAAGGTCTGGAAGTGAGTATATAGTTTCTAGATGATTAGGAAGCCTTATTTAGATTATTTTAAAACTAATAATGGTATCCTAAGCCTCTTCAAGGCCAACTATAGTATATTTAGGATAAAACCATGCTAAAATAGAAGATACAAGTCCAAAATAGGGCATAAACTACCAAGTTCTCCATTAGGTCAAAGGCAAGAGAATAAAGGTTAGTTTCATGACACTTTTCCATAAAGGAGAAGATAAAAACATAAAAATACTCCTAAGGGATAGAGGGTATCCCTATACCAAAAAAAAATACAATTATTTCCCAAGAGTTTGAAGGATGTGTCATTAAATTGGTTCCATCATTCACTCCATAGTGATTCACTACATACTTACAATGAGTTAGAAGACATATTTCTCATGAATTATATATATAATAATGGAACTCAAATCACATATGATAGGATGCCTTCATGACACTAGGTTAATTCAAAACTAGTAAGTGATTACATTTTATGATTAAAATCATGTATGTGATAGTTGATATACAAACCAATAGATTTAGAAGTACAATACATATTTTATATAGGCCTCATTTTCCCTCTTAAGTATAAATTATTATATGAGACATAAAAATAATGTTGGCATTTATTTTTATACAATTATGACATTATAAAAGAAGTTGGGACTCATTGAGATGTATTCATAGGCATATTTTTATTTAGATATCTCACGGTCATAGTCATATAATATGGTCAAATAACCTAATCCACCTATGTATAAGTAAAAAGTGGAACAAAAACCACCAATCAAGGTAATCAATAAAGGCAAAGACTCAGTTCATAGATCATCTCCCACAGTGAGTAGAGCACAAGACACCAATAGAGGACCTATACAGTTTGATTCAAATAGAGATGGTCTTTATGATATCTTATTTAAATTATTAGATAAGAGGATGATCACACTTCCTCCTAATCATCATCATCTATCACATCCTTCAAATATAATAATAAATAGACAACAATGTAATTATCATCAAATTAATGGACATTAGGATAATAACCATTGTGTACTCAAACATTATGTTGACTAGTCTGTCAATAGAGACATTATAACATTCAATACAGGGCATAAATATCTCCTTTGAGTTCTCCTATATCACATTCCTGTACTATTGAGTTATCTCAAATCATTCCTCTCATGGCACTATTAGCTTATTAGCCACCCATGACCAAGGTTTATTCAAAACAAGTACCTAAGTCATCTAACCTTGTAAATGATCATGTTGAGATTCACATCTTGGTGTCATATTTGTATTATCATAATGTTAAGTGACAATTCATTTCAATGTATTAGTGATGTCTTCTCAAGAAGGAAATATATGATATTTGACGTGTCTAATGAATCTTCTTAACATGATTAATTATGAAGTCTTTTTCAAGCATTTTATCAAAGTTTAAGGTAACTTTGGAGAATTTAAGTTTATTTTGAAAAAGTTAAGTTATGCTTGATCCAAGTTGAAAGTATTGAGTGATGATCTCACAAGATGACATGGTAACCAATAGTGGATCATGGATCAAAAAATAAAGATAGTAAGCTAGAAATAATGTCATTTAAATCCATAACAAAGTTTAAGGTATTTTTATAGAAATTAATGTTTCGCCTTACTTTGTTCTATTGCTTGTTACAAATTTATAGGGTGAGTGACTTGAGTAATATCAAGTGTGAAGATTGAAAACCATGGTATAGGTTAAAGGGTGTCCTTTTAGGCCACCTGGAACTTTCTAAAGATCATATTATACCTTGTTCTACCCATACACCTAACCAAGATGTCATGACATATTTATCTAATGTATAACTCACATTTGAAACTAGTTTGTTCATTATCTAACATCAAAACATACAATAATGAAGGAAAGACAAGGAAACTAGGATATTTTTACATTACAACATCA
This sequence comes from Torreya grandis, assembly GCA_037957365.1. Taxonomy (NCBI): domain Eukaryota; kingdom Viridiplantae; phylum Streptophyta; class Pinopsida; order Cupressales; family Taxaceae; genus Torreya; species Torreya grandis. Next base: position 364,901 of record JARHVA010008242.1, on the reverse strand, counting down.
TTATTCATGTCAAGAGAGACTCTATTGACATTTGGTATGTAGCTACATTAGGGCATTTTGGTAGAATAAATAAGTTTGCTTGACGAGGAAAGTTCTGGAAGTGAGTATATAGTTTCTAGATGATTAGAAAGCCTTATTTATATGGTTTTAAAACTAATGATGGTATCCTAAGCCTCTTCAAGGCCAAATATAGGACATTTATGAAAAAAAATGCTAAAATAGAGGTGACAAGTCTAAAATAGGGCATAAACTACCCAAGTTCTCCATCAGTTCATAAGCAAGAGAAGAAAGGTTATTTTTGTTATACTTGTCCATAAAGGAGAAGAGACAAAAATACCAATAATCTTAGTGGTTATAGGGTATCTCTATTCCCACAAAATTAAAATTATTTCACAATAGTTAGAAGGATGTGGCATTAAATTGGTTCCATAATTCACTCCCTAGTTGTTCACTATATACACAACATGAGTTAGAAGACATATTTCTCATGCATTATATATAGAATAATGGACATAAAATCACATATGATAGGATGCCTTCATGATACTAGGGCAATTAAAAAATAGTAAGTGATTACATTTTATGATTAAAATCATGTATGAGATAGTTGATATACAAACCAATAGATTTAGAGGTACAATACATATTTTATATAGGCCTCATTTTCCCTCTTGAGGATGAATTATTATATGAGACATAAAAATAATGTTGGCATATATATTATAAAATTATGACATTATAGAAGAAGTTGGGACTCGTTGAGATACATTCATTGGAATATTTTGATTTAGAAATCTCATAGTCATAGTCATACAATATGGTCAAATCACCTAATCCACCTATGTATAAGGAAAAAGTGGAATAAAAACCACCAATCAAGGTAATCAATAAAGGAAAATATCCACTTCATATATCATCTCCCATAGTGAGTAGAGCACAAGACACCAATAGAGGGCCTATACAGTTTGATTCAAATAGAGATGGGATTTATGATAACTTATTTACATTATTAGATATGAGGATGATCACACTTCTTCCTAATCATCATCATCTATCACATCCTTCAAATAGAATAATAAATAAACCATAATGTAATTATCATCAAATTAATGTACATTAGGATAATAACCATTGTGTACTTAGAGATTATATTGACTAATATGTCACTAGAGACATTATAACATTCAAATAGGGGGCATATTTCCTTTTAGTTCTCCTAGATCACATTCCTATAGTATTAATTTATCTGAAGACATTCCTCTCATGGCACTTTTGGCTAATTATCCACCCATGACCAAGGTTTATTCAAAACAAGTACCTGAGTCATCTAACCTTGTAAATGATCATGTTGAGATTCACGTCTTGGTGTCATATTTATATCATCATCATGTTAAGTGACAATTTGTTTAAATGTATTAATGATGACTTCTCAAGAAGGAAATATATGATATCTAATGTGTCTAATAAATCTTCCTAACATGTTTACTTATGAAGTATTTTTAAAGCATTTTATCAAAGTTTAAGGTAACTTTGGAGAATTTAAGTTTATTTTGAAAAATTTAAGTTATGCTTGATCCAGGTTTAAAGTATTGAGTGATGATCTCATAAGATGACATGGTAATAAATAGTGGATAATGGATCTAAAAACAAATATAGTGAGCTATAAATAATGCCATTTAAATCCTTAACAACATTTAAGGTATTTTTGTGTAAATTAATTTTTTACCTTACTTTGTTCTATTGCTTGTTACAAAGTTATAAGGTGAGTGCCTTGAGTAATATCAAGTTTGAAGAGTGAAAATCACGGTAGAGGTTAAAGGGTGTCCTTTTAGGCCACTTGTAAATTGATAAATATCATATTATACCTTGTTCTACTCATACACCTAACCAAGATATCATTACATATTTATCTAATGTATAACTCACATTTGAAACTATTTTGCTCATTATCTAACATCAAAACATAACATAATGAAGGAAAGGCAAGGAAAAGAGGATATTTTTACATTACAACATCACTATTCATGTCAAGATAGACTCTATTGATATCTGGTATGTAGCTACATTAGGGCATTTTGGTAGAATAAATAACTTTCCTTGATGAGGAAAGGTCTGGAAGTGAGTATATAGTTTCTAGATGATTAGGAAGCCTTATTTAGATGGTTTTAAAAATAATAATGGTATATTAATCCTCTTCAAGGCCAACTATAGGATATTTAGGACAAAACCATGCTAAAATAGAAGCTACAAGTCTAAAATAGGGCATAAACTACCCAAGTTCTCCATCGGGTCACAAGCAACAGAAGAAAGGTTAGTTTCATGGCACTTGTCCATAAAGGAGAAGAGACAGAAATATCAATACTCTTAGGGGTTAGAGGGTATCCCTATTCTCAAAAAAATACAATTATTTCTGAAGATTTTGAAGGATGTGGCATTAAATTGGTTCCATCATTCACTCCCTAGTGGTTCACTACATACATACAATTAGTTAGAAGACATATTTCTCATGCATTATATATAGAATAATGGACTTCAAATCACATATGATATGATGCATTAATGATACTAGGGTAATTCAAATCTAGTAAGTGGTTGAATTTTATGATTAACATCATGTATGTGATAGTTGATATACCAACCAATAGATTTAGAGGTACAATACATATTTTATATAAGCCTCATTTTCTCTCTTAAGGATAAATTATTATGAGACATACAAATAATGTTGGCATATATGTTATATAATTATGACATTATAAAATAATTTGGGACTCACTGAGATACATTCATAGGCATATTTTGATTTAGATATCTCATAATCATAGTCATACAATATGGTCAAATCACCTACTCCACCAATGTATAAGGAAAAAGTGGAACAAAAACCAACCATAAAGGTAATCAATAAAGGAAAAGATCCAATTCATAGATCATCTCCCACAGTGAGTAGAGCACAAGACACCAATAGAGGGCCTATACAATTTGATTCAAAAAGAGATGGGCTTTATGATATCTTATTTACATTATTATATATGAGGATTATCGCACTTCCTCCTAATCATCATCATCTATCACATCCTTCAAATAGAATAATAATTAAACCATAATGTAATTATCATCAAATTAATGGGCATTAGGATAATAACCATTGTGTACCCAGAGATTATATTGACTAGTATATTGATAGAGACATTATAACATTAAAATAGGGGCCATAAATATCTCCTTTAAGTTCTCCTAGATCACATTCCTATAATATTGAGTTATCTCAGGACATTCCTCTCATGTCATTGTTAGCTAACTAGCCACCCATGACCAAGGTTTATTCAAAACAAGTACCTTAGTCATATAACCTTGTAAATGATCATCTTGAGATTCACGTCTTGGTGTAATATTTATATTATCATGTTAAGTGACAATTTGTTTCAATGTATTAATGAGGTCTTCTCAAGAAGGAAATATATGATATCTAACATGTCTAATCAATCTTCTTAACATGATTACTTATGAAGTCTTTTTCAAGCATTTTATCAAAGTTTAAGTTAACTTTGGAGAATTTAAGTTTATTTTGAAAAAGTTAAGCTATGCTTGATCCAGGTTGAAAGTATTGAGTGATGATCTCACAATATGACATGGTAATCAATAGTGGATAATAGATCTAAAAACAAACATAGTGAGCTAGAAATAATGTCATTTAAATCCTTAACAAAGTTTAAGGTATTTTTGTAGAAATTAATGTTTCGCCTTACTTTGTTCTATTATTTCTTACAAATTTATAAGGTGAGTGCCTTGAGTTAAATGAAGTGTGAAGAGTCAAAACCATGGTATAGGTTAAAGGGTGTCCTTTTAGGCCACTTGGAACTTTCTAAAGATCATATTATACCTTTTTCTACCCATACACCTAACCAAGATGTCATTACATATTTATCTAATGTATAACTCACATTTGAAACTATTTTGTTAATTATATAACATCAAAAGATAACATAATGAAGGAAAGGCAAGGAAAAGAGGATATTTTTACATTACAACATAATTATTCATGTCAAGAGAGACTCTATTGACATCTGGTATGTAGCTATATTAGGGCATTTTGGTAGATTAAATAAGTTTCCTTGATGAGGAAAGGTCTGAAAGTGATTATATAGTTTATAGATGATTATGAGGCCTTATTTGTATTTTTTTTAAACTAATAATGATATCCTAAGCCTCTTCAAGGCCAAATATATGATATTTAGGACAAAACCATGCTAAAATAGAAGCTACAAGTCCAAAATAGGGCATAAACTACCCAAGTTCTCCATTAGGTCACATGCAAGAGAAGAAAGGTTAGTTTCATGATACTTGTCCGTAAAGGAGAAGAGACAAAAATACAAATGCTCTTAGTGGTTAGAGGGTATCCCTATTCACAAAAAAATATAATTATTTCCCAAGAGTTTGAAGTATGTGGCATTAAGTTGGTTCCATCATTCACTCCCTAGTGGTTCACTACATACATAACATGAGTTAGAAGACATATTTCTCATGAATTATATATAGAATAATGGACCTCAAGTCACATATGATAGGATGCCTTCATGACACTAGGGTAATTCAAAACTAGTAAGTGATTACATTTTATGATTAAAATCATGTACATGATAGTTGATATACCAACCAATAGATTTAGAGGTACAATACATATCTTATATAGGCCTCATTTTCCCTCTTAAGGATAAATTATTATGAGACATACAAATAATGTTGGCATATATCTTATACAATTATGAAATTATAAAAGAAGTTTGGACTCATTGAGATACATTCATAAGCATATTTTGATTTAGATATCTCACAGTCATAGTCATATAATATGGTCAAATCACCTAATCCACCTATGTATAAGGGAAAAGTGGAAAAAAAACAACCAATCAAGCTAACAAATAAAGGCAAAGATCCACTTCATAGATCATTTCCCATAGTGAGTCGAGCATAAGACACCAATATAGGGCCTATACAATTTGATTCAAACAGAGATGGGCTTTATGATATCTTATTTACATTATTAAATATGAGGATGATCACACTTCCTCCTCCTCATCATCATCTATAAAATCCTTAAAATAGAATAATAAATAAACCATAATGTAATTATCATCAAATTAATGGACATTAGGATAATAACCATTGTGTACTCAGAGATTATATTAACTAGTATGTCAATAGAGACATTATAACATTCAAATAGGGGGCATAAATATCTCCTTTGAGTTATCTTAGATCACATTACTATAATATTGGGTTATCTCAAGACATTCCTCTCATGTCACTATTAGCTAATTAGCCATCCATGTCCAAGGTTTATTCAAAACAAGTACCTGAGTCATCTAACCTTGTAAATGATCATGTTGAGATTCACGTCCCGGTGTTATATTTGTATTATCATCATGTTAAGTGACAATTTGTTTCAATGTAATAATGAGCTATTCTTAAGAAGGAAATATATTATATCTGATGTGTCTAATCAATCTTCTTAACATGATTCCTTATGAAGTCTTTTTCAAGCATTTTATCAAAGTTTAAGGTAACTTTGGAGAATTTAAGTTTATTTTTAAAAAGTTAAGTTATGCTTGATATAGGTTGAAAGTATTGGGTGATGATCTCACAAGATGACATTGTAATCAATAGTGGATAATGGATCTAAAAACAAATATAGTGAGCTAGAAATAATGTCATTTAAATCCTTAACAAATTTTAAGGTATTTTTGTAGAAATTAATGTTTCACCTTACTTTTTTATATTGCTTGTTACAACTTTATAAGGTGAGTGCCTTGAGTAATATCAAGTGTCAAGAGTGAAAACCATGGTAGAGGTTAAAGGGTGTCCTTTTAGGCCACTTGGAACTTGCTAAATATCATATTATACCTTTTTCTACCCATACACCTAACCAAGGTGTCATTATATATTTATCTAATGTATAACTCATTTGAAACTATTTTGTTCATTATCTAACATCAAAACATAATATAATGAAGGAAAGGAAAGGAAAAGAGGATATTTTTAAATTAAAAACTCATTATTTTATGTCAAGAGAGACTCTTTTGACATCTAGTATGTAGCTACATTAGGGTATTTTGGTAGAATAAATAAATTTCCTTGATCAGGAAAGGTCTGGAAGTGAGTATATAGTTTCTAGATTATTAGGAAGCCTTATTTAGATGGTTTTCAAACTAATAATGGTATCGTAAGCCTATTAATGGCCAAATATAGGATATTTAGGACAAAACCATGCTAAAATAGAAGCTAAAAGTCCAAAATAGGGCATAAACTACCCAAGTTCTCCATTGGATCATAGGCAAGAGAAGAAAGGTCAATTTCATGACTCTTATACATAAAGGAGAAGATAAAAAAATAACAATACTCTTCGGGGTTAGAGGGTATCCATATGCCCAAAATAATACTATTATTTCCCAAGAGTTTGAAGGATGTGGCATTAAATTGGTTTTATCATTCACTCCCTAGTGGTTCACTACATACACACAATGAGTAAGAAGACATGTTTATCATGCATTATATATTGAATTATGGACCTCAAATCACATATGATAGGATGCATTCATGACACTTGGGTAATTAAAAAATAGTAAGTGATTACATTTTATGATTAAAATCATGTATGTGATAGTTGATATACCAACCAACAGATTTAGAGGTACAATACATATTTTATATAGGCCTCATTTTCCCTGTTAAGAATAAATTATTATATGAGACATACAAATAATTTTAGAATCTATTTTATACAATTATGACATTATATAAGAAGTTGGGACTCATTGAGATACATTTATAGGCATATTTTGATTTAGATATCTCATAGTCATAGTCATACAATATGGTCAAATCACCTAATCTACCTATGTGTAAGGAAAAAGTGGAACAAAAACCACCAATCAAGGTAATCAATAAAGACAAATATCCACTTCATAGATCATCTCCCATAGTGAGTAGAGCACAAGACACTAATAGAGGGCCTATACAGTTTGATTCAAATAGAGATGTGCTTTATGATATCTTATTTACATTATTAGATATGAGGATGATCACACTTCCCCCTAATCATCATCATATATCACATCCTTCAAATAGGATAATAAATAAACTATAATGTAATTATCATCAAATTAATGGACATTAGGATAATAACCATTGTGTACTCAGAGATTATATTGACTAGTATGTCGATAGAAACATTATAACACATAAATAAGGGGCATAAATATCTCCTTTGAGTTCTCCTATATCACATTCCTATACTATTTAGTTATCTCAAGACATTCCTCTCATGGTAGTGCTACTAATTAGCCACCCATGACCAAGATTTATTAAAAACAAGTACCTGACTCATCTAACCTCGTAGTAAATGATTATGTTGAGATTCACGTCTTGGTGTCATATTTATATTATCATCATGTTAAGTGACAATTTGTTTCAATGTATTAATGAGGTCTTCTCAAGAAGGAAATATATGATATCTGACATGTCTAATCAATCTTGTTAACATGATTACTTATGAAGTCTTTTCTAAGAGTTTTATCAAATTTTAAGGTAACTTTGGAGAATTTAATTTTATTTTGAAAAAGTTAAGCTATGCTTGATCCAGGTTGAAATTATTGAGTGATGATCTCACAATATGACATGGTAATCAATAGTGGATAATGGACCTAAAAAGAAATATAGTGAGCTAGAAATAATGTCATTTAAATCCTTAACAAAGTTTAATGTATTTTTTTAGAAATTAATGTTTCACCTTACTTTGTTCTATTGGTTGTTACAAATTTATAAGGTGAGTGCCTTGAGTAATATCAAGTGTGAAGAGTGAAAACCATGGTAGAGGTTAAAGGGTGTCCTTTTAGGCCACTCAGAACTTTATTAAGATCACATTGTACCTTGTTCTATCCATACACCTAACCAAGATGTCATTACATATTTATCTAATGTATAACTCACATTTGAAACTATTTTGTTCATGATCTAACATAAAAACATAACATAACGAAGGAAAGGCAAGGAAAAGAGGATATTTTTACATTAAAACATCATTATTCATGTGAAGAGAGACTCTATTGACATCTGGTATGTAGCTACATTAGGGCATTTTGGTAGAATAAATAAGTTTCCTTGATGAGGAAAGGTTTGGAAGTGAGTATATAGTTTATAGATGATTAAGAAGCCTTATTTAGATGGATTTATAACTAATAATGGTATCATAATCCTCTTCAAGTATAAATATAGGATATTTAGGACAAAACCATGCTAAAATAGAAGCTACAATTCCAAAATAGGGCATAAACTACCCAAGTTCTCCATTGGGTCATAGGCAAGAGAAGAAAGGTTAGTTTCATGACACATTTACATAAAGGAGAAGAGACCAAAATACCAATAATATTAGGGGTTATAGGGTATCCCTATGCTAAAAAACATTGTGTCAAAATTTTTGAGTTAGAGAGGTATATCTTTAAGAACAATAATTAAGAACTTTACTGTGTTTAAAACCTTAAAAAAACCCTAACATCTTGGTTTTCTTCTTGTGATAACATGTTTGAGCTTGATAGATGAAAAATAATGGTTTAAAATATCTCTTGAGGGTTTAAGATTCCATAAAACATCAAAATCAACACAAAAAACCATGTATCATACCTGTACTAATAATAAATCTCATTATTTTATTATCTCTTTACATGGTAGGCAAATTGTTGATGTTGTGAGGTGTTTTAAAACATGAATAATGATTGAAAACTAGTTTTCAAAATCATATTCAACCTCATTAATCCCCCTTATATTTATTCAAGTAACCAACAAGGTAAAAAGTGTAAAGAAACAAATTGAGCATGCATGCCTAACTTGATTGTTTCAATGTTGTAAATACAAACATGAAGAGAAAGTGTAAATTTATGGATTAAACATGAAGGTTTAAATTTCATGAAATGTGTGAAAGAAACTAAGGAATATTTTAGGGGTGTTTATAGCCTTTTTGATTAATATAAACTCGTCAGGCTCACTCAAAAGTTGATAGTTCCTTGACACCCTCTGACTGTTCCCCTTTTCAACCTCTTCTTTTCTTGGGGCCCCTTCTCAAATTTTTTCCTAAGTAATATCCCCCATCCACTTCTTCCACATGGTAGAATAATTCTCACCTAGCTCAATTAATATATATTTTCACTTTGGTGGAACACCATCTTGATATGTGGTACCCTCACACTCATTTTTGTTAACGGATGCCCAATTCTCTTTAATGGAGCATGAGCTTGACACTTGGTATTCTTGTGGTTATCCAAAAGTGGTTTTGATCTATCAAACTTTAGAGCCACATCATTAGTCAATGGACATAATATGGTACCCACCATGTTTTCATAACGAAGAAAAGTTGAGCCCTTTTACATCATGCTATTTCATTTCTCATAAATGTAGTGGTCTTAACAGAATAGTGCAACCCTACCATATCTAGGATTCAAATGATAAATACATTTATGAACTCAAAATCCTCTTTTAGTTGCAATGACATCATCATGAATTTATGTTATATAATATCCAAGTGTCACCCATGTAAGGGGTGATCTCTCCTATATATTCTAGGCTCTTTCTAAGGAGCAGGGGGTCTTGGATCTACTATCTTTTAGTTTTTTTACGCAGTCATATGGTAATAGACTAGGAATAGTAACAATTAGGAATTTTCTATTCTACAACCTTAATAGGTGTACCTCATAGGTGTGATTTGATACTTTGTATGTTCATTTGTGGCTTTATATATTTAATTCTTAATTTATAATGAATATGATGTCGTTTTATGTGTTATTTTGAGTAGAAATCATCTCTATTCACTATTATTTTTCTTCTACTTCTATAGTGTGAAGTTATACTCGTTTGTAGACCTTAATTCATGATTTATGATCCTTTATGGTCCATAATGCTTGAGGATTTATGCCATTTTATGCAAATACAAGTTGATGTTTTAAATCTCTTGGCCCAACACCTTAGTTACTGTTATTTTATTGATATTTAATTTATTTTATCTCCATCCCTTTTCACCCCCCAAATTAAAGGAAGAGACAACTTATAAAATCTTGAAGGTTTCTTTACAAACCACATTCAGTCCCATACCTATAAAGCTTCCCATAGGAGGCTATTAAACCTGAGGTGAGAGTTTTAGGAATCAATAATTCTTTCTTTTTTGGCACACCTAGTAGGATTGATTTACTAGTCTGGTTGACTAATGACATGATTTTATGATCCATAATCCCATAACAAGATCACATAATATGAATAATTCAAGTATACTAATTCAACCTTTGGGGAATCTCACTCAGTAAAGAGCCTCGAGGTCTAATGCTACACAATAAAAATAATAAATAACACATCCAAACCCACCAAGAATCTTTGTGTCATAGGATAGAGATAGCTTGCTCATCCCTCCCATGCCCTTCACTATATGGGACCCCATACATACTAATGATTTGAATTCATTCCCCAAGTTTTTAAGAGAATATTTCAAAACAATATCTAAAAATCTCCAAGATGTGGCAAATGTGTGCACTATTCACTACATCAACACATAGAACATAACCTCAAGGGTACTAGTAACCTATTTCAAAGCACAATCCCTTGACTAGTATCAATATTTTACAACAAACTCAATCAAGACTTGGGATGATTTGGGTGACAAATTATTTGAGAGATTTAATGAGAAAGCAAATCAATCATCCCTCTTACAATAACTAATAAACATCAAAAGAGCCCCATAAGAAGCCATGGTTGATTTTAACACCAGGTTCAAAAATATATAGCAAAGGATCTTGTTAGTGACTTGACCACCTATGGTAATGGCTATTATTTTTACCTCAAGGCTCACAATTCAGACATCATGGTCATGATCCAATCACTTAGAGGCTAGATTCTACTAGATGCATATGACATTATGGTAAGATCAAAGAACAACCTAATCAATGTGGGAAGGCTTCCTCCTTAACTACCAATGTTGATGTTCCCTAAGATGTCCATGCCTCCATAAGAAGAGGTCCTAAGCACTTCAAGAGCCCCACCTCCTTCTATGTATGTGTACCTACCCACTCAAGTGAGCACATCTGCTACATCTTTACTAGCAGTGGAGATGAATGATATAAAAAGTATTATGTAAAATTTCTCTAATAAGATAATCAATCTCAAAAATCAACAATCCATGCCTCTAAAGCCTTGTTTTAATAACTACTAAGAAAGGATATGACCTTAATAGTAGAATAAATACCAATAGAGGTAAATACTAAACTACCAAGCATTGAATCACCAAGTTCCAAATCATCAGGCACTAAATCATTAGATGCAACCCACAAATTAAATGGTTGTGGTTCTAGACCTTTTACACATGGTATCACCAAATAAAAACAAAGAGCTAGTGGTTTCTTAGAATAACTTAGTATATGATTCTAAATCATGGTGCTTTCCTTGAAATGATGCCCATAGGCCATAAAATTATCCAAGAGGCAACCTATAGTAGAAGGTTGTCAAGCAATAGTGACAAGGGAATGCACCTAACTCAACCTATGCATACCAATCCTTGAGGATTGAGGATGTAGTCTTAATAGTTTAAATGTAAGGGATGTCCCTGAAACAAGAGGAATAAATATCCCCAAAACATGCACTTTTATCCTAGATAGAGATAAAATATGTAGTCTATGTGAAGGAGGTCCCTGTATATAGATCCCTATAAGTTTAATCAAACTATTACACTCACTCTAAGAAGAGGTTAGTTGAAAGCCTTGAAGCTTCCAAAAGACCCAAAGTGACTTTTGAGAAAGGCCTGACACCTTAGCCTCCCCCTTGACCTATTCAAGATAGGGTGAGGCAATGAAAAATAAGGAAAAATATCCCAAGGTCCTGCCTCTGAGGTCATACAATGTGGTAGATCAGTTGAAGAAGTTTTCAACCAATGTCTCTTTAGGATATCCTATCCATCTATGAATAGAAATATTTTTTGAAAGAAGCCTTGGAGGAATAATAAAGGCCCATGCAAGATAAGTCAACTACAAAGCCTATGTAGATAAAGGGGAAAGAATATATCATAGATACACAACCCTAGATACCCTCCACATTCATTAATACTAAGGAATGGGTAAGCAACACAAAATCTACCCCATTCTATTTAACATTGATTATAGGGAAAAAAATGTTGCATAATTTCATGATAGATTCAAGAGAGAGCACAATAGTAATGCCCAAATAGATAGCTGATGCACTGTAATTAAAGTGTGAACCCTTCAATAAAGGGGTGATGTAGCTAGATGGGAAAAATGTTAAAACCCTAAGGATCATATAGAATCTCCCCCTCACATTATACTTATATCCTAGTATAGTTTTATCACAAGACATTTTAGTGATAGACATCCCACCTATTTTGGGGCTATGCTTGTCAAGATATTTTATCACCAAAATTGGTGGTTACCTGTCATTGGATTGGTCTCATTTGATCCTAAGAACCAAGTATTTTTTAAAGTTAAAAGTGTTGTCTGAATTGATTCACCTAGATCACATAGAGGATGAAGTGATGACAAAATTTGAAGTAACACACACCTCCTCAAGGATGGAGATGCACTATGTATAAATGATCAAAGGAGAGAAGGTGGTAGATAATGGGACCCCTAAATAAGAGGCCTCCATCAATGAGTTCATTGACAATGATCCATTTGAAAAAAATTATGCCATGGGAATTAGAACCTACATGATCCATGATGAGGACTAGGATATTATAAAAGTCTTAAAGGATGAAGATATTAGAATAAAAGGCTTAAGTATGATTTTTAACTTTAGACTCTACATTTCAATGGTGTAAAGTGCAAAACTAGCTTTGAAGTCAACATCTAATTAACATATCCTTATAAAAAAGAAACCCTCCGAGCCTTCCAACTTTTTTTACTTATATAAATAAAAAGACCAAATATGAGGTCCTAGTCCATAGCCTCAGCCTCACTAAATGAATGAGCATTAGATAGCTGAAGGTATTCTGTGACTCTAAATCAGTGGTAAGGTAGGTAATAGGAGTAACACCCATAAAGAATATGCGTATGAGGTCTTACCACCACCACATATGGGGTCTAATTGAATATTTTAAAACCTTCAACATTTATATCATCCTAAGAATTATGAATGTAGAGGCTGACTAGATGAAAACACTAGGCTCTCAATTTGACCTAATAACAAACTTATTCACTAATGAATAAGTGGTGTGGGTAGTCATCAAGCCCATTATCCTAGACAATGACCAAAACTAGCAGGTGTTTGAAAGTGATGCTTATATTATGATGTTCTTCCAAAAATCATGTGAGTTCATGGAACAACTATAGCCAAAAATTGAAGAGGCCTATAGAGATCAAATTATATAGTTGAAGACCAATCACCCTAATGCTTAGGAAATACCAAGTCTTCAAATGGATACCCAAAGGAAGAGAAACATTCAATAAGATCAAAGGTGCCATATCTATAATTCCTATACTTGTTAACCCTGACTTCTCTAAGGACTTCATCATGTATGTCTATGAAAGTGAAAATAACCTACCCACTGTACTAACTTAAAATCAAGAGGAAGGAAGGAATGAATGCCCAATTGTATTTTACTAAAAGAAACTATGTAGATATGAGGTTAAATAAAAATTCATAGAGAATTAATCCTTTTCCATTTTCAAAGGCCTTAATAATTTCAAGAACCTTATAGCATGTAGCAAGGTAATGGTGTAATGATTTAATAATTTTGGGAATATTGGAGTACTATTCCTAATTTAGTTAAGAGTCTAAGTTAATTACAATAAATAATATTATAATAATTAATCTACTAAATTGTATAATTTAAATAAAATTAAAACCTTTCTAAAAATAGTAATAGATGTGTAGAAAATAATACTTAGTTGTAAATAGACTGAGATAGCTGATACAGGGTCTGAAATTCACTATGCAAGACTGAGATAGTGTTATAAATTAGGCTCTAGCCTTCATTTTGTGAAAGGATAAGAGCAATAAAATTGGACACCATAGGTTTTGGAACTATATTCCTCTTTTAAAACTATTATTTAAGAGACCTAAAAAATTTAGGTTTTGTTCACTATCTCTATGTGAACCTACTTGTGAAATTTTGGATGCTAGATGTCCACGAAACTCCCTGTAGAGTTGATTTAGTCTTCAAATCTAGACTCCATGATACTTTGACAAAATTTGAAAAAGAAGGTGGGTAGTGTGTGTAAGATTCACTGAACGTGTATCCACACCCTTTCTATGGGCATGTTACTTATATACCAATGCTCCAAAGAGGGATCAAGCCCTATGTAGTTCTCCCACTTGATGTGCTTTATGAAATTGTGTGTAAGAAGATGCATAATGCTAAAACTAGGTGTTTTTGAGGTGGTTAGGGACTGGTGTAAGGATTTGAATAAGCTTGTGGTTGTATTGGATGGTTATATGTAGAAAATAAGGAAATATGCCTGAGTAGTCTTCTTTGTATTCTTACTTACTTTGTCATATTTACCAGCCCCTTATAAATGAACTTTGAATGGGTTTTTACAGAGATCTATTGGTCATGGCTCAAATGTATTCATGTTAGGCTAAAAAAAAGGATAAGAACTAGAAGGAAATGATTGTTGGAGATAAAAATGAACTTAGTTAGGAGTGATGGAAATATATGCCCTAGGGTCTGACACTATAGTCCAAGTTAGGTGCTATAGTCCTGAAGGTACATGACCTAGGGGGATGAAATTGTTATAGGAAAATCAACATGGAGGAGGTGGGATCACTATCTAAAAGGCTACTAATGACCAAGAATTAGTGAAAAGGTGCCTAGGAGGGTTATGAGAGCAAACAATAGGTATTTATGGTTTGGGTGTCATAAGCCACACTCAAGTTACCAATTGTTACGTTTTATATGACTACATTTGGCCCCCCTTTATTCTAGTGATGCAACAAAGCAAAATACTAGGATAAAGGAAAAATAGAAAGCATACCTAAACTGACCTATAAGGGTGAAGCTCATGAAGCTTTATAATTCTAGGTGTGCATAGAGAGAGCACATTATAAAGTGTAAATCTACAAGAGAAAAAAAAGAGTTGATTAGTTCTTATTAGATATGTTATATCTAAAATAAGAACGTACAAAGTTGGGTAAGAGAAAGAGAGGAAGAGAAAAGAAGGAATACACCTCACTATGTATGTAGACCAATAAAAAACCTATTGTGATGCTGAGTGATGCTAGATGATGATGAGTAATGTTGGGTATGTTCTATACTGAGAGTAATATCATGAATGGAGCTGAGTGCTCAATTCTTCAAGAGTGGCTCAAGAACACAAATGTTGGCCCTTTAGCTCTATCATCACCCACTAAGTGAAGCTACATGATCATGTGTGTGTTGATCAATGTTTGGACTATGTGTCCAATCCCTCTAATTAGGTGGCTCAGGAATACAAAGGTTAGCTAGTCCTTTGGCTACATCATTGCCCCGTGAAGTGAAGCTATAAATTGATATTGGTATAAATGTGTGTCATATGAGATGGCTCTTGAATCCCATGAATGATATATAATATAATAATATGTCATAGATAACCGAATGTGTATTGGAAACTATTTCAATCTTGGCCAACTCAAAAAAGTGGAGATTAGGCTTGTATGAAAGCCACTCTAAAATTGGGTAATAGTCTTATGTGGAAGCCACTCAAAAATTATGGAGGTTAGGCTTGTATGAAAGCCACTCTAAAATGATGCCAACCACCTGCAGATGGAATAAGGCACACAACTATTGAGAATACCTAGGTAATAATCTAAACTTAGAAATAAAATAAGTCAAATGTGCCATGTAAAATAACCCCAATAATTGGTGTCTGTAACATGTATTCTGATCTAAAAATTATATCAACTACCTAATCTTAAACTAGAAGTGAGATCCATCATGCCACACATGATGCCCTCTATATTTGGATTCTCTAAGAAAAAATTAGATTAAAACTACTAAATATGAACTAGTCCATATGTGTAAAATTGTAGCTAAGTTTACCTTTCTACCTATTTTTGAAAAATTTAGTTTTTTTGCTATTTGGATAGGAGTGTTGAAACTATACACCCTAATATTTGGTGTTGTAGTCTAATCTTGGCACTATTGTCCTAAGCTAATTCTAATGACTATTTTATGATTATCATTGTCTACTTAGTTTGTTCTACTTAGTTGCTATTCTAGGTATTTTGAATGATATTTTTTTGATCGGTAGGAACTTTGATCTTTATGAGAAAACCCCTATTTATTTCTCCCTCTTCTGAGGGTAGGAATAAATACCCTATAATGACTATCCTCAAAATAAAAAGCCCTATAATTATGTTATGCTATGAGAATACATGATATAAAATGATAATAAACAAGATATAGTGTGGTTTGTAATGGAAATTGTTAGATCAATAGGGGTATGCCTAGATAGATATAACAATGTAATAACATGTGCAATGTACTAAATTGAAACTAGAAATGTTAGTTGTTCGTTGTTAGTTTTCAAGGAGGGATGGATCATGATGTACATCATGGCATCCAAGAAATCAAGATAATGCATGATATGGATCATGGCATTGAAAATAGTTGAGAAGTAAACAAGTAAAAATCACACAAGGAAAGAAGCAAGAAGCATACAAGAGTGGCCAGGGGGCCAAGAAAACAAGGGACATGGGAACATGTCACTAAAACTAGAAAGAAAGCATTGAGACATGTTTAAATGCCACAAATACATTCCATTGAAACAAGCAAGGTTTGCATAAGGGCCATAAGCACATAGAAGAGTGTAAGTAAGGGACATTGGAAAATTTCCTAAGGCACACACAAGAATAGAATCAAAAGACATTGGCAAATGTCCTAAGGAATATATAGGAAACAAAGGAATAACTAAGAAATTTAATCACATCTAGCTACATAAATCAAGAAAAGAAAATGTAAATACTAGAATTACAATTGCATCTAAATAATCAAAGAAAAAAGTGAAAGTATATAAGATATGTAGTACAAAACTAGGTATATGCTAAGAAATACACAAGTGATATATACTAGTGAGTGTCAATAGAGTAATCTATGTAAGCTAGTAATTAATGTACTTCAACACGATAACTAGAGTATGTGGTATATTATTGACATAACCTGGATGGTATAGTCATATATAAAATGCCCTCAGTGGGTAGATATATTGATATGTGTCTCAAATTTAAAATTAGGATGCTCCCTTAATGGGTAGAGTGAAATAATTAAGGATCTACATGTCACTACACACACTCAAAGAAGATTAAGTGAATCATGGTAATGTAGATAAATTTATAAACAATAACATATAACAACAAATGCAATTCAAGCATTGTATTAGAAATGTAAAGCATGGATGATGCATACAATTGATTTTTTTGTGTTCTTTGAGTTATTTAAATGTTTTTTTATTTTTAAATTTTAAATTTTTTTTGGTATTTTTGATATAAGCTATGTACAATCAGTCATAAGAGACTATGTACAATAAAAATTGAGAAACTATTTACAAGTAAGCAAAAAGAAACTGTGTACAAGAAAAACTAAGAAATTATATATAAGTAAGAAAAAAGAAACTATGTAAAAGTAATTTGAAATAATTAATATGTAAATAATGGTGTAAAAGACTAGGCTCAAGGGGGTAAAGGGTCCAAGGATGGAGCTTGTTGGGGATGGAGGTGGAAGAAGTGATCATGACCATCATCAAATGCCTCAAGATCATCATCATAAGTATCATCATATGCAGTATAATCTATATACATGTTGTCATCTTATTGAAGGCAAACTTAAGGTTGTTTTAGTGGTGAAGATGTTGATTCTTCTCTCAAATTTTTAGATTTGGTAGTAGAAGGCTTTGGTGGAAGTGGTGAAGCTGGTGCTAGTGGTGGTGTAATATGAATAATACCTTAAACTTGTAGTTTATCCAATCTCTATTGTAAACCTATATAATAATTTGTATCATGGGTTGTGATCTTGTGAAAAAGACAATATGGGTGACCATATTATCATGACAACCTGCTAATATATCTATCATAATGTATTTAGTGTGATTAATCCATGATCATGTAACATCCATAGTATAATCTATGGTTTATGTTTTGTGCTACCTACCTAAATATGAATGAATGGCTCTATATCTATAAAGGTAACCATGTGAACTATATGTGCCAAGTGATCTATCTATGGTCATGAATGTGTAGTATATCTTGAGAGTGTAGTGTGAGATTCTAAGAGTGATGTATGATCTCTAATGAGAGCTATAGAGTCATCTTGGTACTCTCTTAGGCCAACTGGTGTAAAACTCAATCCATAAAAATAGTCATCTATGAGTGTGGGTGTTGTATCATTATCTAAAGAAGACTGGGAATCTATATCAACATCATGTACATATGGTAACTTAGAATTTACCATAAGGGGTAACTGTGATATGGGAGTCTCATTAACTATAGTAGTAGAAGATGGTAGTGTTATGAGAGTATCTGTAACTATTAGAGTAACTATAACTATCAGAGGAGCTATATTTCTAAATTAATTGGTACTACTGAATTGATGTCAATGATTATGTAATTGTAATAGGTGTAGGATCTATGACTAATGGAGTAACTAAAATGGCTGATGTTGTTCTGACTAGTTGAGTATCTAGAATTGAGGACACTACAGTAAGTAGAGTGCGAGATGTACTAGTCTCTCCTTCCTCATATGTATATATTTGATCAAGAGAAATGTGATGAGGTGGGGAATGGACTATGATATGAGGTATCCCATCTGGTGAAATAGTCAAAGATGACTCTATAATTCAATAATATCTGAATAGCTAGTTATTTTTTGGGCATGTGTATAGGTATCCTTCATGGAGGAACTTAACACATCGATGAAGAGTAGAAGGAACTACCCCCATATCATGTATCCAAGGTCATCCAAGTAAAATATTATAATGAAGAGGACTTGGCATGACCTGTAACTATGTAGAGAGGATTTTTTGACCTATCATGATATTCAAAACAATAATACCCAATGTCTATCATGGTATATCATGAAATCCTCTAATATTACTATATTTTTTTTTATGGATTCCATATCCACATTCATGGTTTGTAAGAATGTAATATTACATATATTAAGTCTGGAACCACTATCAACTAGAATTATCTTACTTATGCTATTTTTGACTTGTGCATATATGAATAATGGTAAATTTTGATTAATAATTATCTGGGATGGTGTGTCTTCACAATCAAAATAAATAACATCTTCTATAGTTTTTAACGTATTGACCATTGATGCAAAATAAGCAGGCTCTAAATAAGTGGGCGTAGAAGTTTGAGTAAGTGCCTGATAAAGAATGTCCTTGAACACATCATATTTTTGAAGTAGTTATAACATGGAAATCTTAACTAGTGTGTTTCTCAATTGACCAATAATATCATATGCCTTGTGAATATTTGCTTGTATGGTGAGTTAGGCCTAGGATAGGAAAGAATAGGAGGGTGGTGAGGTTCCTAACTAGGTGAGTGAGGCATGGTAGCACATTGAGTAACAACTCTAACCACATTATCTATTATTCATATAGGACTAGTATTAGATATGGGAGGAGAGAGAAGATAATCGATAGGTTGAGGTGGTAGAGGGACAAAGGGTGTCAATTGGGCTATTTGGTGATGGGTAGTGACCTAGGGAAGAGTAAAATGGACCATGCAACATAACTCTACATAGGATAAAGGCTCTAAGGGAGGTGAGACAAGAGGTATCTGACCATGTTTAAACATAACTCTCTTAATATCATCCCACATTATGAAAATTAAGCATGAAATTCAAAGAATGAAACTTTGTACTAGCATATGGTAAACTTCATCATTCATGTATGTGATAGGATTGAGTATGGTCTCCTTATTATTTGCAAGAAATATAAGAAATATGTGTAAATAAGTGAGATCCATTGTTGCTATTATGTGAAATCTGATTTTAGATGTAAGGTGATACCTCAAGTAAATGAAGGGACCTAGTATATGAAACTAGGGTTTTGAAAGAAATGATATCTAAAATTATTGTGAAATTTTAAAATTTAAATTGAGTTTTTTATTTAACTATGCAAGTAAAACATCAAAAACATATTGGAAAATACTTGATTAAAAGGGACCTAGTATGTGAAACTAGGGTTTTGAAAAAAATATGATTTTCAAAATTAATATGGAATTTTAAAATTTAAAGTGAATTTTTTATTTAAATATGTATGTAAAAAATTAAAAAAATATTGGAAAAATGAGTAAGGAATTTACCTTAGGGTTTATAGGGGTTTTGTACACAAAGGACCTAATAAATTCAACTAGGGTTTGGAATAAATTATTTTTAAAATTACTAAGGTAAATTTAAAAATTTAAATGTAAATTTTTGATTTAAATATTCAAGAAAAAGTCAAAAAAATTCTATAAGAATTAGAGGAATTTTCCTTAGGGTTTTTAGGGTTTTTATGTGCAAATTAAGTAAGTCGGGTTCACCTAATGGTTTAAAATTTTTGGGAAAATTGGAGTCCTATTCCTAATTTATTTAAGGGAATAAGTTAATTAAATCATTAAATAATATTTCAATAATTAAGCTAATTATTTGTATAATTTAATTATAATTTAAATTTTTCTAAAAATAGTAATAAATGTGGAAAAAATAAGACTTAGTTAGAAACAGATTGAGATGGTTGAGACAGGGTCTAAAATTCACTATGTAGGACTGAGACAGTGTCACAAATCATGCTCTAGCCTTCATTTCATGAAAGTATAAGAGCGTCAAAATAGGACACCTTGGGGTCTGATACTATAGTCCTCTTCTACCACTATTGTCTATGAGACTTGAGCTTTTTGGGTTTTGTCTGGTATCTCTGTGTGAGCCTACTTGTGAAAATTTGGATGCTAAATGTCTACATAACTCCTTTTAGATCTGATTTATTCTTAAAACCCTAGACTCCATGAGGCTTTGACAAAATTTGAGAAAGAGGGGGGGTTAGTGTGTGTAAGATGCATTGAACATGTATCCACACCCTTTTTATGGGCATACTACCTACATACCAATAATTTAAAAAGGGATCAAGCCATATGTAGTTCTACCACTTGATGTTCTTTATGTAATTATGTGTATGAAGATGCAAAATGATAAAACTAGGTGTGCTTGAGGTGGCTACGGACTAGTCTAAGGATTTGAATAAGCTTGTGGGTGTGTTTGATGGCTATATGTAGAGAATAAGAAAATATGCTTGAATAGTCTTGCTTGTATTCTTGCTTGATTTTTGATATTTTCCAACCTATTTGAAATGAAATTTTAATGGTCTTTTATAGAGATATGTTTGTTATGGGTTGAATGTATTCATGTTAGGATGACAAGAAGAAGGATAGGTACTAGAAGGAAATGACCATTGGAGCTAAAACTGCACTTTGACAAGAGCACCAAAAATGGACACCCTAGGGTTTGATGCTATAATACAAGTTGGGTGATATATTATTAAAGGTACAAGACCTAGGGGGATGGATTTTTCAAAGAAAAAGTATCCTGGAGGAGGTAGAATCACTATCTAGAAGGCTATTGATGATTGTGAATTAGTGAAAAGGAGTCTAGTAGGGTCATGAATGCAAGCAAGAGGGACCTAGGGGTTGGGTGTCATAAGCCACACTCAAGTTACTAATTTTCACATTTTATATGACTACATGTATGTAGCATACTCCATCATCCATGAGTACATCATGAAGGGAGAAATTAAAGAGAAAAGGGCCAATTGGATCATCAAGATCATAGAATATGATATAAAAGTTAGGCTAAAAAATGTAATTAAAGGAAGAGGAATATATGAATATTTATCTCAATGCACAGAGGTCTTGATAAAATAAAAAGACACATTAAAAGTATCATTGTTGAACCAATTCAAATTTGATAGATCTAGGGTAGTCGATCGGATCTATTTCATGCAAACTAGTCAGTATCTCGATGGTCTTCCTACACATCAAAGACATTTTTATAGACTAAAAAAGTTTAGATATATGATAGTTTAAAGATTAATTTTTTAGGGTAACTTTGATGAATATATCCTTTGATGTGTGGATAAACCCTAAATGGAGAAAATCCTCTAAGACATGCACTTCTCTCCCCCAAGTGGCCACTTCTTAGCTAAGACCACTATGACAAAAATCATACGTGTGGAGTATTATTAGTTAACCATGTTCACTGAATACCATCAAGATATCATGAAGTTTCAAAAGTTTTAGTTCTTCATGGGAAAGAGGAAAAAGTATTCCATTCCTCTCAACCCAATTATGACCAATGAACCCTTCATGTAGTGGGGCCTAGACTTCATCAGACTAATGAATCCCACCTCTAACACTAGTTATAAATAGATATTAACAACCATAAACTACTTCAACCAGTGGACCAAAGAAATTCCATTGAGATAAATGACAAAAAATTTGATTCTTGGGTTCTTAGAAGAGCTTGTGGCAAGGTTTAGCCCACCATAAACAATAATTTATGACAACATGAAAGCTTTCCTTAGGTCCAAAATTAGTAATTTCACACTTTGAAATGGAATATTTATTAAGGCCTCATATAATTAATACCCATAAGAGAATGGGTTGGTGGATTTTACCAATAAAAATATGATCATATTAATCAAAAGGATATGTAATGACAAGTAGAGGGAGTGGTACTTACATGTGATGATGGTCCTATGGGTGGACCACATCTCCCCCGAACAAATTTTGAAGACCTCCTCGTATGAAGTTATATATAGGAAGGAAGTGATTATGCCTATATCATCAAAAATTATTGTATCAAAACTTTCAAATTCTATTAAAATAAAATAAAATAGAGTAATAGAGGTTTTAATTGTCAAATTTCTCAACCTCCATGAATCAAGGGAGTAGGAAAGTGATGTGAAGATCATCCAACAATAAGTAGTTAAGTGATGTTTTTTAAAAACGTAATTGGACCCAAATTGTAGTTAAGAGTAGCTACTAAGAATAGAGGGATGAATTAGTAGACAATAGTGTATATTCAATTCCAAAACCCATTCATCATTCATTAATCTAATCTAGCAACATGAACATGAAAGCTTAAACATACAAAGCATGAACAAGAACATACATCACGTGAACACATCATTTATGTGGGAAACCCTCTAAGGGAATAAAACAATTATCAAGCCTAAAAAATAATGAAATATATTATTATAAGGATAATATAAACATGAGACTTTAGACCAGCTCTAATTGATCAAAGAGCATCCACCCCTCAATTTAGTCCAGCTCCAACTAGACCTTTAGCTAGCTCCAACTAGCAAAGGGGATAAAATCCCTAGGTGATTAAGCACCCACTCAACAAAATTTCTTCTAATTTTCATTATTACTCTGATGTCTACTATGCTTGATGATGACCTTCTCTTTCTCTAACACTTGAAAGACTACTTCTCTTCTCACACCTACCTCATTCACTCAACCAAGTCACCCTGTAGACTGTTAGGTATAATGAATAGTTAGCTCATGAAAATGATAAATCAAACATGACTGATCATTTTCACCCTCTAATGGTCCTTAATGACCCATATATTCTCCTTTATTAAGATCTTCAATTCACTTGAATACACTCTACTCTCACACCTACACAAATAGGCTAATTTGACCTTGTATATATATCACTCCATCATCTAACCCATCTTGGTTGGCCAGGATACTTCACATAATTATATTAGCCTTAGAAAAATATCCTCATACATGTCATCAATCCAAATCAAACACTACATAGGTCGTCCATACTTCAAAACAAGCTCAATCCTCCTTTAGATCTCAATTAGGCCTAATACATTAGCCCTTATAGGTCATTTTCCACATATGACCATATCCATGAATAATAGCCCTTAATAATGCTTCCAAAACATAAAAATTTCCTCCAATAGATAATTTATCACTTCCACATTGGTATACAACATATGTAACTCTAATTCATACCTTGAACCAAGCCTTTAGACTACTCGCTAATAGGCCTAGAAACTGAGAAAACACAGTCATATAGAATTGAAGCATAGAAAATATTTTCTTAAAAAAAACATAAAAAAACACATGGATATGTCCTACATGACTTTAAAAATACATATAAATCCATTTTTAAATTTCACATAACTCACACAAGTCCAAACCAACTCAAACAAATTGATTACTTAAACTAGTTATGCACACTAGAAACTCAATCAAAGATCTTTGACTGATCCAAAATAACTAAATATAAAACATGAAGAAAAAGGACATGTAATAAATATATGGGACTCATATAATACCAGAAATCTCTTTCTTTCCTTAAACTCTACTCATAATATCTCAAACTAGCCTCTCCATATAGGCTACTTCAAACTACCTACAAGCTCCAAAAACTAGTCATGATGTGTAATATCCCTTCGAATATCAAAACAAAGCTCTGAATTGCTTATCTGAATTTTTGAAAAAATATATTCAAATAGATAAATAAATCACAATATAAACTCTTATTTATTTGCTCATAAGCTTACAATAGAGATCCTCTGTCAAGTATACAAAGAATATTGAAAGTACGGCCTGAATAGCCTGAATATTCCACAAACTAGGAAAGAATTCTGAATCTGGTTCATCTCGGCCTGCTATGCGAAAAAACACAGTCGCCGACATCGGTTATACTGCCGTCGTCGGTCAATCTGTAGTCGTTATCTCGCCGATGTCGGTTGTATGTCAACCGATGTCGGTCTCTGTAAGTATCTGTTCGCCGATGTCAGTACCTGTACTTTCTATTGATGCGTATGGATTTTCACAGATCTGTACAGAATTCATATGGCCGCTGATATAACACAACCTGTATGCTTGATCCTGATCTGTAGAATTATGGGCTAATACAAAAGATCTATATCTGGATAATTCTTGAATCAAAACCCAAAAATAATGAGAATACCTGTAAACCCTTGTGATAGCTTCTGAGTGAAGTTATCTCTCAAATACCTGTAATACTATGATAACTTCTGGGTGAAGTTATCTCTCAATTTGGCAATAGATCGGCTGATCTTTCACAACCTCTGAATCGCACACAATGAAGAGTTGACGTTCTTCAATGCAATTGGAATCCTGAAACCCTTGGCTCAGTCTTCACAGAAGAATTTCTTAACAAGAATCAATATCAAAAATAATCATGAATACAAACTCTCTCCCATGAGAGATTCTTATACACCTCCAAAGGTGTGCTTGCTAAAATTAGATTCCCTTAAATTAGACTGGGGCTTCCTTAATTTAGAACTAGGGTCTTAAAATTAGACCAATTCTTAAATTAGAATGAGGATCCTAAAATTAGACCCAATAATAAATAATTAATAATTAATAATTAATAATTAATAATTAATAATTAATAATTAATTAAAATTGGACCAAATAATTAATATTTGATTAAATCAATCAAATATTAATAGCTCCTTTAATTCATGTCCAAAAGAGCCCAAACGAAAGCCAAGCCCAGCTCCATCAAGACCCTCTATCCATCTCATCAGCCTACGAGGGTCGCATAATAGGCTAATCATATACTCTGCACATGTCAACTAAAAAGGGGACATGACAATCCACCCCTCCTAAAATTGCTTGCCCTCAAGCAATCGCTGAATACCTGGATCCCAAATGAAGTCTCGATCTACAGTGCTGTCGACCAACACAAACTCCAGGCCCTGTCCATCACCACTCTCATCCAATAGCGTCACATCACCTCTGTCTCCTGTACGCATATCGTCATCAACATGTGACCCACCTATAAAAGAAAGCTGAGCCTCTACCACATGTGCTAACTCTTGAACTGAACTCACCTCAATACAAAGCTCGTCCTCATATCTCTCCTGTGTTGGTGCCAATGTGCACTCATCATCGCACTCTATCATGTCATGTAGTATAGGCATCTCCATCCGATGAAAAAACATATGCTTGAAGCTGCTACCCCATATTTCCTTAAGAATATGTGTTTTCCCATCAACCTGAAAATGAACCTCCATATCTTTGATATGAAGAGTAACTTCCTCAAATGAATGAAGCCACTTCATACCCAAGACTAATTCTATGTCCCCCATGTTCACTACAAAATAATTAGCCTTGAACTCATAGTTGTTTAAGCACAATGGGAGATCTCTAATCATGCACTCACACCTAAGAGTGTGACCATCGACTACCTTAACTCTAATTCCCTCAAAATATTCGGTAGTGAGTCCACGTTCCTCCACCAATCTAGCATCTATGAAATTATGTGTAGCTCCTGTATCAAGAAGGGTGGTAACCTTTTGCCCTGCCAAAACTCCATGGAGTCTGAATGACTCATCCGACTGAATGCTGGATAGGCGTGCCTCCTGTATATGAAGCTCTAAATCTACATCTGCCTTAGGCTCTGAAGCCTTTGCCTCCTTAGTACTATCTTGCTGTTCGAAATCTTCTGATTCTGCATCCTCATAATATGCCCACGTCACACGATTTGCTTTTCCCTTAGGACTCAAAGGGCAATCATGATGGATATCATATGGACCTTTGCAGTAAAAACAAAGCTTCTTCCTGCGTAGTTCATTAAGCGCCTCACGATCCAAAGGTGGTGCTGTTGGATTGGCTTTTGAATCATTTTTAACCCCGGATTTATCTATGTTAAAATCCGATCTCTCTATATCCCCGTTGGAGTGCTTATGGTCTCTAGAGGAAGAAGTACCTCTGGAGTTAGATCTACTTGATGGGGCTGCCATCTCCATACTGCGCGCCTTCTTCATAGCTTCCTGTAATGAAGGGGGATCAAAGCCTTTGATCCAGCCTCTTAATGGTTCTGTCAATCCCTCCATGAAGAGTACTACTAGTCGCCTCTCTGAAATGTCAGGAACCATAACTGATAACTTTTGGAAGTCACCAATGTAAGACTCTAGACTACCACTTTGACGCAATTGTGCCAACTCTCGAAAATAGGACTCTGGATCCCTCTTGTCAAAATGCTCTACTAACCTGTCCACAAACTCCTGATAAGATGTGATCTGATCATGATGGAGTGTCACCATCTCGTGGTGCCACCAATCATGAGCTACTCCCTCAAGATGTAGTGTCGCATATCTAATAGCATCTGCCTCGGCCATCGGATGCAATGTGAGGAAGGTGTCCAACTTACTAACCCAGGCCTACGCTATGACCTTACCACTACCGTCAAACATCATGAGTGTGAGCCTGCTCGTAGCATGCTTAAGATCATTGTTTTGGTGTCTAGGTCTCCTCTCCTGTCTAGCCAATCTGTAGTGCTCTCTCCTCAGATTAACAAAATGATCAAAAGTCATCCTCTCCTGAACATGAGGAGGTAATAAGTTCCACTCATCATCTGTAGCTAGGTAGACATCTACAAATGAGGAATCTCTTGCCTCCTCCTCTGCTGGAACTTCTGGTTCTTCTTGCACAAACGTAGGATGTGTAGGTCTATCCACTATTCTAGAGTGGGCCTGTCGAGGTCTCTGATTAACCGTAACATCTCTGTTATCACCTTGGTCCCCATTCTGTCTATCAGGTGGGTTCATCCTCCTTATCATAGTAGTTAGTGCCTGTAATGCCTGTGTCATCTCACGGTAGGTTTCTCTGGTACCTGGATCATCATTATGTCGGTGGCCCCTGGGTGGGCTACCCTCACGTCTGTCACTCATGATACTCTGCTGCTGTTCTAACAACTGGGTACCTTCAAGCAAAGCTCTACTGCGTGTGTAATACCCATGTGGTCCCAACTCTTGTGGTTGCATAAGATTTTCAAACCCTCAGGATGGCAGGATTTAGCTCTGATACCATTGTAATATCCCTTCGAATATCAAAACAAAGCTCTGAATTGCTTATCTGAATTTTTGCAAAAATATATTCAAATAGATAAATAAATCATAGTATAAACTCTTATTTATTTGCTCATAAGCTTACAATAGAGATCCTTTGTCAAGTATACAAAGAATATTGAAAGTACGGCCTGAATAGCCTGAATATTCCACAAGCTAGGAAAGAATTCTGAATCTGGTTCGTCTCGGCCTGCTGTGCAAAAAAACACAGTCACCGACGTCGGTTATACTGCCATCGTCGGTCGATCTGTAGTCGTTATCTCGCCGATGTCGGTTGTATGTCGACTGATGTCGGTCTTTGTAAGTATCTGTTCGCCGATGTCGGTACCTATACTTTCTGTTGATGCGTACGGATTTTCACGGATCTGTATGGAATTCGTATGGCCACTGATATAACACAACTTGTATGCTTGATCCTGATCTGTAGAATTATGGGCTAATACAAAAGATCTATATCTGGATAATTCTTGAATCAAAACCCAAAAATAATGAGAATACCTGTAAACCCTTGTGATAGCTTCTGAGTGAAGTTATCTCTCAAATACCTGTAATACTATGATAACTTCTGGGTGAAGTTATCTCTCAATTTGGCAATAGATCGGCTGATCTTTCACAACCTCTGAATCACACACAATGAAGAGTTGATGTTCTTCAATCCAATTGGAATCCTGGAACCCTTGGCTCAGTCTTCACAGAAGAATTTCTTAACAAGAATCAATATCAAAAATAATCATGAATACAAACTCTCTCCCATGAGAGATTCTTATACACCTCCAAAGGTGTGCTTGCTAAAATTAGATTCCCTTAAATTAGACTGGGGCTTCCTTAATTTAGAACTAGGGTCTTAAAATTAGACCAATTCTTAAATTAGAATGAGGATCCTAAAATTAGACCCAATAATAAATAATTAATAATTAATAATTAATAATTAATAATTAATTAATAATTAATAATTAATTAAAATTGGACCAAATAATTAATATTTGATTAAATCAATCAAATATTAATATCTCCTTTAATTCATGTCTGAAAGAGCCCAAACAAAAGCTAAGCCCAGCTCCATCAAGACCCTCTATCCATCTCATCAGCCTACGAGGGTCGCATAATAGGCTAATCATCTACTCTGCACATGTCAACTAAAAAGGGGACATGACATGATGAACATGACATCTAACACTTGTGTAGACACTTCCTTGATCTTAAAATTAAATAATTTTATCCTAAAAAAATTTAAAATCACAAAATTCATATGATTTAATGGCCAATTTTCTACTTCAACCCATTCTCACTATCATGGGTTCCAATATTTTGTCTTACATAGACTATTCATTTTTTGAGCTCCTTATAGCTATTTTATAAGCACCATTAACACTTACACATAAGTACACTAGGATGGATAGGTCATGAAATAACACCCCAAACCATTTTTTCCATCCCTAAACTCCTAAAATCAATCCTTAAATTGGTTCTCACTCTGAATGGCTTTTGTTCATTCTTTGCTCCATTTATACTCTAGTGACTAGTCAACTTAATTGACTTAGATAATTGACATAGTGAATATTTATTTCCAAAAAAACTCTATGGAATTTTATAATAAGTCCTGACCTTCAAGATCCAATAACTCTTAGGTGTTGACTTAGTCAACCCTACTTCTAACACTAAAATATTTAGAAATAAGCATATTTATTTACCTTCTACTCACTACCCTAACACACCACTACCACCTAGAGATTCATATAGGAGTCCTCTATACCTTTAAATAGTAAAAATTGGTCAAAAAATCCATTTTGGGTCATTTCTATCAATATATCTCCAATCTCTCCATTATAAGGGTTTATAAAAGTTTTTTTACTAGTTTATATTCTTAATGAATGTTCATAAAGCTCTGTCCCTCAATCCACTAAAAAATACTTGGAAAGGATTATTAGGTCCACATTTGACCTCTCCCAAAAGTATTAGGCCCCCATGAAAAGTCTACATGAACTAGTGAATGTTAAAACTTTCCTCTCGAGCTCAAAATTCACCATTCGAGCCTCCTTTAAAGCTTCTAAACGATCTTTATAACTTTATAGCTCAATATTTCACCTCATACCTTATCAATATACTTGGAAAAACTTTATTTACCATCTATAATGAAACAAAAATCTTCATCATCCTAAAAACACCCTTTGACCCTTCACAAGGGCTCACAAGTCCACCAAAGCCAACTAGGCCAATGGCTAAACTATCTTGTAGACCACTAGCCACCTCTTACAAACCATACACCTAACCTCTTATCATCCTATACATGTCCAAAATTCATATTAAAATAATAATAATCTCTTCCAAGCTAGATCTTATTCATGACTACTCACAAAGACCTCATTAGTCCACCTTAACTATTAGGCTTAAAACTACCAGGCTAACTTACCTCTTAAAGGTACTTGGAAACTTATCCACTAAGATAATAACACCTTATATATATTCAATTAACTTAATAAAAGAACAAAAATCACCTACTGAGAACATAAACATCATACAACACTTACCTCCATATGCAACCATACATGATTAAGCCCACAAGGCATAAAATGACTTGCACTCCACCTGAAGACCATATGAGAAGACTTATCCTACTAGGATCATACCAAGAACATATAAAATTATATATATTTCCAAGATTAATGCATATTATACCAAGATTACTATCATACCACTTTATCATCACCAATGCCAATTGCCATCAATGACAACACATCACTGCCACCAATCTCCTAATAGATTAAAACCTAGAAATTTAGTTTTCAGATATGATCTATAGGATGCAAAGCTAGGAAAACATGAAAAGTTTGAATCTCTTTAGAGAGAACCTTTTCACATCATCAATGATAGGTTAGGAAATGTTTTCAAGATAGAATATGAAGATGGTAATGCATTAGAGATCCCTATCAATGAGATCAACCTAAAGCATTATAACTTACCCACCTCCCTAACTTGTATATAGTTTATTTTTTCCCCTTTCCTTTTTCTTTGTTTCATTTTGTTACTATTTTTTCCCATTCACTTTGTTTCCTTTCCTTTGTTGTTTCCTTTTTCAAATAAGTGTCATTGACATAAGTGGCTAACCTAGTCACCACACATTCTTCTTCCCAAATCTTCAAAAACATTATCTAAAAAATGGTTATCTACCCACTATACTTTCCATTAATGTTATACACTCCAATATGTGTGATTCCCCATAATGATCACTACAAATATCTTACGAGTGGCTCCTCAAGCATGTGCACCACCCTTATCATTTATGAGGATACCAATTTTCAAATTTTCCATGATGAGCACACCTAGTGGTATCGGTGTATAAATTCCTCCTCCTTACTCAAACCAAACACTTGACAGTTTGAAATTTTTTAAGCTTTGATAAATTGAGAAGAAAAAAAGAGAGATGAGATTGGAATTACAAGTAGTGAGGTAAATAATCATAAATCTAGACTTTCAACAAAAATAGAAGAGTTTTCAGAGTGAATTATTTAGAAATGGAGGCTTTTATGTCTTCATCAAGAAGTGAAAAACACCCTTTGAAATAGAGAGCTAGCAGGTCAAGTAGTGGGGAAGACCTTCCCCCAAAACACACTATGAACAAGGCCTATACTTTAGCCCCTATTTAAGTAAGGGAGAAAGTGTCAAATACTAAGAAGGCACCCAAGGGACCCTTCAAGGACTGAACATTGGTGACTAACTTCATGGATAAAATATTAGACCCAAAGTTGGCTAAGAACCCTAAGATTTTAAGGGATGGTGCTCACACTTAAATTATTGACAAGGTTAGTAGGAAGGAATATCACTCATTTAGCTACAAGATATGGGAGTCCACATTGGCACAATACATGGTGCCCTATGTACACCCATGCCTATAAATCCTCACCGTTTACATAGAAAGATATGATATTAACACTAGAATGATTGATAAAAATACCCATTTAAGGGTGAAAATTGATATAGATGACATCAGTGAGATGATTTAGCTCCCATACAACCCCAAGGCTACTATCTATAGCATATAAGGCCTATAGAGTGTCTAGGGCTCTTAATTCCAATAAAAAGCATGCTTCATCAACATTCTCCTCAATAGTAAGGTCATAGAGATGCCTCTTCTACTCATGACCCTGACAACCTTCCCCATGTATCACTTAAAGGAGACTAAGTTAGCTTAGATATTTTAGAATCTCTTTGATTCTAATTGATAATTTTGATAATTGTAGTAGAGGATGCAATATGAATCCTTGGTGAAGGACCACAAGATTGATAAGCTAAATAATGACCTTATCACTTGCTCATAGGATGCTAAAATCCTCCCCATGATCCAAAAACTATAAAAATACTATTAGGATAGGATAAAAGGCATGACTGCTAACCTAAAGCAAGTGCTCACTTTCATCATAGAATCACAAAGACTGAGGTCGTAGGTGAGCACATCCATTGACCTATTGATCACCTTCATATTCCTTAAGGTCTCATATTCATAGAGCCTAGTCTAAAATCTCTATAATGATTTAGAGGAAACATTATAAGTAGCAATGGTGGTCGATTAGAGGTAGGAAGTAGCCAAGGTCAATGAATTTCTTAGTTGTATAAAGGCAACAAATAAATGTAAGGTACTCCTTAACACCTTGGATAGGTGCTCTGAGATAAGTAGGGACATATTAATTAGTTAGTTCAATTAGGACTCCCCTCCCCTTTATTGGTAGATAAAAACATCCTTCCACAAGACCAAATCAAGGCACTTCTAGAATAGAATAAAAATGACTAGACCATATTTTTGACCCTTGGTCAATCACTTGATGTCTCCAAAGTGGAGAATATTTTGTGACCACTTGCACAACTAGAATTCCAGATGATGATAGTTATTTAAGGCATGGGAAACATATCTTTCAAAGAGATGATATATATAGATAGAGCCTTTGAGAGTCTCAATAAGAAGACCCAACCTAAGGAGGAAGAATGGTCATCCTTATAAGTATCCATTCAAAAATTGTAGTTTTTTTGCACCTTCCTCCAAATTTTACTTCAAATAGTCAAATACAAAAGTTTTGGGTTCTTGTGTTCATAGGTAGATGCCCCTATGAGTCACTAGGAACTATGGATCAAAATCTACTTTTATTATTTTGGAGTAGTTCATCTTTTGCTTTAGGCTTGCTCAACAGTTGATAGTTCTTTGGTACCCATCAGTAGTTCCCATTTTTGGCCTCTTCTTTTCTCAAGGCCCCTCCTCAAAATTTTGCCTAAGTACCAACCCCCATATAATTATTCCACATGGTAGCCTAATGCTCACTTATCTAAATGAATATCTCTTTTCACTCTAGTGGAACACCACCTCAACATATGGTACCTTTTCACTCATTTTTGTGAAGGGATTCCCAACTCTCTCTGATGGAGCATGAGCTTGACACTTGAAATCACCATGATTATCCAAAAGTGTTTTTGATCTATCAGACTTTAGAACTACATCATCAGTCAATAGAAGTAACAGGGGACCCACCATGTTGTTTTAATGAATAAGAGTTGAGCCCTTCCAAATGGCACCATTTCATTTCTCATAAACATAGTGGTAATAAAAAAATAATGAAGCCCCACCATATCTAAGATTCAAATGATAACTACATTTATGGACTCAAAAAACTCTTTTAACTATAATAACATCATAATGAGTGCAAGTTTTAGAATATATAGGTGTCACCCACACAAGGTGTGATCTCACTTATATATTCTAGACTCTTTTCATAGAGTAGGGGGTCTTGGATATGCTATCTTTTATCTTTTGTACATAGTCATATGGTAATAGACTAGGAATAGTAACAATTAGGATTTTTCTATTCTACAACCTTAATATATGTACCTCACATGTGTGATTAGATGATTTGTATGTGTTTTTTTGTCCTTCTATATTTAGTTTTCCATCTATAATGAAGAGGATGTGGTGTTCTATGTCATTTTAAGTGGAAATCATCTCTATTCACTATTTCTTTTATTTTGTTTCTATATTTTGAATCTCTACTTGCTTATAGACCTTAATTCATGCTTTATGATCCTTTATGGTCCAAAATTCTTGAGGATTTATGCCATTTTATGAAAATACATGTTAATTTTTTAAATCTCTCAGTGCATCACCTTAGTTAGTGTTATTTTACCGATATTTTCTTTCATTTCTCTCTATCCCTTTTCACCCCCCAAATTAAATGAAGAGCTAGATTATAAAATCTTAGATGTTGATTTATATACCAAATTTGGTCCCAGACCTATAAATCTTCCCATAGGATGATTTTAAACCTGAGGCAAGAGTTTTAGGTATCAACAAAAACCATTCAAATAAATATGTTAGGGTCAAAATTGTCAAACTACCTACAAACCCTATGTACGAGCTAACATAAGTTATAAGAGGATTAAGGGATCAAAATACTTGTAAAAATAGATGCATAAATTATATATCATGGAAAAATAATATAGGAGACATTTCTAATCATAAACAAGAAATTTTAAGTCCTTTTTTCCCAAGACACTCATCTCTAATAGGCACCTATAGGCCTTCAAGCTTGATAAGGTCATCTTCCTCATGTGAGAAGTTAAATGAGTATGTTTATGGGGGAAAATGTAATTATGGGACATTGATAAGATCTATGGCCTCCAATTTTTTGGTATTTTTTAATCCATCAAGGATTTGTCCTTTATGAATAATTATAAAGAAGTTAAAGACCTCAAAACTACCAAGAGATGTGAAAAAGCACTTGATGACTATAAATTCTCTTCTAAGTGACTCTAATTCACATGATTTTTATTTTAACCACCTAAATGAAATTATAAAACCTCATGGGCACCTACTATCTTAAGAATTTGGCATGTGTGGAGAGAAAACATAGAAAAAGGACCTAAAATTGCCTTTTTTGACTAGTTTGCATGATGTTTGAGTGTGTTTGAACTTATTAACCATTTTTAGAGACATTTTAATTTTTGGAAGATGTATAATTACCCTCTAAAATACATTCAAAAATTCCTCATTGTGATATTATTATTTTTAAAGAAAGAGACTAATCCAAATGAAGACTGCTCTCTTACTTGCATTGAAGAGATGAAGTCACATACCTGATTAAGGTCATTTAAGGCTTAAAAATATTTGAGACACCCATATATTCATCTAATTTAATCCTTAGAGGACTCTTTAGGTCATATACAATCCCATTCCAATGAATTTAGGTAATTTTAAAGACTTACAGATAAGAAGTTTACTAGCTTCATGGTGTTAAAAACCCTCAAAGATAAACACAATCCTCTATCAATTATTTCAATAATATATTAGTGTTATTAAACTCTATACCAAGTTTTTTAGGTAGTGATGAAATATATGACTTGGTAAACCTATACTCTACAATCTTAAGAAGCCTAGAGGAGATCCCTAGAAGCTGATTTCTATCAGGTGTTCTCATGGAAACCTTTTAGTAGTTGAAAGTGATCTTGAAGAACACTAAAATGACCTAATACACCTAAAAAATTAGTGATGAGGATCCCTAAGTAATGAAAATTTCCATACATAGCTCTCAAGTCCATACATGGCTTTCATAACATGATTAATATCTACATCTCTATCTAAACATCTTGCTAGTAGACTACGTAAACCTAATGAATAAATAATTACTTGAAGATTATATACAGGCCTGGGCAAAGGTTACCTTACCTTATACAAGCCATTTATGATATTTTCAAGATGTTATGGTAGTCTTCAAATAAATAATATACCTTATAGGAATGGATAGACTTATCTCCATTACATTTCATTAGATTAAACAAGCTTAAACATGAAATTATATGTTCTAGGGATAGAGATCAAAACTATTGAATAGGTCTAAAATTCAATTCTTGCCTTGATTAATGTGAAATATGAATTTAAAGAGTCAATAATGGCATGGAGAGATGCTAATGGGAGTCAATAGGCCATGTTTCAATATGTGAGTTGTAATTACTCTTCAAGTGTGGGTTTTTAACTCCTTAAGCAAGAAAAGAGGAAAATTTCAAGAGATCAATAGTGAGTCATAGAAGGTCAAGAGTCACTTGTAAACCAAATTTCATAGTCCATCATCAATAAAAGTTAAAACATGTTGATGATGAATGATATGACTATTTTTCACCTTCTATTGACATTGTAACTAGTCTTATGATTGTATGAGAGCTATCAAAGTATTTATACATGTCATTCCTCTCTCTTTTATCTATTATCTACTATATATACTTATGTAAATGGAGTGGAAAGGATCCCAATATATTTATGGTGTATCCATACCAAAATTTATATTTATTATTACTTTTAAAGTAAATAAAAGTTGTTAATGCCTTCTTCATCTTGTATCTAGTGTTTTTATGATGAATTGATAATGAATGGTAGTGATAATGTTCAACTTCCTTGCATTTATCCTCTTCATTCTTACTTCTTTACGAGTGAGTCATCTTATTTCAGGTCATATGGTGTGTGTCAAGTAGTTTTACAAAGGTTAAGTGTGGAGAACCTTCATTAGTGTCTTCGTCAAGACCTCTTGATTATCCCTCTTGATTTATGCATTAACTATAGCTTCCATATTAAAAAAATTATGTTGGAAGGACTATTTGGAGTTATGAAATAAAATTTTAGTCTTTTTTTAGTCCATAGTATCTATCATAAACAAGTAGAGGAGAAATATAATTTGGTTCATCACCCCTTTTAATCATTGCTTTCATGTTTTATTTCTCCCTTTTCCTTGTAATTTGAGTAGGAGTAGTGTTACTCTAAGTGTATCATCAAGGGATCCAACCCTCTCTAGAGGTTATCTTTAGTTTAAGGCCACCCACAACCTTAAAGAGTTCCCATTGTGTAAATTGAGAGAGGATACCTGTAACACCTCCTCAAAGGATTAAACTCAAAGTGACAACAATTTTTGGCATGCTCAATGGGACCCTAGTTCAAGAAGATGGCTCAATATTGGTGTTGGTATTGACATAATTTCAACTATTATAACATCTACATTCAACATATGAAAATTCTAACAATATTTCAAGCATCATGGTTGCAATATTAGTGTTTAGTTTTTATGCCAAAGATAACTACAAGATCCTCTTCTAAGGGTACTCTGTTTGAGTTTATATAATTACCATATCATTCAACTAAGAAAATAAGATTTTTTACTACACACCCTTATCCAAAAAGGTATTTTTTTGTAAATTTATCTATATAAAATTTTTACCTACCTCTAATTTTTAATATGGCGGTGCCTAGAAATCATGTTTTTGTTCCTTTCAATGGTGGTATCCCCCTCAACCTAACTCAATATGATGATATCTCTATTATTTCCCTTAATATCATCCCACATTTTACTAGAGAGGATTACACCACTCCTATTGATCATATAAGATACATTATTAATATTTATTATATACTTATGTGATACAAGATAATGTGGCAATTAGATTACTAGCCACTTCATTCAAATGGGAGGCTCTTAAATGGTATAAAGGCGTGAGGCCTAACTCTATTGCGATTTAGGATGAATTGGGAGAACAATTATGTAAACATTTTGAAGATAAGAGTGATAAATTATCCTTGGTGGAGTAATTGACTACTATAAATATGGATCCTCAAAAATTCATGGTGGATTTCAAATATATATTTAAAAAAATTGGGATAGGATCCTAACTATAGTTAAGCCCACTAAAAACTATGGATTCTTGTACTACTTGAAAGCTTTGAATAGTGATATAACAATAATGATCCAATAAATGGGGGAAATACACTACTTTATGTATATATAATATTAATAAGGGATGAATTTATATCATCCAAGTTGTTAAGATTAATCTAAGGCATCCTATGCTTTTATTTCCATAATTACATCCCCCTACTCCTTATACACCTCTTGCATTATCCACATTTGCCCCTCTTCCTTAAAAAAAAATCAATAAATGGTTGCCCCTATCTCTCCTAATGACTTACATGAAGTCAAAATTATTATACAAAAAAATTTAAATGATATTTTAAACATTAAGAGGTATCAAGCTAAGAACTATATGCCTTATCATCCCCATAATCTATTCAATCAAGCCAATAGAACTCCATTCCAAAGCAATTTCCAAGGTCAAGGGTCAATCACCCATGCTATTCCTTCTAATAGATATAACCCAAATGTTGCTATCTATTCAAATTCCATTTTTCATACTCAAAATAATTTAGTGTAAGATCAGTCATGGTGCATTCCTAATGGTCAACTCCAAAATCAGGTTATGTACTCCTATGGTGTGTCTAATCAAACTCCAATGATGCAAGGCATTCAAGCTTCTCAAGGTTTTCAAGTTTCTTCATCTCCACATTTTGAAGTGACACAATAAGGAGAATGTAATCAATGGAAAGTGTAACCTTATTCCATACTTGTAAATTGGCAAGAAGGAGATTATTGTGTAATAAATCAGTTTGGAGGCATAGGTAACATTGATACTCTTGTATCAGTTGACACAAGGTCTAAGAATAGAGTAATAGAGGGTAATCAAGAGATAATTTAAGGACATATCCTAAATTATCAATTAACTCAAGGGATAAATATACATAATGCATCCCTAAAAATTAAAATGTGAAAGGTGTTCCTCTACCTCAATATTCACAAACTTTAGATATTATTGTTTCTCCTAAAGGATAACCAAAGGTCTGTAGTTCTTATATTAACATTGTTGATAAAATGAATTAGACACATGTGAATATATAAATTTGGGAGACATTGGACACACATGGATATTAATATATACTTCAATAAGAGATATCTAAATTGAATCTTGTAGCTAGACTATCAATGAAAGGAAAACAATCCTCATGATTGAAACTTACCCTAAAGGAGGGAGATGAGTCAAAACTGATAAGCCTACTCATTTATGTCTATATCTAATTATAGGTGATTATTTGGTTCACAATTTTATTATTTTTAGTGGTGATAGTACTTTTATAATGCCTAATATAGTGGATGATAAGTTGGATCTAAAATATGAGCTAGCTACCAAAGGATTTTTACAATTAGATGTGATAAACACCAAGATTGTAAGTATAATCAAAGGTCTAAACTTAGATTTTCATTATTACCCTACTTTCTCAATTCATAAATATATTTTCTAATATATATACCTCCCCACTTTTCCCTGTCTATTTAAGGAGTTCATAACTGTGATTGGGGGATATGTATCATCAAATTCATCTTACATGGTTTTTAGGACTAGGTTTGGCACCAAAGTTAGGATATAATTAGAACCAATTGCTAAAATTCATATAGAACCTTATGTTCCTAAAACATCTAATGTTAATTATACTATCCTTAATGAAGGAGACCTATATGTTGATCAAGAACCAAATTATTTTATTGAAGGCATACCTGACCTCTTTTTTGATGAGTAGGGGACTGGGTATCATGAATATGATCCATATAAGTTCATGGAAGAAGTAGGCCTAGGAGTGTATTGATTACATGAGGAGGGTTATTTCATTCTAGAGTTGGTCAAGCCTAGTGTTCCCATGGATGGTATATGGCATTTATTATTTGATAGATATAGAGGTGAGATTTGTGGAAGAGGTGGTGAAATATTTGTGTTTCATTATAAAGAAAGGTATTATACCAATTTCAAATTTCAATTTAGTTATACTTGAAATGCAATAGAGTACAGAATAATTTTACATGGCCTTCAATATGATAAAAGAGGAATGAAGTATTTTTAGGTGTTTGGTGATAATAAACTAGTTGTTCATCAATTAAAGGGCCAAAATGTAATAATAAACTCCTTGTTAAAGTCCTAAAATCATAGGGTGTGGGATATTATGGAGGATTTTGAGGATTTTAATATACAAGCCATTATAACAGTAGAGAATAATCATGTTGATAGGTTGGATATAGTTAGAGCTCAATTCGATATCCCTAATGATGTCAAGAGTTCAACATATCAAATACATGTCAAGATAGTAGTAAGACATTCAATTCCTAATAATTATGTTAGTTTTCAAACATTTGAAAATGATAAACAAATAACATACTTTATCCAATAAGAGGCTAAGTTATCCTCAATAAATTAGACCAAGTTGTAGCAACAATATGGTGATTAGATTATAAAACTAAGTTCAAACAAAAATACTAAGGTTCTAGTGACACTTGAAAGCATTTTCAATGATGATGATCAAATGAAGAAAGAGAAGATAAAATATCTACCAAGAAAGACAATTATGACAGGGTCACCATATTCAAAGAAAGACTTATGTCACTTGGAAAGCCATGTAACAAGGAAGAGACAATTGCATTCATTAAGTTGTACAAAGAGTTTTTTGATATATTTTCTTGGGATTATAGTGATATAAAAGGTTTTGACCCTAATCTAGATCAACACACTATAGAGATAAATACATGCATTATACTAGTGAGTCAAATACAAATACCTATCAACCTAAAGATAGAGCCCCTAATGAGGAAAAAATGACTAAGTTGATAGAGTCTATCATCATCTTCCCCTTTAATCATTCATCTTGGGTTTTTAGTCTAGTCTCTATAAGAAATAAGAAAGGAGAGATAATATTATGCATGGATTCTAGGAACTTAAAGAGAGTTTCATTAAAGGATCACTATCCTTTGCCTTCTAAGTGTTTCTCTCTCCTTGATGGATATTTAGGGTACAATCAGATTTTGGTGTAAGAGGAAGAACAACATAAGCCAACCATTATCATAAAATGGGGCACATATGCATATAAGAAGATTATTTTTTAGGTTGTTGAATACTAGAATTACTTTACAAAGATCCATGGACATGGCATTTCGAAGTTTGATAAATGAGATAGTGTTGATCTACCTTGATGCTATTAAAATTTTCTCTAAGGATTTAATTGATCATTTTAATCATCTTAGATGGATCTATGAGAAGTGTAGGTAGTTTGAGGTCTCTCTCAATCCTAAAAAGTGTGTGTTTATAGCCCATGAAGGTAAACTCTTAGGCCATATTGTATCCAAAAAAGGTCTCTCCATAGACCCTAAAAGGGTAAGTGTTATTTTATCCTTGTCATTACCTAAGAAAAATAAAGGGTTTTGAATTTATGATATTACTAATCTTTTCAAACCTATAACATTCATGTTAAAGAAGAATCATATTTTCATTTAGACTAGATAAGGAAGGGATAGTTTTAGTGCCATCAAGCAATCCATAGCTCAAGATCCAAAAATTAAAAATATTGATTTCAAGGAGTCCTTAAAATTTTATTCTTTGGTA
This sequence comes from Torreya grandis, assembly GCA_037957365.1. Lineage (NCBI taxonomy): Eukaryota > Viridiplantae > Streptophyta > Pinopsida > Cupressales > Taxaceae > Torreya > Torreya grandis. Next base: position 323,718 of record JARHVA010008242.1, on the reverse strand, counting down.
AATGATGAATTCATCTCATCCATGTTGACACAATAAAATGAGGAATGTCTTGAACAACCCATTACTTTATTCAACCAAGGGTTAGAAGACTATGAGGTAAGGTACACTTCTATAGAGAAGCAAGTGCTTGCTATCATAATAAGTCTTAAAAAATTTCGACATATGCTCTTCAAAAAAAATTCACGTGATGGTGTTTCATCCAAGCATCAAATACTTTCTTTTGATTAGATATTTAAATGATAAAAGAGATGGTTGGATCACCAAAGTAATGGAATATGATATAGATATCAAGGTTACCAATTTGGTGAGAGGTAAGGGGTTGTGTTAAACATATAATAAGAATTTTTTTTAAAAAAGGAATTTTTTATATCACTCTAAGATGACACTCAAACAACTATACCTTCATCTATCATGAGCTGGACACAAGACATGATCAAATTTCTCCAAACAGATGAGTGTCCACTAGGCTTAGACAAATCCAAAAGGAGACATTTTAGATTAAAATACATCCCATATGTTATTGGAGATTGAATAATCTTTAGGAAATACCTTAATGGAGTTGTCTTGAGGTGTGTAGAGGTTGATTATATTGAGAGATTATTATCAATTTTTGATGATGGGCCATCACGTGGATACTTTTCTCTAATAAATATAATAACAAAGGTGATGAGAGATGGTTATTATTAGCCTAACTTATTTAAAAACTCAAATGCATGGGTGAGAAGGTTTTAAAAGTGTGATTTTTTCATAGTAAAAAAGTATTATATCCTTCCCTCTCCATCCCATTTAAGTAGACCAACTTTTTATGCAGTGCAGTTTATATTTTGTATGTACAATCAATCCTCCTTCAAGTGCTAGTCATAAGTGGGTGTTGAATACAACTAAATACTTTACTATATAAAAAAAATAGTGGTTCTCAAGGAATCTAATGAGACTAATGTTTTATAATTATATGAGGGTATAGTATCTAGATTTGGAGTACCTTCTACACTTATCTCAAATAGTGTAATGGCTTTCCTTGGTACTAGGATAAGTTAATGGGATGTGAAGCATAAAATCCACCTAAGTATCTCCTTCAACTACTATCCTCAAGGGAATGGACTTTCAAAGTCCAAAAAAAATAATCTAATAAAATTTATCAAGAGGACTATCAAGGAAAATCAAAGAACATGGCACACAAAATTGAAGATGATCTTATGGACCAATATGATCACTCCTAAAAAAGCCACTAAAAACTCCCCCTACATATTTATCTATGGAAAAGAATCAAATCTATCTACCTCCCTTGAGATACTATCTTTAGAGCTTACACATCAGCTTGAAATGATGGATAATGTTATCATGGAGATAAAACTAGCTAAGTTAATAGAATTGGAATAAATAAGAGTTTATGTAATGCATAATAAGGACTCTGACCAAGCTCAAACCAAAAGGTAATTTAAAAAGAGAGATATTCCAAGAACATTCTAATAAGGTGACCTTATACTCAAATAGGATGAAGATAAGGTAAATCCTAGAAGGTAGACAAAGATTGATACTCTATGGAGTGGGCCCTATGTCATCACACATTAAAAATAAAACAATGCTTTCTATCTCTCAGAGCTGAATGGAGAAGAGTTACATATCCTAATCAATGGGATACACCTTAAGAATTGTTATTAATGTAATTTTATCATCTTATATATATATATATATATATATATATATATATATATATATATATATATATATATATATATATATATATATAAAATTAGTCTTTAATTTATCCAAGTGCTTATATCACATGTTCATTTAGTAGATCAGTTGTTTGTATTCCCTAAATGCCTCTTCCCATAGTGTGTATGTCTTTATTTATTGTGTGTATTGATTTGTTGGTGTGTTTAGAAGGTCTCTCTAGCTATATCAACTTTTTTTAGGGGCTTGAAGTTAATTTTCAAGGTGTAGATCACGTTTATTACTGAGTGATAGGTGACTTCATAGCCCACTGGACTTCTAACGACACTAGTATAAATGTTTAGCAAGTAAAATATCTAAAGATGCCACCAAAAATGTTAGCTAATCAGCCACCCTTGACCAAGGTCTATTAAAAATAGGTACCTAAATCATCTAACCTTGTATATGATCTTGTTGAGAGTCATGTCTTGGTATCATATTTATTTGATCATGGTATCAAGTGTCAAGTTGTTTCAATATCTTAATGAGGTATTCTCAATAAGGTAAACTATGGCATCTAACTTGTCTAATCAGTCTTAACATAATTACTTATGAAGTCTTTTGAAATCATTTTATAAACGTTTAAGTTAACTTTGGAGAGTTTAATATTATTTTGAAAAATTTAAGGTATGTTTGATCCAGGTTAAAATTATTGATGTGATAATCTCCAAAGATGACATGGTGATCCATAGTAGATAGTGGATCTAAAATCAAAGATAATGAGAGCAATATTATCATTTCAAGCCTTAGCAAAGTTTAAGATATTTTTTTAGATATTAAGGCTTCACCTTGATTTGTTTTATTATTTGTTACAAGTTTAGAAGGTGACTCCCTTGAGGAATACAAAGTGTGAAGATCCAACACCATGGTAGAGGTCAAAGGAGGTCCTTTTATGCCACATAACACTTGATGAAGAGCATATTATACCTTATTATTTTTTTAAACCTAGACAAGATGTCATTCCATCTTTCTCTTAAGTATAACTTATGATCAAGGAATACGTAGAGGGGAGATTAGTCTTGTGTTAGTCCAAAAAATAAAACTCAAAACAACACACTAATATCCTAACACCTCTAGCCTAGACACTAGAGAGATATTAGGTAATAAATAAACATATGAAATCACAATAAAAACATAAAAGAAGACACTCTTTTACCTTCCTTGTAACTCTAAATGGCTTGTTGAATGGCTTTCTTAGATTGTGCATTACGAAGTCTTTGACAATAAAGCTTACTTGGATCCTTCTCTCCTTGGCACCTTGGATTTGATTTCTTGGCTTAATATTTGGGCATGGTAACATTAATTTCATGAGGCTTATGGAGGAAAACCTTAATAATAACTCTACAATATCAAAGCTTAGAAATGAAGGGGTATGGCCTTGTATTTATAACCTCAAGTTTTAACTTTTACCCAAGGTGAGTTAAGGTTGATTTTAAATATGGAATGGGTTCAATATAACCCTAGGTGAGTTCAAAATAACTTTAGTTGAGTTAAAAGTTGTCATGTAATTATGATTTTCAAATACTAGGAATAGCTCTTAAATTATATATTTTAGGATATTTTCAAAGAGCTTGACAACTCATAAAGGCAATGATGAAAGGCTTGACATTTTAGAATTTTCATTTTTAGATATTTATTAATTACAAATGGATAATTCAACTAGGAATTTAATATTATTTAATTAAATGATTGATTTTGACTAGAATTTTTTCTCTTTCAATATTTGATCAAGTGCCTCGCTTAATAGGTCTATATGCCAAATTGACAGTTGTTATGCCACAAGGTGATTAGGGATGAATCCATGAGAGGTTATTATTGCATACATGATAGTATCCCAAATAGAGATGATTTATAATGATTATGATTTTTGATGAATAACATAGAACCAAATTTTGGATGTTTAATGATTCCTTGACTTACTTTTCAATGGTTAGTAAGAATCTATCTAAAATATAGTCAAAATCTAGTTGTGGCCAATTTTAGATGTCTACAAGTTGCCCCTATTTAGGAAGGAGTTATGAGATATAGTCATAGTAACATCTTCTCAAAGAATGAAAAGGTTTAGCATGACTAATGACCTAAATGATGATGTATGAGCTATGGATGCCCATTCAAGGGGGTGAGTGGTAAATAATTTTATTGATCAATCCCTTGAAAAAAGGAAAATGATGGGACTAGAATGGTAAAAAGGGGTAGAAAATGACTAATTTTCCCACATGTGGTTATAATTAGTGGCATAGTGATCTGTCTTAGTGGGTAGATATAAAGGATAATTTAATCAAAGGTGTTTATAATCATCATCATAGTAGGGTATAATGATTTGCCCACAGGTAGTTATAAATTATAACCAAAGGATAAAGGTAACAAGAGAATGATTTGCCCAAAGGTAGTTATAATCATGAAAAGGGAAAACATTGATTTACCCATAAGTAATTATAATCATTGGTTGGATAAAAACATGCCCCAAATGGGTGGATAGAGATAATGGTTTACCCAAAGGAGGATATAAGAATTATCAAAATGAAAATGTGCCCTGATTGGGAAAAAAATGATAAGGATTTTCCCATAGGTAGTTATAATGTTTAACATCTAGATAGATCAAAACATAATGATTTTCTAATAGATGGTTATAATAAATGAATCTACAAGTGGGATGAAAAACAATGATTTTAAAAAAGGTGATTATTATCATTTATAATATGATAGTGTAGACACCTGAAATTGGCCACCAATAACCCCCAATCAGGGTTTTGACCAATTTCTACCTAAAACGTACAATTTGGCCTAAAAACACTAAACATGCTAAATGATGTGAAACTGACATATTCAAGTGCAAATTTTGGCTAGGGTATCCCTAAATGGATTAATGAAATTTATGGGCTAGCTAACTTTGATCAGTTCATTTCAAGTTAAAATGACAACTTTGCACCTGCGTGCTCTAGACTGCTCTTTCCTATCAAATATTCTGCACAATATGCATGCCTTTTTTATTTTTTTGGTAACATTCTAAATGGGAATATGGTTCTAATGCATCTTAAAATGACTTATAATTCCAATCTAATCAAATTTAGGACCAATAACAAGGCATTTTGATCAATTTGAGTAATTTGTACACCAAGTACTTAATCATGCTTAAGAGTTAACCTAAATTAGAGCCTAACAAGAAATCCATGGAAACTTGTTAAATATTTTGTTTTAGAAATTAATATGGAATATCTACATCATCAAGTGACCTCATTTCTTGGGAAGACATCCCTAGGTCATAAGGCCATAAATATCAAGATTTATGCCTTCCATGCCTCATCAATGCCTTCCATGATGCCTTTCATGCCTCTTAATTGCCCCTTCTTCCCATGTCATGATGAGGATAATTACAAACTTAATTCCAAAAATTGAATTAATCCTCAACCACACATCTCAATTTTTAAATAGACAGTTGAGGTTGATTATGATCAAATCCAAAAATATATAAATAGGAGGCCTCACACCATCATTTCAAAAAAACTTTTTTTGATGCAAATTTATAATGCTAAATCGGTTCCAAAAGATTAAAGAAATTAGTGTTACCATGCCAAATTGATTCCAAGCTAATCCAAGCTACAAGCCAAATATGCCAAGGAGAGATGGAGGTAGCCAAGCTTCCATTACCAAGGACTTCATGAGCACAAGCCAAACAAGCCACTACTACAAAGGCATTTGGAGCATCCAAAGAAGGTGAAGGAATTCTTGTGGTTGATTCCTTAATTTTTAGTTGTGTTTATCATTTGATTTTGTTAACTAAGATCTCCTTAGTGCCTAGACCTAGAGATGTTATTCTATTAGTTTGTTTATTTCACTTTGTTTTCATTTTGGAACTAACACCATACTAACCATCCTCTCTTGAGTCATGTTACTAGATCACATAATGGCACACCCGGTGGGACTAGATGCATCTCACACAGAAAGGAGATCCTTTTACAACTCTAAAATATTTATTTGACCTCTTAAAACTCTTAAAAATTGATTTTATAACTTTATTTTATCATTTTTTGTTGCCACAGTTTTTACATAGTAACCGATGTCAACAGAAATAACCAACTTCGATCACTACATTTTTATAAAAACACAGACCTAAGAGATAATTTTTCAAAGTTTATTATTTTAGGCTAAAAAGAGATTCAAATATAAAGTACATGCTAAAAAAATTTCTATATCTACAAACCTAATATTTGCTCAAAACATGTTTAAATCACTTTTTCATGCTTAAAAATAAATTAGGAACCTTGTTTTTGGTGTTTAACAAAGAACTTAGATGATTTGGTGAATGTTTTCAAAGTTTACAACTAAGACCAAGGGTTCAAATTAACACCACCAAATCTTTAATTATGGGTTTAAAATTTAACACACTTGTCAATTTCTATTTGCAATAGTTGTTTAGTTAGATTTTGTTTGGCAAAGAGAGGAATTTTGCATGTATGTTCTTCCATTTGTCTACTATAGGTAACCCTTGGAATCAAAATCACCATTTTTATTGTAAATATCCTAGTCCAAGGCTTATAAATAAAGTCATCTAAAGAACTCCCCAAAAACTCTTCAAAGTTTGGGTAACCTTGAAAATGACCCTAAAGTCTTTCTACTTTCATGATTTATTTATTTTTATGCATCTTGGCTTACGAGGGGGACTTCATCACCTCCCATAATTTCTTTAGGGATGTTTTGACCTAGGATTTCATCTCCCAAAATTGACTTCATTTGGATCCTTTGGAGTTTCACATGGGATGTAGTGTCACTTTGGACATTGCACTACACTGAGTGAACAACAAGATGTAGTGGTTTCAAAAAGGACTAGACATTTTTGCAATAAGCCAAGTGATACATACCCAAAATCCATGCTTGTATTTTGCATTGTTTGGCATGAGAGTCATTGTGAAATTTATTCCCTTAGATCATTCCAAAACTTTTTAGATCTTAGATAAATCCCTAGTTGTCATGGAAGTATTATTGGTGCAAGGTGCACCTCAAGGTCCATGTTATAGTACTATCATTTGAGAAAAGGGGGGTATAAAAACCATACTATATAATGCACATTTATTTTTGGATGAACACTTAAAATCCTCTCAAATGATGTATATTGATGGATTCTAATAGTACCAATCAACCTTGTTAGTTTATGTTCTAAGAATGGTTAATTAGTTGGTCTTGTCCTAGATTAAAGTCTTGTCTAAAGTCAAAACTTGGTGTAAACAAATAATCCAAAACCAAACACATAGTCCAAATTCTCTTTTGAACAAAGAGGTGTTATTATTCTCATGTGAGATCATCAATTTACCTTGTCCACAAGTTTCATCAAAATCTTGAGAGTCATATCATCCACTCTGGCATAGTTATGCTGCCCAATTGAGTTTGGACCTTTACCAAACTTGTTTAAGTCCTTCACTTATAACTAGATTCAGAATTACACCTTTACAAGTTCATAAGGCTGATGTGTGAAGTGGATTCACCATTTGCATTAAACTTTAGGAAACTTAGGTTTAATTTCTAACTTATCTTGAACGTCATTTAAGACTCATAATCATTATCATCACTTAATAGACTTAAGCTATTTTTTGCTAAACACTTGCACTTTATGTCTATACACCACAACATTTTGAGTCAAGAAAGGTAGTATTATGTTGTCAAAATTGTAGGAAAACATCTTTTCCTTATAAATTTAAAAAAAAAAAACCTTTTCTATCACACTTTTTAGGTAGTATAACATTATTACGTTGCCCAAAACATTTCAAACATTATTTCATAGACCCTCTTTCATAGAGTTCCAAATTTGTTCTTACATTTTTAGACCAATTTGAGTATACTTTTATCTAAAATAGCTATACTATTAGCTTTTATCTAGATTGTTTGTCCAAAAGAACCCAATTTTATACAATTTTTTGTGAGAAAATAAACTATAGATAAAGTGCCTTTTGTTTCATACCTTATATGTAGTTGACCAAGTTCATGTCCAAGAATCAAATGCCTAGTGTTTGTTAGAATTGTTTCAATTTTTTTAGATTAAAACTTCCATATATTTTTCAAAGTCTAGATTTTGATGCCATTTGGCCAAGAGTCGTAGCACATGCCTTGTCTGAGCCTAGCTTTTGACATCGTGTTTGGCCAAAAGACCTAGAAAATTTTTAATTTCCTAGATTAGATTGATTTGAAACACTTTGACCTTAGAATCTGGCATTTTGATTTTAGGTTCATTTACTTGATTATCTTTGTATGAATAGTGAAATGTTAGATACTTCACACTAACTTGTTTCCTCACAAACCTTTGCATAAAACTTTTGATCTTTTTGAAAAATCTAGACCAAGTTGGAACATCATCTATTTTAGACATTGTCCTTTTTGGAGTTTTTAGAAATCTTTAATATTTTATTGTAAAGCATTGACTATGGATACCAACATGTATTCCTACACTCATAGTGGACTCATGTAAAATCTAGGGATTAGTAATGTAGTTGCACATGAAGAAATGGTACAAGATCCCTATGTAGATAATATTTCTTATGAGATGGATTCGTATCCCTCTTATAATACTCAATCAAGGGCACAAAGACAAGATCCATTATCTAATTATTTATTTAACAAACCATCTTACACAAAACAAGACTGAGACTAAACCATGTAATACCTAGTTACAATACCCATGTTAGATGAGCTAGTTCTTCAACATTCATATTCTATTATGCATCTTCCACATATGATCCATTTTTTTTTAGAGATATTTGTTAGAGAAAAAAGATGAGATTTTGGCTAGATCCATAGAGGTAGGGGATAAATTTCAAGTAGACTTCCCCCATGAAAATTTACCAAGTCTAGTAAGAGTGCCCCACAATATCATTTACTATCAACATGCTTCTTCTAACAATCCTATGGCTCTAGTACAAATAATGTATCAAGACCCTAATATATCCAATTAAGGAAAAAATTCATAGAAAATCACTTTAACCAAATACAAATAGCATACTAAACCTACCTGAATTTAACACATGATTTCAATTAGATGAACATGGTAAGTAAGCCTCTCATTGACCTAGTTCCTTTAATAGGAGTGATGATAGAGTTAACTATAAAAGAGAATCTAAATTCTGACCTACTCATACAAAATGATTCAATATATAACTTGATACATATGACCATTATTGAAGAAGTGTCTTTAGCCTCTACACTGAACAGTGAGCCAAACATAGTAGATAATGTGCAAACAATGTCTAGTCCTAATCAAAGTGGTACTAATGCATAAAAAAATAGCCGATAACATGTGCTTATAGTTAATCCTATGAATAGGTCATCATATAAGAGAGTGGGAGTTTATACACCCCAACCTCAAGTAGTTTTTTCCTCATGTGTGCAACCTACAAGATTAGGTAATCAAACAATGGCCAATATCACACCTCAATGATAGAATGTGAATAACCCTACTCCTCGATAGGTAATAAGTAGTATCATGAAAAAATAAGCACAATCTCATGTATCAATGCAATATAGGAAAAATACATTGCCACCTCAATTAGGGGCAACAAATGTTCCACCTCACCAGGTAATGATAAACATACCTTTTCAGTCATAGACTAATATGCCAATCCAAAACCAAGCAAGAACTAGTCAACAACATGCAAATATTGGTCAATGATAGATGTTAAATCTAAAACCTACTTTCACTTCCTCATATGGAATCATGAAACAAGGAGGTCCCTATGTTTCCTAGGTGCCTACTAGACAACCATTTATTAAAAATGTGCCATGAATCTAGAGACAGGGTCTTGGTCCATAATTTCTCACTCAACAACAAGGTTTGATTAGTTGGTAGCATGTCCCTTTTCAACCATAGAAAGCATAGTATAATTATTCCCTCAATCCCAACCACAAAATCCCCCAGGTCAAACCTTTATTGACAACCCAAACTAGAATATCACGTAGTGAAATGTGTAATTTCAAGTAAATCCCAATCCATGTATTTGCATTCTTGGTCCATTCCACAACCAAACCAATATACCCTAATAGGTATCTCCATCCTAACTTGGTCAAAATATTTCACTTTTGACCTCCCAACCATCTATCCAAACCTAAATTCTCCTTCAAACCAATACTCCATCTAGTTTCCTATCCCAAGAATTGCAACAGATGAAGGATACAATTATTGCCATTCAAGCTAGGAAGCAGAACATAAAGTTCAAATTGGATGACATATGTTCCTATCCATTAAACATGGAGTATTTGTAGATACCATTTCCTCAAATATATGAACCATCAAAATTTGATAAATACAAAGGAAAATGTAATCTTAAGGCTCACTTGATCGAATGCTTTTTTTAATGTCAACCAGTGACATATAGTGACATATATCTTTTACTGTTTTTTCCAAGGAGCTTGGCTAGACAATCCTTGGAGTGATTTTTTAAGTTTCACAAAAAATCACTAGTGAATTTTGATGGTCTTTTTGATAATTTTGTATAACACTTTTCCTATAATATCGAACATGAGATTTTATTAGTGGACTTGACCCAAGCAAAAAAAAAAGATGAGGAGAGTTTTACAAGTTATTTACAATGATTAAGAGCCTTTAAAATCTATTTTACCCATAACTTACCAGACAAACAATTAGCCACTATGTTTACCAAAAATTTGCATAGTGAGATAGATTATCATCTAGAATTGTAATGTGTACATACATTTAAAGAGATCATTGATAAAGGTTTGTTGATTAAGAGGGTGCTCATCAATAAAGGAGTTATTAATATTAATTAAACTAATCAAAATCAAGATACCAATTAGGAAAATGACCAACATCCCATTCAAGCATAAGCACCACAACCAACATAGGCTAATAATCATGAAAGACTAAAACAATTCAACCATAATAAGAATGTTGTGGGAAATGGAGTAACTAAATCTCCTCATGTTCAAACTATTTAGCCATCATCTACACCAACTTTTTAGCTTACTCCTACCTATTAACCTTCCTAACCAATATCATAAACACAACAACCAAGACTTGCACAATAAATACAGTAGCCTTTACCATTGCAAACCCCTCTTCTTAAAAGAACCATCCCTACATGTCATGTCTTTAGTGACCTAGGAGAACCTATTAAGTCTATATTTTTTAATATTGTTACAACTAATATGATTAGTTGGCCCATACCAAAACATTATCTACAAGGCATTCCTTATCCTGATTGGTACCACGAAAATGAATTTTATGACTATCATCGGGTCAATGGGCATAATCTACAAAGATGTGTCCAAATCAAGAGTTTAATTGAGAATATGTTAGATATTGGGGAGATAAAATTGGATAGTGGTGATTCCACTTCTAATAAAACTATTTGGATCTATCAAAACCCCTTTCCTTAACATAACAATTAACAATAATAGAATAATTAACAATAACAATAGCCAATACAATAGCAAAATCAATAGTATCAAAATCAAAGGTTGATCCAATAGAATCAAAGAAATTATAAGTAAAACCCATAATGATATAATAATGGACAAAATCAAGGTCACAATGGTAACAACCAACAAACCTACCATGTAGTTTCACATGACTACAATAGGGTTGTAGGTCATATTATAGGGGGTATTGTTAATACCATCTCCATTAATCCCAGACCAAACACTAATCAACCTAGACCATTGCTAAACAATAATGTTTAGACATATCACATGGATAATCCTTATTTGACCTAGGAGTGCATATAGACAAACTAATAAACTAGGACTTCCACTTTTGTATCTTATAGTGATAACTTGTCCTTGCCACATGACCAAATGTAAGTGCACCGGCAACTGAGACTTGTCATATCTAGTCCTACACCATTTCTGATAATAGTTAGAAATAATTGTCTAGTATTTAATCCTAATTATTCAATCAAAACTTAGAGGTTAAAGATTATTATCCCAGGCCCACAACCATCTACCACTTTGCCTATCATCCAACCAACTATTCAGCCTCAAAATAAACTATTCATTACTGACCAAGATAAGAAGTTTGATATTGTGGAATAATTATAGAAGATACTAGTACAAATTTTTATTTTAGACTTTCTATAGATGTCAATAATCCACAAAAACATCTTGAATGATTTTTTGACCCAATCCACTATTGTTAGTGACATATCCCCTGATAACTTTTAAGCTTTCGTTGGACATCTAGCTTTAGCCCAATAAGTCACATTTAACCAAAGTGTTATGTCTTCTCTTGGTCTTCTCCATAATAACCCATTGTACATAAAATTTTGTATTATATGGCAAAAAGTGAAATGTGTCCTTATTGATAATGGATTTGGCCTCAACATAGTGTCTTTAAATCTCATCAAGATTCTTGGGTACATAATGATAGATCTTTAGCCAAAAATAATAACCATAAAAACCTATGATAATTAGGAAAGAGAGTCACAAGGCACCATTAGTTTTCTAGTTATCATTTGGCCTTTAATCCATGATACACTTTACAATGTGCTTGATCTTGAGTTATCATACAATATGCTTCTAGGAAAGCCTTGGTTACATGAGATTCATGTAGTCCCATAAATGCTACATTAATGTATCAAGTTTTCCCACTCAAGGATGGAAGTGAATATTTCAAGAGATTTAAACCTATATTAGCATTGTAAGCATCTTGAGGATAAATTTCAAATCTATAATTATTAGTATGTTATGAATCCAAGTTCCCAATAGGATAGAGGAAAAGCTATACTTATTGATCCTTCATCAGATAATTGCATAGATCCTAATACCTTGGATTCCCTTTCCCACATGCTACCTCCTGAAGCTTCTAATCATTTCACCATTTTAGATAATGGACCTAGAGAATATATGACCCATGATACATTTCATATTGCTAATCTTCCTTAAAATCCAAAAAACTTTGGGCAACCTAAAGTCATCCCACATATGCATTGGCAACAAAATAACAAAGATAAGGGACCTATTACATTTGTACTAACATAGAGCCTAAGACTTGATCCTCTTGAAGGGGATGAATCATGGTTATACAATTATAACCAAGATGATTGTTATAAGAATATAAAGTATCCTATTCCCAATAAGATCATGGAGTGTCACAATTATGAAGGAAGAGGCCTCAAACTAAATCAATAAGGAACCAACAAGCCAATTTATATGAATAAGTATGAAATACCTTATGGACTTGGATTTAAACCACCTGGGGGTGACCCCACATATCTTATTCAAAATCTATCACTAGTAACTATTGATGATGATGTTGATAGTGGCATAGAGTCCAATCATAGCCTCACCTTTGATAACCTATCTGAAGCCAATTTATTTGATAATAATGCCATTTATACCCTTACCTTGGCCATTCATCATAATCCATTGCCATTATATTATCCTCAACTATTAAATTAGGAACAACAAGAATCCAATCTATCAATTAATGAGTTCTAGAATGATGAGGCATTTTGTGACTTCTTGGGCCTTAGAGACAATGTTATATTGGGAGATCACAAATCAAGGTTCTCAATCACCCTAGATCTTGTAGCCTATTTTGGAGAGTGAGTGAACACCCTTAACCAAAAAAAACTAAGTGAAACATTAAGGTCCCAAAGTAAAAACCTCTTTGAGGCACTTTTTAACTAGGGAAAAAGTAAAGATAAAGGCCAGTCTAGTGGTGAAAACCTATCTCAGGCACCACTAGATGGGGTGTTCATTCTTCTTCAAATTTAGACCAGGAAACCATCAATGATGAACTTGCTTATAGATTTGAGTTCACTTTTAAGAAATAATAAGTATTTGATCAAATTATCCAAGAATCTTTTACTATTTTTGTTACATGTCCAGATCTCCCATTAGGGGATTCTGATTCATCATTCCTAGGAGAAGTCAAAAAGTAAGTCCTAACAGAGGACCCTGACATAGTCCAATAGTTTAAGTCACTACCTACTATCTTAGAAAATGATTCAACCCTTCTAGTCAAAGATATAATAAATTTAAATATAGGGACTCTATCAGACCTAAAATGGATAAAATTAGGAGTGTCTCTCATTGAGCAGGAATGTGACATCTTTGTAGCTTTGTTGAGAGAGTTTATGGATATTTTTGCATGGACCTATTCTGACATGCCAAGTTTAGACCCCACCTTGGTTCTTCACCACCTTGTGGTTAATCCTAATTTGAAACTAGTAAAATAAAATCTATGTGAGATGCATCCTTAATTTATTATATTGGTAAATAAAGAGTTGGAAAAACTCTTAAAAGTAGGATGTATCCAATCCATTGACTACTCTGAATGGATATCTAATGTTATACCTATTAGTAAAAATCTTGAAGGGATTATAATTTGTACTAATTTTTGAGACATCAATAAAGCTTATCCTAAAGATGATCTTACCTTACCTAATATTAACATGATCATAGATTCCATGGTAGGTTATTAAATAATTTCAATTATGGATGGCTTTTCATGATATAATCAAATTAGAATAACACTAAAAGATCAACTTAAAATAGAGTTCACCACTCCATGGGGAAAATTTTGTTATCAGGTGATGCCATTTGGCCTTAAAAATGATGGAGATATATATAAAAATTATATGACTATCATATTCCATGACATGATGCATGATATTATTGAAGACTATGTTGATGACATATTAGGAAAATCCAAAACTAGGGCTGACCATTTAGTAGTGCTATGTAAGATATTTGAAAGACTACAAGAGTAAAAAGTTAGACTAAATCCAAATAAATGTGTGATCCATGTAACTTTAGACAAATTAATTGGCTTCATTGTTTATTTTATAGGTATTGAAGTTGATTTGGCTAACATCTTTGCTATAACCAAGATGCTACCACTAACTAATTTAAATCAACTCCATAGTTTATAGGGTAAGACCTAGTCAATTTGATGCTTCATCTCTCAACTAGTAGATAAGTGCCATACATTTATACACCTTTTGAATAAAGGATTTTCATTTCACTAGGATTATCACTACCAAATATCTTTTCAATAGCTCAAAGATTATCATATCAATTTGCCTATTATTTTACCTCTTATGTGAGGAAAGCCATTCTTATTATACTTATCAGCTACCAACCATGCTCTAGGGAAGCTCTTAGCTCAACATGATGAAAATGAAAAGGATAATGTTGTGTACTGCCTAAGCCATACCTTGGTTACATATGAATATAACTATACATCTATTGAAAAATCTTATTTGGCCATGGTCTTCACAGCTCAGAAGTTGTGTTAATACATGTTGAATAATAAGACCATGACCATTTCAACATTATATCTGCTCAAGTATCTATTATCTAAAATAAATTTTCAAGGTATAATGGCTAAATGGATCATTATTATTAGTGAATTTGGCATATATTATGTCAATTAAAAGGAAATTAAGGGATAAATTCTTACAAATCAACTTATTGAAGCACCTCTCATGGACACACAACCACTCAAGTTCTAATTTCTTGATGAATCCATAATGACAATAATTGATACACCCCTTGAGGGGAGTCCATGAAATCTATATTTTTATGGCTCATTCACTGCACATGGATCAAGGGTAGGCCTATTATTTATTACACCATACGGGGATCTAATCCCTAAATCATTTAGAATCAACTTTCCTTATACAAACAACATGGCTGAGTATGAAGCACTTGTTATAGGAATTTGAAAAGTAGTGCATTAGAATATATCTCATCTTTAAGTTTATGGTGATTCTTAGTTAATCATAAATTAGGTCATATATCATTTTTAGACTAAAGATGATAAGTTGGTTCCATATAAAGCCATGGTTGACACTCTTAAAAATCAAATTGCTAATATTCAGTTTGAGCACATACTAAGGGCTAGTAATAAAATTGCAAATGCCATGGATATTATTATCTCTTTGATTTGAAAAAAAAATAAATCTAGAGAATATCAATTCCTCATTAAGAATTTGTTAGCACCAGCTCATGAACCTTCAACCATTACCATGATTTGTGATATTGTTGGTCCTAATTCAATTTAGTACTCAAACCTTTATAACTACCTTCATGACTAATTTTTACCACCTAAACTCTCTCAAAAATAAACCAAAGTCTTCATTCATCATTTTTTCCATTGTACTCTACTTAGATCCACCCTTGTCACCATAGTTTTGATGGAACTATACTTCATTATTTAACTTCGACAGAGTCTATACTAGTATTTAGATAAGTTCATGAAGGAGTATGTAGAGCCCATTATAGTGGGATAGTCATATCCAAAAATATCTTACATACTAGTTATTATCATCCCATAATGGATGTATATGCCACTACATATGTATAGAAATGTGACAAATATCAATGGCATGTTAATCTGATTCATGCCCTAATAAAAAATCTAAAACTAATGTTGACACCATGGCCATTTTATACATGGGGACTTGACCTCATTGGGAGTATTAACCCTGCTTCATCTAACATCCATAAACATACCCTTACTACCACTGAATATTTCACTAAGTGGGTTGAAGCTATACCCCTCACTTATGTCACTAGAAAGCAAATTTACAAATTCATCTTTAACCATCTCATTTTCCATTATGGTATCCCCTCTAACATTATATCTAATAATGGAGGATCATTCAAGAATAAATACGTAGATCAACTATGTACTGAATATAATATCACATAAAAAATTTATATAGTATATTACCCTCAAGGTAATGTCCAAGTCGAGGCATCTAATAAAACAATTTTTAACATCCTTAAAAATATTGTCAATGACGTCAATCATGACTGTCACCTCTAAATATTCCCTACCTGTTGGATATATCATACCAATCATCATACCCCCATAAGAGATACTCCATACTCACTTGTTTATGGTACTAAATCCATCCTTCCCATTAAGGTTGAATTGCCTTCACTACACATCTATTTCAAGCATATCCTAAATGATCATGACTATCAAGTAGTTTGCCTGCAAGAGCTAGACCTACTTGATGATAAACACACAACCACACTCAATAATCTTCAAGTATATTAGAATCAAATCAAAGGCCACTATAATTAGCATTGAATTATAGAACATTTGAACTTGGTGATCTTTTTCTTAAAGAAAACCAAAATAATACCATGGTTGAGAAGAAACATAAAGGGAAATTCAAACCAAACTAGATAAGGCCTTTCATCATCACTATATATTATGGATCAAAAACATAAAAGCTTAACACACCAGATAATGATGAACTTTTAGAGCCAATGAATATTAGTCATCTCAAGTGGTACTATGATTGAATGCTAAGGTTTATTATCTATAAGGACCATTTTAGTTATCCCATTTTGTCACTTTTTTCCTTTGTAAAAATACCATCCTCTTCACCGTATCCACTTTATGCTTTTGGCCTATCAACCTAGTGTTTTATAAAAACCTATCCTATTTGACCTTGGTTTTTATCATTCATTATGTATTTTCAACATCGAGGTATCTAATTAGTTTAATCAATTGGTTTAAGTACTTCAGACAAAGATTGTATTTTGGAATAGTGTGACAAAAGTTTTAACAGTTGCATCCTTTGTTTATTATGCCTTTCTTACCACTGGTCTTGCTACTAATTATAACCACCTTTGGGTAAATTAGTACCATTGACCTATGCATTTGTGTCCTATTTATAACCACCTATGGGAAAACTAGGCGTAATATTAAGCCTTGCCTTACCAACTTAACACTTCATATGCCATACTGTGTTTTTTTACCAATTTTGCCTATTTTGTTTGAATTGAATCCTTCATTGGTTAAATTCCTTTGCTAAAAGGGTGTAAGTACAATTAATTGAGGTAATACTCTGGGACTATGTAGGCAATGCTCAATACTTGTTCAAGTAAGCTTAGTCCCCCTTTTCCCCATGTTCTCACTATTTTACAAGCAACCTAAGCCATACTCTCACCATTTTGCAAGTAACCTAAGCCATGCTCTCACCATTTTTTGAGCAACCTAAGCCATTCTCTTTCTATTTTTTTAGAAACCTAGGCCATGCTCTCACCATTTTGTGAGCAACCTAAGCCATGCTCTTTTTATTTTATGAGCAACCTTAGTTTGAATGCTCTCACTATTTTTTGAGCTTGAACCATTTGGGGTCTCATCATTCTTGATCGAGTTGAGATACCTCCAAAACACTTTCAAAAACATTTGAAAAATAGGTATAAAAAAATAAAAACATTGACCACTTATTTGCCTTAAGGATTATAGGAACCCTTACTAAGTTACAAGCAAATCACTAAGTTACATAAGAAGACATGAAGAAATGGAAAATAAAGACATAAAAACACAAAACAATGAAAATAAAATGAAATAAACATAAACAATGGTTAATCATAATGTTAGTGTAAATGACATAATGACACAAGTAAGAGGAATGACATTTCCCCTAGGCTATAGGAGGAAATGATACAAATAATTGAAATTGGGGGAATAAAATAAAAGGAAAGGGGTGGTTGAGCTGAATCTAGATGTACTAGGCAAGTGGATGCTGCCTACATAGTTCCATGGACACAAGGTCTAATATAAATGTAAGGCCAAATGTAGTTTTCTAAGGATATGGATAGAAGAAAGTGATGATTTGAGAGAAACATGATTGATGTTGTAGAGGAATATGGGAAAGGGGATTGAAAAATGGTGAGATCATTTAAATTACTAATCCCAAAATAGACAGAGCATAAACATGAAGGATAATAAATATAGGTAAACTAAATGATAAGTGGGTTATTGTGAATTGACTAGAGGTCCCAAAATTTTTAAGGCAAATCAGTGATTGATTAGGTGATATTTATGATTTTCTAAGTATTTTATAAATTTTTTTGGATTTTTGGAAGTATCTCAACTCAAATGAGGATGATGAGACACTAAATGGTCCATCTCATAAAATGGTGAGAGTGTGTAAATGTAAAACTACTTTTAAAATGATGAGAGCATGGTAAAGGGTGATTGAGCTAACCTCAATGGGAATCAAGCACTACCTACATAGTCTCATTAGGACCTCAAGTCATTGTAGTTTTGCCTTACAATGGAGAAATCTGATTAGGTATTAGCAAGGTCATAAATTTTTAAAAAGTAGGAAAGTGACACAGTACAACATAAGAATGACAAGGTGGGATAGGGGACTTCAAAGAATTATAAAGGTGTTGTTCTTAATTTACCCATAGGCATTTACAATTAGGAAATAACAACATAGGTCTATGATAATAATTTTCCCACAAGTAGTTATAATTAGTAGCATGATGTGAGACACTAATTTTCATAAAGGTAGTTATAAACATGAATACTCGGAATGAAACACAAAAATAAATGAAAGATGAAAATACCAAAACTACTATTAGATTAGTCAAAAATATGGCCTTTGTCTAAAACACTAAACCAACTGCTAAAAATTTACCTAAATTCCCTTGTTGAAGGTGTCTGAAGAACCAATGAAATGAAACCAAGGTCAAAATGGTTGGGTAGGGAGGATAAAAACAACTCTAGTTGAAAGGAAAGGTATGGTAGAACAATATAGGGTATGTTACAAAGAATAATGTTGATATTATGGTACAATGTAAATGGGCCTCATAGACAATATGTCAAGTCTCTTAAGTGAAGTAATGCTTGAGGTGTATGACATTCATCGGCTCATCAAGTTCATCCCTATCTAGTGTAGAAAGATTGTATACTCTAGATCCATAATTTGAAATAATGACATAGATGCCTATCTAGTTGGGTTTAAACTTACCTTTCTTCTTTTTATTAACCATGGCATTCTTTTGTTTTTCTTTGAGAAAAAGATCACCATGTTTGAATTCTTTGTGTTTGACTCACCAGTTATACTGGTTATAGAGTTAGTTATAGTATTATTTAAGGTTGTTGATAGTGGCCATGCATTTCTCATCAAGTAGCTCCAGCTCTTACATGTGAGCTACTCGATAATCTTCATCATCTAGGACATATTTTAGTGATATATATAGAGAAGGTAACTCAACCTCAATGGGAAGAATAGCTTTAGTGGCATAAACTAGGGAATATGGAGTAGCTCCTATTAGGGTATGATAATTAGTGTGGTATGCATAGAGGGAAAATAATATTTGGAGGTGCCACTCATGGCTAACATCATTGATAATATTTTTAAGGATGTTGACCATGGTTTTGTTAGATGATTCAGCTTAGCCATTACCTTGTGGGTAATACGGTATAAAAATGTTGAGTGATGTTATAATTGGCACAAAGTATTTTAACATCCTTTTTATTAAATTATATACCATTATCAAATATAATATCATATGAAATGCTATAAAGGAAGATGAGATGGTTATAAATGAACTTGTAAATATGTTTTCTAGTCACATACATGAGAAATATAGCTTCAACCCACTTAGTGAAATATTTAGTAGCAATAAGGATGTGTTTGTGGCCATTAAATGAGGTTGGGTTAATATTACCAACGATATCAAGGCCTTATGTTGCCAATGAAAATGGTATCAACATTAGTTTCAATGTTTTGGCTAGGGCATGAGTTAGATTGGCATGCCTTTGACATTTATCACACCTTTTGATGTAAGCAACTACATCTACATCCATAGTTGGCCAATAATACCTAATACATAGGAGCCTTTTAGATAGGATGGATCCATTGGTGTAGGATCCATATACTCCTTCATGAACTTCCTATAATGATAATGTTACTTTTAAGGAATTTAAAAAATGAAACAGAGTTTTGTCAAAATAATGGTGGTAAAGGGTTGGGCCAAGTAAGGTATAATGTGAGGCTTGATTGGTAAAGTGATTTTGTTATTTGTGTGATAGGTTAGGTGGAATGATATGGTCATAGAGGTAAGTAAAAAGGTCTGAGTAAAATATATAGATAGGACCAACAATATCATAGATCATTGTGATGGTTGAAAGTTCATGAGCTAACACTAGAATATTTTTAACGAGGAATTGATATTCTTTTTCCTTGTCAGTGTGACCGATCAAAGAGAAATGGTGTCCATGACATCTAATTTCATATTATTGGCCCTTGATATGTATTCAAGATGTATTTTGGTGATATTTTTTTTGAGAATATTAATTATGGCCTCCTATGGCACCAACTTGTCATCTTTGGTATAAAAGTGGTCTATAACATGACTGATGATTAACTAAAAATCAACATAAACCTTTAGATGCTGAATATTCCATTATACTACTTGGTAGGGCTTTGCATTGAGTGATTCATATTCATACATAATTTTAGTACAAGGAAAGATAATATGGAATGATTTAGGGATAAAATCCCCTTGTGGTCTAGTAAACAATAGGCCTTCCCCCGATCCATGTGTTGTGAATGATCCATCAAAATATAGATTCCAGTGATACTCTTCAAGAGGTGTTTTAATGATGGTCATAATGGACTCATCTAGGAATAAAAAATTTAATGGTTCAATATCTACAAGGGGAGCTTCAACAAGCTGGTCTATAAGTACTTATCCCTTGATGGATTTCTAGTTATTTTATTTTATCTTAAACTCACTTAAAAGAGTGGTCCTTCTAGCCATAAAACCTTGTAAAGTTGTCTTATATAGTAGATACTTTATTAGATCTAATTTATAAATAATCGTGGTCTTATTTTTAAGCATGTAATGCCACAAATTCTAGGCTGTAAAGACCATAGCTAAATAGGATTTTTGAATATGTGTATAATTGTGTTCATACATGACCAGTGTATGACTTAAATAGTACATGACATATTATTTTCCATTATCATTATATTGAACTATAAATTACCATAGGGATTGGTATATGATAGATAAATACAATAAGAATGACTTTCTTGGTATAGATGGTGTAAACACCTAAAATTAGCCACAACTAGCTTTTGAATGGACTTCAGACTGATTCTTACCAACCATTACAAATTAAACCTATGAATCACTAAAAATACCTATTTTGCTTACACATCATTAATCAAATATAAAAATCACATTGATACATCCCTCATTTGGGTATCATATCATATTCAATAATAGCCTCTCATAGATTCATTTTTATTCACCCTAAAACATCACAATAGTCAATTTGGCATATGGGCTTGTTACGTGGGGCACTTGCACACTTAAATCAAATCTTGGAAATTATAAATGGATAATAATAATTACTTAACAAGGTAAACCAATTTAAAAGCCTATTTGAATTATCCATGTGTATTTAATGAAATTTTAAAACATGAAATTCAAAAATTCAAAATATACTAGCCTATCATCATTGCCTTTACAAGTTGTCAACCTCTTAAAAAATATCCTAAAATATATATTTTGGAGACCCATTCCTATTAATTTCAAATCACGATAACTTGACAACTATTAACTCTACTATGGTTATATTTTACTCACCTAGTTTAGGTTTGAACCCATTCCAATCCTTAACTCCACCGTAACTCACCTTGGGTGAGATTTAAATACTTAGGCTATAAATATAATGCCTTGCCTATTGAATCTTAATCTCTTTTTGGTGAAATATTATTATGCCTAAATGAATAAAAATATCTCATAAGCCAAAGTTATAATGTAAATTTGGATAGAGACATAAGTTATTTTTTTGAAAGTATTGTTGTAATGCTAAAATATTGAGCCAAGATACATCAAGCCACATCAAAGCCATGGTGCCAAGGAGATAAGGAGCCATTAATATTAATTTAAAAAAGATTTATTGATGCAAAAATTGAACAAGCCACTCAACAAAAGCATTTAGAGCTCCCAAAGAAGGTAAAGGATTTGTGTCTTTTATGTTTTAGTTGTGCTCTCATTTAGAATTTATTACTATGATCTCCCCAAGTTCTAGGCTAGAAGTGTAAGTGTTAGCACATTTTATTTGAGTTTTTATTTCTTAAACAAAAACTATACTAACCTCCCTTATTGGATTCCTATGAACACCAAATGACATACCAATGGGACATCAAGCATCTCATACATGGAAGGGGATTAATATTCAGATCTTAGTTTTTCTAATTAATGCTTGACAATATTCAAAATTCAAGTTTTACCTTTGTTTTTCACTTATTCTATTTTTTAATGATACATAGATTACACAAAGAATGACTTCGATTCCCTATAATTGACATCAATCCTATCAAAATCAACATCAACCCCTATGTCCAAAATAATTCATGGAAAAATTTGTTTAGGTAAGTTTTTCTTGAGTTTTTTAATTTCTATTTTGTTTCTAAAGGCCTAAATCTCATTTAGCTGACTATTTTATTAAAATATATACTTATATTTGTTGGTTTTATGCTCATATTATTAACCATATTTTTTTGAAAAACCATATTCTATTTTCCTTTATTTTTTTAGGTAGGAAGGAAATGACATTGATTTTTATTTATTGATGTTGATATTTTTGTAGACTGACCGATGTTGATTTCACCGGATCGACATCCATCCCTACATGGATCGAAGTCAATCTCTGAGATATAAAAATAAATAAACCCAATATAAATTTTTGAAATATTTTTTTATCATTCACAATTGAGATTCTAAGCAGGTAATAACTCTCTAAAAATTATAGGACCTAAGATGAAACAAGGCAAAAGTTTAGAAGTGGTTAAGTCTTTAACATTTTGTTTGGTGCCTAAAAGGAATTTAGTTATTTTTATGATTAGTTATTTGTGAAAGTTTTTTCACATTTTAAAACTAAGTCCAAGGGGTCAAATTTTCATACACATTTAGCTTTGGTGCAATAAAATAAACCCTCACACTTAGATATATACTCTTAAGGGTGTTTTTTTAATGATTGCTCTTTCAAAGTTATTTATTTTTTGTAAAATGATTGATGCATGTATGATCTCCCTTTATCCAATTTAGTTAATTTATGTGATAAAAATTTATGATTCATTTCCTCAATTGCTTTAGTAAAAAATCATTAAAAAATGTCATTAAGGCTCTCCTCAAATCTATATGGTTTGGGTGATCTAAATGTGACCCTAAAATCTTTTCACTTGTCTTTTATTTTTATGTAATTTGGCTTGTGAGTGGGATTTCATTGCCTCCTCAAGGGTTCTCTAGGGAATAAATGACCAATGAATTCATATCCTAAAATATTTAAACCCCATTCAATGGTGGGGTATACAAATTGATGTGAAATTATTAAGACATTTTTTTTGAGTGGTTAATCAAACTCTATTAGTATGATACTGCCTTGGGCCATAGGGGTAACTCATACATCACACTACACTGAGCAAGCTATGGATGTAGCAGTTTTTAAAAGGACAAGACCTTTTCACAACAAGTCATTTGACATAGATCTAAATGATGTGAACATATCTTGTGTTAATCACACTTGGGACCATCTATAAATGTATGAAAATTGATAGATTAGAACAACCCCACTTGTTGTGGACATATTATTGATGTAGGGTGAGTAGACCAAAGTTTCATGTCATAGTAAAAATAATTGGGATAAGAAGGGGAATAAAAAACTTAATTTTCATGCACTTTTATTTTTGGATTAACACTTAAAATCCTCCCAAGAGCAAGTATATTGATAGAATTTGACATTATTATTCCACCTTGTTATTTTTAGGATTTAGGACATTACACTTAGGTGTTTCATGTCATTTTATAATTTTATTATATGGTATTGAGTTGAACTATCTATTTTTGATTGTTATACCATGTAAAAATGAGTTTTATTCATACATCTCTCATTCGTTTGAGGAGGAATTACACTATCCATTTGACACCATACCTTTACCTTAGTCTTTTTTTACAAATCTTTGTGTGTGTGTCACTTAATTGAAAATGGTAACATTATGCTACCTAATTCATTTTGAGTCTTGTGCCTTGGAGTCTTGAAATAAACCATTGATTAAATCTTTAGAGCATGATAACATCATTACACTTCTTGAATTTTTTTATACACTTATTTGTCTTGTGTCCAAATTCCAATTCCAGTTCGAAACCAAGCCAATTGTGCCTTTTAGATATTTGTATAGTGTCATTATGCCATTTATTTTTGTCTAGTTTGTTCTTTGTTTGAAGAAGCCTAATTTATTTAAGTTGAGTTTTTAATTAACATTGACAAATTCAAATCCAAACATTAATTGATTTCTATTTATGCCTTATGTAATTTGGGCCTAGACATTGATATTTCTCTTTTGGGTTGTGTAACTTATGTTAATTCTTTACACAATTTGAAAACTATTATTTGTGCCTAGATTTGGAAGAAACAAATTATATTCCATATACCTTTTTTTCATGCCTTAAACCAATTTATCAAGTTCATGTATAAATTTGAATGCCTAGTCTATACCAAAGTGTTTCAGATTTGTTAGATTAAATCTCATAACTTATTTTTAAAGTCTAGATTTTGTGCCTTGTTTTGTCAAAAGACCTAGCATATGCCTATTTTGAGAATATATTTTGTGCTACATTTAGACAAAATACCTAGCAATATTTATTTTATTAGAATAGACTTGTTTGGAGTACTTTGGACCTAAAGTTTAGAATTTTAGTTTTAGTTCATCCACTTGACTGTTTTTGCAAGACATTTATTATTAGACATTTGACGTTAGATTTTTTTACCAAGTTTTAGCATAGACCTTTTTGGAGATACATATCCATTCCTAGACCAAGTTCAAACCATTTTTATTTTTATACATTATTTTTCAGAGCTTATATAACTCTAGGCCCTTTTTTGTGAAACATTCATCATTGATTTGAAGATGTCTCACTATACTCATAGTGGAGCCATGTACAATCTAGGATATGATAATGTGGTCACACAAGATGAATTTATTAAATATCCCTATGGTGATAATGCATTTTGTGAAATGTATCCTTATCCACCTTATAACACTTAAATGGGGGAATAAATACAAGATATTTTAGCTCACTATTTGGTCAACATGCCTCCATACTTAGAGTAGTTATAAGAATAAATAATATAATACCTCACTAGCATACCATCGGTTGTGGACCAGATTGAACAGAAACCATACTACATTATGATGCCATCAACATATTATCCTCATTTTTTTGTCATAACTTACTTACAAATAAGGATGACTTTTTAATTAGAGATATAGAGGTAGGGGCCAAGTTTCAAATAGAATTTTACCACAAAAATTTACAAAGTCTAGTTAGAGTTCCTTATAACATGCCTTATAATAAAACTAATAAACAAACTTCTTTTATCAATCCTCAAGCTATAGTGTTGATGCCATATCAAGACCCACGTATGCTAGTCATAGCAAAAGGCCTCAAGGAGGACCATTTTATATACATGTAGACACCATACTAGACCTATTTAAACTTAGAACATAATTTCAATAATATGACCATGTCAAATACTCCACTTATTAAGATAGCTCCTTCAATAAGAGTCTTAACTAAATTGACAGGTGAATAAAATCATGGTATAGACCCATTCACACCAAACACTTTAGTTAGAGAAATGTTCAATGCCCTAGCTATTGAAGAAACATCTAATAATTCTATTTAGATGAATGAACCAAATATAGTGGACAATATGCAAGTGTCATCCAATCCAAACCAAATTGGTGTAATCACACAAACAACTAGTCCACAATAAAATGTGCCTTTAGTTAACACCATGAGTGTTTTGTAACATGAAGGGGTAGGAATTTTTACCTCTCAACCATATATAAATACCTCTAATTCTCAACTATCTACTTCTTCAAGAATGAAACCATAAGGATTAAGTAGTCAAGTACAAACTAGTACCTTGCCTCAACAAAACATGATGAATGTTATTTCACCACAAAAGGTGATGAATAACATTCAAAAATAATAGGTAAAATCTAGTATTCTACCATAATATAGGCACAACATTCCTCCACCTCAGTAGGGAGTAACAAATGTTCCACTTAGGTAGTGAAAAGTATGCCTCAACAATAGTAGACCAACATGCCTTCACAAAAATTATCTAATTAACAATGCATGTCTAGTGATCAATGATAAATTTTGAATGATTTATAAGTGTATACTTCACAAGAAGTGTTTTTAAAATGAATAGGTACCACTATCCCACAAGTAACAATTAGACAACCATTGTTTTTATGTAGAATGTGCCACAAATCCAATGATATGGCCTTGGTTCATAAGTTATCCTTATTCATTAAGGTTTGAATAGTCATAATCAAGTCCCTATTCAATCTTAGTAGGAATAGTACTTCACTCAGAGCCATATCCTAATATCTCAGCCATAATTTCCCCAAAAATAGGCATATATACCAAATCCAAACCAAAATTTCATACCATAACACATGAAATTCCAACAATCACATCCTAATCCATGTATGTATATTTTTGGTCAATTCCCAAACCAAAAAAGCATTCCACTCAAACCATGCCTCCACTATACCCTGGTCAAAGTAATCCACCTTTGACCACCCAACTTTTGCCTTAGGCCAATGTTCCCTCTAGTTTCTTAGCACAAAAATTACAACAAATGAAGGATGTAATTACTGTGATCCAAGATGGGAAATAAAACAAGAAGTTTAAGTTGGATGACATGTGTTCCCACCCATTTAACATGGATTATTTACAAATACCATTTCTTCAAGGGTATGAACCACTAAAGTTTGAAAAATACAAGGGTAAAGGAGACCCTAAGGCTCATTTGATGGAATACTTTGTTACTTTCCATCTAGTGGATTATAGTGACATATACCTCATATTGTTGTTTCCTTATATTTTAGCATGATAATCTTTATAATGATTCCTAAAATTGTCAAATAACTTAGTATCTAATTTTGATGATCTTTCCAACAAGTTTGTGCAACGTTTATCATTCAATCTCAAATATGAGATGTCATTGGTAGATTTGACCCAAGCTAAATAGAAGGTTGGTGAAATTTTTACAAGTTATCTATAATTATGGAGAGCACTTACCAGTCATTTCACTTACATTTTAATAGATAAACAATTAGCCATTTTGTTTAATAATAATTTGCATATCAAGATCTCTTACCATTTGGAGTTGTAATATATGCATAACTTAAAGGAAATAATTGATAAAGGTCTACTAATAAAAAAGGACCTTATTAACAGAGGGATCATCAAGCTCACCTCATCAAATTAAAATTAGACCCAAAATCAAGTAAATGGCTAGAATTAGAATCATAACCAAGTTCAAGCACTTACATCGTAACTAGCTCAAGCCAATAATTATGAAAAACCCAAGCCATTTAACCACAACAAGAATGTTTTTAGGAATGGAGTAATTGAGTCATGATATGCCTAAATGGTGAAAATGCCATCTACTTAGTCTACATAGCAAATGTAAATTAATCATCACCAACAAGCTATTCAACAAGTGTAACCTTCATAGTAGTATAAACCAGTGTAACAAATGCAACAAAATTTGCATTTACAAACCCCTCCTCCTTAAAGGATAATTGTGCCTACTCATCATGTCTTTAGTTACCTTATAGAGCCTATTAAATTCTTTTTTCACAAGTTAGCCACTGCTAATTTGATTAGTTAGCCAATACTGAAGCATTATCATAAGGGAATTTTTTATCTAGATTGGTATAGACAAAATGAATTTTATGAATACCATCAGGTTAATGGACATAATCTGTATTATTATGTGTAAATCAAACAACTTATTCAAAACATGTTGGAAAATAGGGAGATAACATTAGATAATGGAATTTATACATCTACTCAAAACCTACGTATTTATCAAAACCCATTTCTAAAACTTAATAACAACCAATAAAAACAAAAACAAAGGCCATAATAGTGACAATAACAACAATATCAATAACAACAACAACAACAACAAAAACATCAACCAAATGGAAAAAACTAAGACCAAAATGATGCCAATAAATAAAATACTTTCCATGTAGTTTCACATGACTACAACAAAGTTTTAGGCCATATTATAGGAGGTCATGTTTCCAACATCTCAATCAATGTAAGACCAAATTTTAATCAAAAAAGACCATTTTTAACTAGCTCCAGTTAACCAACCTATGCCAATGATCCCTCCTTAACTTAGGATAGCATACAAGTGTACCAAAAAGTTGGGATAAATACTTTTGGACCTTATATTGATAACTCATCATTTACTCATGACCACATACAAGTGAATTAGTAATTGACACTTATCATATATAGTCCCCCTCCACTATCATTTGATAATAAAAATGGTTTTATATCTAATCCTGATTGTGTAATCACAACTTGATGGTCAAAGATTACCATACCAGGTGTATTTCCATTTACCACTACACCCATCCAACCCACCATTCTAATAAGGAACAAACCATTTACCATTATGATGGACAAGGCATTATATATTATAAAACAACTATAGAAGATGCCCACACAAATTTCCATTTTGGATTTTTTTCATACCTCTACCATCCATAAAAACATATTGATAGAGTTCTTAGACCAATTGAAAATTCCACATGACATATCCCCACACAAATTTCAAGTTGTGGTTGGACATCTAGCCCTTGACCATCAGTTATCTTTTGACTAAAGTGATATGTCATCCCTTGGCCCTATTTATAACAATATGTTATACATCAAAGTTGTCATAGTACAACATAAAGTGAAGCCTATCCTCATAGATAATGGATTAGGTCTAAATATTATGTCTATAAATCTCATCAATCATCTCGAATAAATATAGATGATTTACATCTAGAATAAATCACAATCAAATCTTACATTAATGAAGAGCAATAATCATAAGGTCCTATTAGCTTACTAGTTATCAATGGGACTTTAACCCATGATACACTATTCCATGTGTTAGACCTTGATTTATCATATAAATTACTTTTGGGTAGACCTTGGATACATGAGATTCATGTGATCCTTTTAATATTGCACCAATGTATCAAATTCTCCCATTTAGGTATGAAGGTCACCATCCATGGAGATTTGTAGCCCTACAAACATTGCAAACATTGCATACCTTTAGAGGTTGAATACAAAATATATAACTACAATTTTGGTTTAAATCCCATTCCAAATAAATACAAAGGGAAATAAATTCTTATTCATTTTCTAGAGGCCAATTGTATTGACCCAGATAAC
Source organism: Torreya grandis (assembly GCA_037957365.1). Lineage (NCBI taxonomy): Eukaryota > Viridiplantae > Streptophyta > Pinopsida > Cupressales > Taxaceae > Torreya > Torreya grandis. The sequence goes on along the minus strand of JARHVA010008242.1, from coordinate 293,952 downwards.
CTTGATTCATCTTCCCACATGCCACCTTTTGAAATGTCCAATCACTTTACCATCATGACTAATGGCCTAGGAGAATATTTAACCCATGATACATTCCAAATTTCAAAGCTTCCAAATAACCCCAATTCCTATGGAATACCTAAAGCCAAGCTACCTTACATGGGATGGTAGCATAAAGTTAAAGACAAACTGAATAATTTAAAACCTATCATTTTCAGACCATCCACTAGCCAAGAATATGACTCACTTGGAGATGATGAATCTTGGTTATAAAATGATAACTTGGATGATTGTTATAATAATTCCAAATACTCCATTCCTAATATGATCATGGAAAATCATTCCTATCAAGGAAGAGGCCTTAGGCCAAATCAATAGGGAATTCTTGAGTTAATTTCTACCACTTGGTATAAAGAAACCTATGGTTTTATAATTAAACCACATGGGGGTGACCTTACATATCTTATTCATGTTCTAACACCAAAAACTAATGATGATGATGCTGACATCAAAGTAGAGTCTAATCATAACCCTTACGAAGACCTAGCTGATACTAATCTATTTGACACTAATGCTATTTGTACCCTTAGACTAGTTATCCATAATCCACTTCCTTTATATCACACTCAAATTATATCCTAGGACCAACAAGAATCCACAATGATTGTAGATGAGTTTAATAATGATGAGGCATTTTGTGATTTTGTAGGCCAAGAATACAATTTTCCATTGGGAGACCATAAATAAAGGTTCTCAATCACATTATATCTTGTAACCTATTTTAGAGAATGGGTGGACACCCTCAGCCATAAATAATTAAATAAAACATTAAGGTCTTATGGTGAAAACCTATTTGAGACACTTTTGGACAAAGGAAAAATTAAAAAGAAAGGGTATTCTAGTGGTGAAAACCTATTTTAGATGCCATTAGATGGGGGTGTTCAACCTTACTCAAACATAGATCAAGAGACCACCAACAATGAACTTGCCTATTGGTCTAAGTTAAGTTCAAAAGAGTAACATGCCTTCAACCAAATCATTCAAGAGTTTCCAATAGTGTTTATCACATGGCCATACTTACCATTGGGAAATTTGGATTCATCCTACCTAGGGGAACTTGAAGAGCTAATCTAAACAAAGGACTCTGCCATTTTAGGCCAATTTAAAACTTTTCTAACCATTCTAGAAGATAGTTCAACTATTCTTGTGGAGGATACTACATAAGTCAACATTGAGACTTTAGATGACCCTAAATGGATCAAATTAGGTGTATCTCTCATTGAAGATGAATGTGAAGTCTTTATATCCCTTTTGATGGAATTTATTGCCATATTTTCTTGGGCCTATTCTAACATGTCATGTTTAGACCCTGTCTTGGTTATATACCACCTTATTATACATCTCGATGAATCTCATGAAATAAAAGTGGATCAATATGTATCCTTGCATTGATTTATTAGTAAATAAAGAGTTGGAAAACTTTTATAAGCAAGATGTATTTGAGTGATTGACTATTCAAAGTGGATCTCAAATGTTGTGTCAGTCAGTAAGATACTAGAAGGAATCAAAGTATACATTGATTTCAAATATATAAACAAGGCCTACCACAATGATGATTTTTTGTCTACCAAACAATGAAATGATTTTTAACTCCACATATAGGTACAAAATTCTTTCACTTATGGGAGGATTCTCAGGATACAACCAAATCAATATTGCATTAGAAGACTAACATAAAATTATATTCACCACTCTATGGGGAATGTTTTGTTATCAAGTTATGATATTTGGTCTCAAAAATGTCAGGACCATATATAAAAGATCCATGGCCATAATATTTCATAATATGATGCATGACATTGGTGAAGACTACATCGATGACATATTAAGAAAATCAAATACCAAGGTTGATCATCTAATAGCACTACAAAGATTATTTGAGAGACTATGTGAATATAAGGTTAGACACAATCCTAAGAATCTCATTTTTAGATTTACTTTAAGTAAATTGATACGCTTTATTATGTTTTATATAGGCATTGAATTTTATCCATCCAAAGTATAATCCATTACTAAGAAGCCACCACCATCCAATTTAAAGTAGCTCTACAGTTTGCCCGCAAGATTCAATTTATCAAACACTTTATCTCTTAGTTGGCTAAAAAATTCCATCCATTTAAATAATTATTATAGAATGGTGTCACATTTAATTGGGATGATGAATGCTATAAATATTTCCAATGCCTCAAAGACTCTTTTTGATCCACCTATTTTGTTACCACCAATTCTAGGAAAGTCATTCTTACTATACTTATCTACCATGGATAAAGTCTTGGGGGAAATTTTAGATTATCATAATGATAATGGAAAAGAACATGCCTTGTACTATCTATTGTGTAAAATAGTTACCTAATGAATACCAGACCATTGAGTCTAAATAACATTAATTATCAACCTAGGGTACATATGATTTTCAAGGATGTCAGCACTACATATGCATTATTGATTCATAAATAAACTTATTTTATTGGTTGCACTACAATGAACTCAATTTGAATTCACCAAATAGTTATACTATGAAAATATTATGATAGAAATACAAAATTACTTCATACTTATAAATCACACATGCATCACACTTTATATAATCAGATTAATAATGAAATCTACTTACACACTCTTAACTAAGGAGGGTTAAGATATTTACTATAAATCCTTTTGAGGGGGCCCTTCCTTGTTCAAAATTGAGTTACAATCCTTCTCTGAGAGATTTTCAAAAGCTTCTTATAGAATCAACTTTCTCATTACTCAAATCTATAGCAATTAAAGATTGATATAGAAAATTACAATGCAATAACTTTTATAGTTATATTAACTATCTAATCTCAATTTTAACTTCTCTAACTCCTAATTTGATCTAGGTTCTACTATTAAATACAAAAGGTAGTTTATTAACTTATAACCAAAGATACCAAACTAGGAAAAATACAAATACTTTAGAAACTATCCTAGTCAACCTTAAAGTGGTTACTAACTGAAATTACTTATTTTAAGCTTCACTGGGTTAAGGACAAGTATACTATTTTTTTGGTTTATTTATTTTTGTCTTTTTCCTATTGTCCTTGTCTTTCTCATATTTGGTAGCCCATCTAAATTTACTTATATGTAGGGAGGCCATATAATAGATATGTTCCTTTTAAATTATCCATTTGGTTCCTAAGATAGCTATATGTGTTCTTCAGATTTGATCACAATAATAGCTCTATTTTGTATAGTGGTTGTGGGTAACTTGTTGATGAAACTTTTAGTTACTATGGGAAACCTATAGGTGAAGCCTAAAATTGCTATGGGCGCTCTGCAGTGGCTATGGGCAAGCTATAGGTGAAGCTTATAGTCATTGTGGGAAACCTACAATTGTTACAGGTAGCCTATAGGTGGAGCCTAAAATTATTGTGGATAACTTGTAGTGGCTACAAGTAGCCTATGGGTCAAGCCTATAGTTGCTACGAGTAACCTATAAGTGTTAAGCCCAAACAAAATCATATAGCCTTACGTTATCCTTTAAATTTTTGTTAAATAAAGTTACATAAGTATAATATAATCAATAAAAAAACATCAATAACTCATAACATAACATATATATATATATATATATATATATATATATATATATATATCGATGCACACACAAAATCATAAATTAATTCATTCATTTTTACGAGTCATGGATGGTTATGTGGATTTACATAGAAAAATATATATACTAGGTATGGATGAGGCTACAAAATAGAGCAATTGGTGGCCTCATCTCACCCCATACTTAATCTCTTGCTCAAGGTTGATCAAGCCTTGGCTGCATTTGGAAACCATAAAATTTTCTAAAATCAAGGGGCTCAGTGCAGCCTGACCCTTCAAGGATATAGAATCCTTTAACATCATCAATGTTATCCCATTTTTTCTTTTCAACCTCTATATTAGTTGGAACCTTTCCCTACCAATTAGGAATTGGGAACCCAAAAAAAGGAGGTTGAAACATCAATCCCAACCATTTTACCCTTCTCTTCCTAACAAGCTCAATATAAATGTATACTGTGTATGGCTTTTCTAAGGTTTTGAGGGGAGTAAGGTTATTTTCTTTTTAAAGCATCAGATAGTTCTACCCATCTATGGGAATAAGAAAGAACAATTTTATCTCCATATCCTTTCATTAGACTCAAATAATGTTTCTAAACTTCTACCTATTTCTTGATAACCCATTCTTGTGGAGTACTTAAGTTCATGAAGGAGATCCATTCTTCAATTTTAGCATCTAGATCACATGATTGACCCCTGATCATCAAGGTAGCTTATTTTTATTTTTATTGATACTCTTCTACTTGTTTCCTTATTCCTATTTCATTAAGAATAGATGAACAAAATGCATTCAACTAGACATCCCCTAAGTAGATGTTTGGATTCCAATCTGCATTACTAGGTTCAACATATTGGTGAAAGTAAAACTCACTTAACCGAGCTTGGAGGTTAGGATCGGCATGTCTATATAGTTCAAAGAAACATTTGCGGTCATAAACCATGTAAGACTAATCCTTATAGATCCTATCATATCTAAATTTAAACCATCTCTCTTCTAAGTATACAACATACACCCTAGAAGGTGGTCTACACCCCATTGATATTTTAGTGGTTTCATGAATTTTATTAATCTTTTTCTTTAGATACTTGATCCTAGTTTCATCTATTTCTATCTTTTATTTTAATTCATCTTGGTGTTCTCTTATTTTAACATATACCTTAAATCTTTGAACTAACTTCTTGTAGTGATTTTCATCATCACCAAATTGTTCCTTAAGAAAATGCAAGAGGTCATCAGTCTCTATAGGTGTGGTAGCTAAAAGATCCACATCAATAACTTCTTATCTTCTAGGTGTTTTTTTAGTGGGCAATGGAGGAGGAAATCTATGGTAGAAGGGTACCAAAGCCAAAGAATAATATATTGTAGGTGTTTTTATGGTCAATGTAGATGAAGTTGTTGTAGGTTCCTCCAAGGAAACTACTATAGGTGCCTCTAATAACCCTTCTCTATCCATAGAAGGTTATATAAATTATGTTTCCCTTAGAACCATTTAAATGCCTCCCTTACCTTTTAGTTCTATTATTTCATTCTTTATCCTATATATTTCTTTCATATATTTCTCTAATGTTTGGAACTCCTAGTCATAAGGAAATATCCCTTATTCAACTTATTTTTCCATAGTCTCTTATTCGATCAATTCATCTTCTACTACAAGATGATCTTCCATTCTTAATTCTTATTATGTATACCCAATGTTTCTAAGGAGATAAATGTCTTCCTTAGTGAATTTGGATGGATGGGGTGACTGTTCTTCTTCTTCCTTAGCAAATTCCTTGTTAGTAGACCATTCTTCAATTTCAAACCCATCAGGGATCTTTCAAAACCTATGTTCTTTCTTTGGATTTTCATCCTCACTAATGTCTATGGGTGAGGAGGTTATAGTTGTCTTTTGTTTCTTAATTATTTGATATCTCCTAGGAGGAGGTATCCTTCTTTTTGATACTATGGGTTTATTTTCTTCATCTTTCATCTTCTTTTTAGGAGTGGTGGATGATGGAACTTATTCTTCTTGTGTAGTAGTTTATGGAATAACTTCCTCTTGTCTTGAAGAATACATGATGAAAAAATCAATTTGTAGTGAGGAGATAGTGGGAGAAGGAATATGATATTGTATATTTCCCTCCTCTGTGTCAGAAGGAGGTAGGACTAGTTTCTTTCTCTTTTTTTTTCTCATAACAGTTTCAAATGGACCCTCAGTAGCTATAGGTTAGCTAGTAGCACTAGTGTCCATAGCATATTTTTATACAATCTATTGGGCCTAATCCTTAAGGGACTCCTCCTAATTATTACCCTCTTTTTTTTTAGGTTCATTATTCCTTATGGCTAAAAATTATTCCTAGCTTAGATCAAGTCTAATAGAGTTTATTACATGTTTAGTTATCAACCATATTAGGCAATGATGGGATAGGGCTTTTTCAATACCCTTCTGGTACACTTTAGACATCCTTTTTAGAATGTTACATAAGTGATTTGGAGCATTAATAATTATATCATGCCTTAAATAATTCAAAAATTTAAATTGAAGAGTATAAATTAGGGAATACCTTCCTTCATGGGTCATATATCTAATGATGTATGAGTCTATCTCCCTCCAGGTTTTAGGTAAATTGAGTCTCTCCAAGCCACCTTTCTTCAATACTATTATTTCATTTCCCTAACAAAATTTCTATCTATCTTCTTGACCATTGGGTTTGTCTTTGTTTTTCTCTCCTATACTTGGAAGCCCAGTTGCCTAGCTTAGTAGTTCTTAAATGACTAGGAATGTGATGCTATGTATATTAGCTTGGTCTCTAGTAAAGGATCCTAAAAATTACCTATCAAGGAGTTATATGACATGATATAATTTCTCAAAATAATCGATACAACTAGATCTATTGAAGACAACCCAGATGGCGTGGTCTCCCTAAAGTTACCTATAAACCATGGGTTCTCTCCTATCAACTAACCCTCCCATTATGTTAAGTTAAGATTTTTTTTCAATCCTTTCAACTAGTAATTGTCAATACACTCTATTTGGTTTATAAAAATCTACTTATAGAAAATTAGGGTTTGTTTAACAATGGTGGTTTATGGTTTCAGGGTTATAGGTAATGACATGTTTTAACTTCACATGAATGGTTTTACTTACAATAGAAAGTAATGAAATTGATTATTTTTCCTATAGGGTATTATTAATTCATTATGGCATCTAATCCCACATGTATTGATCCTATAGTGCATGATATTATCACCCACAACATCCTCCCCCCACATGAGCCATCTCATGGCCTCAAGTGATGTGGAGTGAATAGGATAGAAGGGATAGCATGGGGTCATAAGTAGGGCTATAAGTGTGGGTTGGGATGTCATCATGTGGGTTTAAGTGTGAGTTGAGGGGTATTAATCTATTTCATATTTCATGATTTAATATGTTTTTCAATATCATACATGTTATATTTAAAACAATGAACAATTTTTAGTGATCAAAATATGTCACACCTTTTTAATGATTTACCCAGGGTGTTGTCGAGGATTTTTATGTGAGTGTTTACATATGAGTGATTGGTAAATTGTGCTTATTTTTTTAATTAGATTGAAGTGGGCCTCTTTGGAGTAATTATGATATCATAGGATGATAGGATTCTATGGTGTCATTAGCACATCTGTATGTGATTCATGATAGCTTGCATGGAACTAGAATAGGGGTCTTAGACTTAGATAAGAGACTATTTCTCTCTTACCATAAGGTGGTTATTGTAGAGTTGGGTGATCTAAGTTAGGTGTTTCATGAACATAGAAGAGGGTAGTTGAAGGTGTTGTTGCTTTATGATCTTTCATTGCATGAGCTTGCATGATTTGTCTCTATGTTATCTTACTACCTATGGATTCTACCTAGTGAATTTTGCCTTGTTATTTAGGGGTAGGCTTGAGAAATTTTTTGACTTTTTAATCTAATCCCTCTTCATTACTCCTCTATCTAGTCTAGTGTCTTCCATGTATGCTCAAAATATCATAACCAAGGCCATAGCTTAGAGTTTGGGAAGAACTATCCTGCATGTGCTTAGAGAGATGTCAGGATATGCCTGCAACAACTAGAGATGGTGCCTATAGTGATTGAAAGTTTATGCCTAGCTATGGGAAAAGTGACTATAGTAGCTACAAAAGAGCCCATAACAACTAAAAGAGGTGTTTTTAGTAGCTACAAAATAACCCATACCAACTAAAGTAGGTGCCTACAATATCTACAAAATATCCCTTGGCAACTAGAGGAAGATGAACAGTTTACTTAGAATGATTATTTATTTTTCATTTTTTTGTTTTTACCCCTAAATAGCTAGCAAGCTAGTTTTCTATTTAGTCCCATTTTATAGTTTTGGGTAGCCAATAGACTGGTTTTCTATCAAGAAACTACTAATAATTCCTAAAAAGGGTTTTCATTATTAGTTTTTTTACTCTAACTACTGCCTATAGTAGAATTTTTATTCTTGGTCCTTACCAAGTCTACAGTGAGGGTGAATGGTCAAGGACCAAGTAAAGGTCTCATTCTTCATGGAAAAGGAGAGCTAGAATGTCCTCCTTTCCTTTTTCATATATGTGTTGGCTAGTTCTCCCTTTATTTTGTGAGACATCATGCTGATCTAACACATCATTATATCCATTTTTTAATTACATGTGTATGTTATTGAAAAACTCCTCTTGAGTGAGTGGATTTTTATACAACTTTAGTCTATGGCCACTAACTAGGAGATATAATTTTATCAGATCAATGGTTTAGATTTACACTACTCTATTTTCAAAAACATTCTCAATCTCAAATGGACCAAGCCATCTAGTCTAGAGTTTACCCTTTTGATCCTTGTATTTTGAATAAAAAAGAAGGGCCCAATATCCTATATTGAATTGCCTAGTATTAATGTACCTATCATGCTAGCTAACCTATTGATGTTATAAAATTTATATAGTCTACAATGCCTATTTTTTGTACTCATCTAAGGCATTCAATTATATAAGCCTTTCTTTCTATTCTTTAGCTATATCCATCCCAAGTGCTAGTGTTGTCCATAAGGTTTTATGCTCAAATTTTATTAGTGAGATAGGTTTCTTTTCATAGACCAACTCATATGGGGTGAATCTTGTAATAGTCTTCCATGTGATTTTATAAGCCCAAATAGCTTTAGGAAGTCTAACTTCTCAATCTTTAAGAGACATACTAACAGTCTTGGTCAAAATATTTTCTAACTCCCTATTGGTGACTTCTACCTGTCTATTGGACTGTGGATGATATGGAGTTAATTTCTTTGCCTAATCTCATATTGTTGGACCAAAGTAGTAATTAAACTAGTAGTGAATTGGGGTCCTTTATTAGTGACTATTTATCATGGCACACTATATTTTGTGAATATTTCTTCATAGAGGAAGGCTACCACTTTTTCATCCCTAGTGTGTGTAAGAGCCTTGAATTCCATCTATTTAGTGACATAGTAAATACATACAAGTATGCATTATTTTTTGTTGGATTTTGGATCAAAAGGTCTTACAAAGTCTAGGTCATATTTTTCAAATGGTTTAAGCACCATTTGTGGCTACAAAGGCATCTCATTTGAATGTGTAGGTATCCCCATATGCTAACATATATCATAATGAGTAGTATACCTTATTACATATTTATGGATTGAGGGCAAATAATATCCTATATTCAATATTTTTACTACTGTACACTTGGCTACAAAGTGCCCTCCATAGGGTTCATCATGGTAGGATTTGAGGATATCTGAAACTTCATCTTCTTTGAGACATCTTCTGATGATGGAGTCAAGCCTAGTATAGAAAATAAATTTGGACAACCATGAACACCTATCACTTTTTTGAATCAATGTTCTTTTTTTAGGGAGGAAGTGTTATGGAAGTAACCCTATGGTAAGGTAGTTAGCAATATCAACATACCAAGGGTTGGTAAGGATGAGGGAGAATAGGTGCTCATCTAGAAATGAGTCATCCACTATGGTATCTTCTTTAGGGGATTGTAGGCATGTTCAGAAATCAGCCATGACATTGTCCCTACTAGGCTTATCTATAATGGTGATATCAAATTATTGTAATAAGAACATCCATATTATCACTCTAACTAGGACAGTTGGTTTATTCATAAAGTATTGATTGGCTTCATGGTATGTATGAACAAATACTTGATGCCCTATGATGGTACGATGATAATTATTGATATCATAAACTACTACCAATAACTCTTTTTCAGTAATTATGTAATTTAATTATATTGCTTGTAGGTTCTTTCTTATAAAATAGATAGAATAATTGAGTGTTCCCTATTTTTGGCCTAGCATAGCTTCGAGGGAAATATATAAATCATTTGTATGAATATGAAATGGAATATTTCAATTAGGACCAAATATAATAGGGGTGATGATCAATAATTCTTTCAATTACTTGAAGGTTGTATCATAGATAGGAGTCTAAAGGATTTCAATATCTTTAGTCAAGACAGTGAACAATGGTGTTGCTAATTTGCTAAAATTATTGATTAATCTCTTGTAGTAAATAGCATATCCTAAAAAAATCTTGACATTTTTCTATTTTTGAGGAATAGAGAGATTTTTTATGATGCTAATTTTTGTAGGGTCAATATTAATTCCCTCAATAGATACATAGTGGTCTAAGATAATGCCTTTTGTCATAAGCATGTAGCATTTCTTATGACATAAAGACAAATGATGCTCCTGATAACATTGTATCACTTTATCTAAGTTATTTAGACACTCATCAAATGTTTCTCTATAAACAGTGAAGTCATCCATATAAATTTCTACACATTCATTTTCCATATCTACAAAGATACTCAATACAACTCTCTGGGATGTTGCATAAGTGTTACACAACCCAAAAGGTAATAAAAAATAATCATAAGTACCCCAAGGACAAGTGAATGTGGTCTTCTCCTAGTATTTAGGATCAATTTTAATCTAGTTGTAACCACTGAAGCCATCTAGAAAGGCAAAATATTTATTTCCTACTATTGTATCCAACACCTAATCAATGAAGGGTAGAAGAAAATGATCCTTTCTAGTTGCTATATTAAGTTATCTATAATCTATGCATACATGTCATTATCCATTTTTATTTGGTATAATTACCAAAGATTAAATCCATTCACTATCTTAAATGGGGTATATAAATCCAATGGTCAGTATTTTTTGTAATTCCACTTTGACCATTTCTCTAAGAGTTGGATTCATCCTACATTGTAAATATCTAATTGGTTGTCACTCTTATTTGATATAGATATGATGTGTGCATATTTTTTGGCTAATTTTATGTATGTCCTCATAATACCATGCAAAAGCACATTGGTTTACATGTAACAAGCTGACTACGCACTTTCCCTCATTTAACTCCAACTTGCTATTAATAAGAAATAATTTTTTTGGAGAGATTTCAATTTATTGTGAGAGTACTTTCATCATTTATATATCACTAATGGATTTGGTTTTGCTACAGTTATGAGGTAGTAGCTAGTGGAATATTTACTATACAAATGCATTAGATTTATCTGCTTCCCAAAAGCTAAAAAATGGGCACTTAACACATTGTAGGTGGCTGAGATTTTTAGAATGAGTTTGGTAATTATTCTGAAGAACATTGGAGAGAATTACATCATCTTCTTGATCAACTAAGGTGTATGCATGGTCTATGGTGAATATAATAATCTAGATAGGCTATTATACCTCATCTTCTTCAGCTCATAATGTATGTTCTAGTACCAAATCTAGTTGATTTGGGAGATAGAAGACCAACTTCTTAGTGTGGTTGTCATTGGAGATCAACATGTCACTTGATTTATAATTGATGAAGGCATTGGTTGTGGCAAGCCAAAGACATCATAAGATAAGAGGATATCCACCCAAATTAGACTTAAGATGTATCATAACAAAATATATAGGATACTCCTAATAATCTATAGTAATGTCAAGATCTTCAATGATTCTTTCTAATCTAATTATAGGCCTATCAACCATTTGCAACATTGTAGATGTAGGATGAATATTATTTAGCTATAATTTATGAATGGTTTCAATTGTAATTATATTTATTTTATCCCCTAGGTCTATCAATGTATTAGATAGCTACTGATTATGGATCTATATTGTTATTATTTGGCATTTTGGATCTAAATATTTCTTTGGTAGGGTGTTTCTTAGCATAAAGTCTGCCAGTTAGCCAATCACATGCATTGTATTAAGATCCTTCTTCTTCCTTTTAGGATCATGTATACATAAGTCTATAATATATTCAGAATATATGGTCACATACTTGATGGCCTAAAAGAGGGGAAATTTAACATGGATATTTTTGAGCTATCTTATGAAATCAAATTTAGGATCAATTACATAGTGCTAAAGGGTAAGACATTCTGGAAATGGTGGGACTATTTTAACAACTTTATTTATTAGTTCAAAGAGTTATTATGGTGATGAAAGTGGGTTAGCATGATATTTTGGAGTTTTTTGATCTTACTCCATTATTATGGGTGGGACTAGAGGTGGTATAACTTTTCCTAAATGTAGGTGAGCTTCACTAATGTTCATTGTATATACTAGGTACTAGATAGGTTCAGTACTAAAAGTTAGTTAAACTAGCATATTTATGGGGTTTTGTATGGGTTGGTTAAGGAGTTGATTAGGCTTGGGTGTAGATTTTGTATTGGGCATAAGAGTAGGAGGTTGTTTTTGTTTTTATGGAGAGAATCATCCTTGATAGTTTTCTTAGGATTTTTTGGGTCTCTAGGACTGTTGCCACTGGTTTGTGAAGGGTGGGCCTTGGATTGGTTGCCAAGCTTGTGTCTAAGGTCAGGATACATTTTTTGGATATTTCTAAGAGGTAGTGGGGTAGATTTTCTAAGGTGCATACTAGATAGAATTGGGAGGTGAGATATTCATATATAGACTAGTCTAGTTGGAAGTAGTGTTTGCAAATTGTGAGTTAAAGGAGGTAGAATTTGCAAAAGGTGGATTTTATCCCATACCTAGATAAGATGGTCATTGAATCCATGGATTTATTTTTGTAACATAGAAAACTTAATCTTTATCTCCTCCTACAACATACAACTCTACTATTTTTGGTTTTTCACTTGTGATGTTAGCTACTTTAGCTTAAACCTCATGACACCTACAATTTATCTTTCTCCTCTTACAATCTAAACAATAGATGGTCAAATATTGATCCAAAGCCACTTGATTTTTCCTAGAGTGCAAGCTATCTAATTGGGTGGCTAAATGACTAATGATATCTTATTTCATGTCTTGTAATAAGTTACTAACTTTAAATTTTGATAGGCCACTTATAGCTAGTAGTGGAAGCTTACTACCCTTAACTTTGTTTATGACAGACCTAGAATAGTTCTTGATTAATTGCTTGACATATAAAAATGGAAGATGAGAAATATCTCCCCCACTGATTAGGTCCAAGGCTTTTATATAGTCTTCTTGGACTCCTTTCAAGAAGATGAGTTTGAAAGGTTATTCTCCTAGTGTACTTTGTTTGAATTTTTGTACACTGAACATAGAGTGTTCAACATAGTCTTCCAAAGATTCATCCCAATCTTGAGTCATCCTAAAGATGTCAATTTTCTATAACTTCTTCCTCACCCATATTTATAATATTTAGCTAGAAATTTCTTTTTCATATCCTCCCAAGTGAGGACTGAATTACTACCTAGTCCCATGAACCAATGAAGTGTTGAGTCCTTGAGAGTGGTTGAAAAAAGTTTAAATTTCTATGCATCCTACATGTAGTCATAAATTCTATAGAGGATATAAAACTCAAACAAAAAGGTGTATGGGTCTTCTAAAAATGTACCTCTAAAATTGGTCAAGGCTGAGGGTAAGATATTTTTCATTTGTGTTATGCCTGTTGCATCTAGAATAGGAAATTCAAAAGTAACTATGTCTGAAGTCTCATCGTTATCCATAAAGTCTCCTTATCCATTCATGATGGCTTTTCTTGTGATATGGATACCAAAGGTATTCAGGATCATGTCTTTAAATTCTATAGCAGTCCCTTCATCAACATGATTGTAAACATTTATCTGTTGCTCCATAGTCTTTTTTCTTGATGATAAATCTGAAGATTCTCTTGAGATTTGTTGGATTTGTTCAATAAATCATTGATGGAATGCTATTTTGATGCTAATTTATAGAGTGTTTGGTTTTTAAAGTTCTTCTCCTTCATTTCTCCTTACTAACTCATCTACTACTTCCTCTAATTTTGCTTTCATTTTCAAAGCCAATAGTATTTATTTTTCAAGCTAATTCCTTTGGTTTATAGGGTTTCCTTCTTCAAAATACCTCTAGCTTATTATATATTTTTCAACAGGATTCTTGGTTACTATAGGTACTTGCGGTTCTATACTGATAGTAATTTATAGCTTGTTTGGTAAGAATCTCCCTTGATAATATCTTTCTCTCTACATAAATGTTGTGCTACACCTTTTAGTTGTCTTGTTCCTTCCTACATAGGATTAGTATCTTTTTTTTTTTGAGTGTTCCATAGGGTTGTTTTATAATAATAACGGAGTGCCAAAATCAAAATTACTGAAATTTAAATTTTAATTCTAGAAAACAATAAAGTTATCTATTGAAAGTGTATAAATTACGCTAAGAAGCATAAAATGAAAGCAAGAAAATTATCCTAGAAAATAGGAAATGAAAGCATAAAAATTAAAAACACAGTTTGAAAAAAATAAATCACTCTTATAGGAAATAGATCCTAAAAACATGAACTAAGTAGATTACAATATTGAAAAGAGTAATTTAAGGCTATGCACCATTTACTTCTAGAAACTTAGACATCTGCCATAAGAAGCTGCAGTGCCCTCACTTGACTTTCCTGACTGAAACTATATGTTCAAGAACTTAGACATCTAACATAAGAAACCATATTGTCCTCACTCAACTTTCCTAGCTAGGTATAATAATACATTAACCAATCTTAAAAATAATGATTTATTTTAGAAAATAATAATTGACACCCTCCCCAACAATGGTGCTAAAATGTTGTGCAAAATAATTACCCAGTGAATACCAGATCCTTGAGTCTGATTAACATTAATTATCAACCTAGGATGCGTACATTTTTCAAGGATGTCAGCACTATATATGCATTATTAATTTATAAATTAACTTACTTTATTGGTTGTAGTACAATGAACTTACATTGATTTCACCAAATAGTTATACTATGAAACTATTATGATAAAAACACAAAAATACTTCATACTTATAAATCACACATGCATCACACTTTATATAATCAGATTAATAATGAAATCTAATTACACATTCTTAACTAAGGAATTTTAGGATCTTCACTACAACTCCTTATAAGGGGGCCCTTCCTCATTTAGAATTAAGTTTCAATCCTTGTTCGAGAAGTTTGCAAAAGCTTCTTATAGAATAAACTTTATCATTACTCAAAAATATAGAAATTAAAGATTTCTATAGAAAATTATAATGTAATGACTTATATAGTTTTATTAACTATCTACTCTCAATTTCAACTTCACTAAATCATAATCTAATCTAGGTTCTGCCATTAAATATAGAAGGTAGATTATTAACTTCTAACGAAAGACATTAAACTAAGAGAAATACAAATGCTTTAGAAACTATCCTAGTCAACCTTCAAGTGGTTAGTAACTGAAGTTACTTTTTTTAGGCTTGACTAGGTTAAGATCAAGGTATACTATTTTGTTTGTTTATTTCTTTTTGTCTTTTTTTCATTGTCCTTGTCTTTCTTATATTTGGTAGCACATCTTAATTTTCTTGTATGTAGGGAGTTTGTACAACAAATATGGTCATTTCTAATCATCCACTCAGTTCTCAAGATAGCTATATGTTTCCTTAAGATTTGATTACAATAAAATCTTTGTTTTGTACAGTGGTTATAGGAAAACTATAGGTGAAGCCTATAGTTCATATGGGCAACCTATAGGTAAAGCCTTTAGTTTCTACATTCACTCTATAGTGGCTATGAGTACCCCATAGGTGAAGCCTATAGTCATTATGGGAAACCTACAGTGGCTATGGGTAGCCTATAGGTGGAGCCTAAAATTGCTATGGGCAACCTGAAGTGGCTACAAGAAGCCTATAGGTGGAGCTTACAATTGCCATGGGCAGCCTATAAGTGTTGAGCCCAAATGAGATCTTGTAGACTTAGTTATCCTTCAAATACTTGTTAAATAAAGCTACATAAGTATAATCTAATCAAGGAAAAATCATCAATAATTCATAACACACACACACTCACACACGTACACACACACACACACACACAAAATAAAATAAAAATAAAAACATAAAAAATCATAAATTCATTCATTCATTTGTATGAGTCATGAATGGTGATGGGAATTTACATAGAAAAATATATATATATTAGGTAGGATGAGGCTACAAAATAGAGAAATTGGTGGTCTAATCACTATATAAGTCATACAATAGTCACGTATGAGCACAATTATACACCCATTGAAAAAAAATAAATATTTATGGTATTTATAGCTCATAAATTATGATATTACATGTTAAACAACAAGACCATGGTTATTTGAAAATTATATCCAATCAAGTATCTACTATCCAAAACAACTTTACAAGGTTACATGGCCAAATGTATCATGTTTATTAGTGAGTTCAAGATTTAGTACATCAACCAGAAGGCTATTAAGGGATAAGTGCTAGAATATCAACTTACTAAATCTCCCTTTGTAGATTTAGATCCACTAATATTATAATTCCAAAATGAGTCCATTACGACTATCATTAAAACACCGCTTGAGGAGAAACACTAGAAACTATATTTTGATGGATCATTCATAGCACATGGATTGGGGGTATGCCTTTTGTTTGATACACCATAATGGGATCTTATCTCTAAATCATTATAGATCATATTTATTTATACCAATAACATGGCCAAATACAAAGTACTCATTGTAGGAATTCATTAGGTATTGCAATATAAATTTAAACATCTAAAGGTTTATGGTGATTTTTAGTTAATCATCAATCAAGTTACAGACCATTTTCATCCCAAAGATGATAAGTTGGTGCCATACAAGGCCATGGTCAACACTCTAAAATAGTAGATTACTAATGTATAGTTTGAACATATCCTATGAGATAATAATATAACATCAAATTCTATGGCCACCATTGGCTCTTTAATCCATCATCTAGACAAAAAAAAAATACCAATTCCTCATTGAAAATATATTAACACCAACTCATGAACCTTAAACCATCATAATGATATTTTGTATTATTGGTCCTAGATCTACATGTTATTCAGACCTTTATGCCTATCTTCATGACCAAATTATGCCACCTAATCTATCCCACAAATAATCCAAGGCCTTTATCCACCATGCCACACGTTATACCTTACTTGGGCCAAACCTTTATTATCACAAATTTTATGGAACTATGCTTCATTATTTAACTTTGATATAATCAACATTAGTGTTATAGGAAGTGCATGGATTATGTGGAGCCCACACAGGTAGGAAATTCCTAGACAAAAAACCTATGCACCAAGTATTATTAGCCAACTATGGATGTAGACGTAGTTGTATATGTTAAAAGGTGTAACAAATGTTAAAGGCATGCCAATTTGATTCATTCCCCAACCAAGACATTAAAGCCAATGTTTAAATTAAGGACATTTAAAACATGGGGCCTCTATCTCATTTAGAATATTAATCCTACCTCATCTTATGGACATAAACATATCCTCATTGCTATCTAGTATTTCACTAAGTGGGTTGAAGTTATACCTCTCACTTATGTGATCGAAAAGAAAATTTCATATTTCATATTTAACCATCTCATTTTCTCCTATGGTATCCCATCTAAAATTATATCTAATAATGATATATCATTTTAAAAAAAGGATGTCAAATATTTATATGTTGATTACAAATTACTCAACATTTTCCTATGACATATTACCCAAAAGGTAAGGACCAAGTAGAAGCATCCAACAAAACCATTGTTAACATCCTTAAAAATATTGTAAATGATACCAACCATGATTGACACCTCCAAATATTTGATGCCCTTTGGGAATAATTCACTAATTACCATACCCCAATAAGATCCACTCCATAATCCCTCATTTATGGCATTGGGGCCATTCTTCCCATTGATTTTGAGCTACCTTATTTGTGCATCTATTTGAAACATGCTCTAGATGATGAATTTTATCAATTAACTAAACTAAAAGAGATGGAGTTACTTGATAAAAAATGCATGGATGTAGTCAATAGCCTTTAATCATACCAAAACCAACTCTGAGGCCACTATAACTAATGATTCAAACACATAGAATTTGAGCTTGGTGATCTTGTACATTAACAAAACTAACATAATACCATGATTGAGAAAAATCACAAAAATAAGTTAAAACCCAATTGGATAGACCCATTCATCAATTTTTTAAACTATAAATCTAGAACATACAAGCTCACTACACTAGAAGGGGATGAACTTGACGAACTAATTAACATTATACATCTCAAGTGTTACTTTGCTTGAGAGACTTGGTATATTGTCTATGAGGCCCATTTCAATTATATCATAATATTTAAATTCTTATTTGTACCATACCATTCTACCCTACTTTCCTTATCAACCAAGTTATTTTTACCCTTTGTACCTAACCCCTTTGACCTTGGTTCCATTCAATTGGTTCTATTAGTTGCTTTTAGCACGAAGATTCAAATCAAGTTTTAGTAGTTGATTTAGCATTCTAGATAGAGGCCATATTTTGGAGTAGTATGATAGAGGTTTGGAAGTTACATCCTTCATTACTTTTTTTTTCTATTTATGTACTAATAATTATAACCACCTTTAGGTAAATTAAAATACTAGCCATTGTGCTATTAATTATAACCTCCTATGGGCAAATTAGTATCATTGACCTAGGTTATTGTTTAATAATTATAATTGCCTTTGGGAAAATTAGGAACAACATTATTTATCATGCCTTTAAGCACCACCTCACCATGCCTATGCCATAATGTGTCATTTACCTACTTTTCCTAGTTTATTAACTTGCTACTGTAGACACCTAAAAGTGGCCACCAATGACCTCCAACTAGGCTTTTGACTAATTTATATCAAAATACACAATTTAGCCTAAAAAATACTAAAATGCATTAAATGGTTCATATTTGTCATATACAATTTCTTATTTTGGCCAATGTATCCCTAAATAGGGAAATTCATTTTATGAGATAGCTAACTTTGATTAGATCATTTTGAGTTAAAATGATGATTTCACACTTGGGTGCTATGGATTTCTCCTTTCTACCAAATTTCTTATACAAGATACGTACCTTTGTTATTTTGTGTTGACAACATCTTAAATGGGATAATGGTTCAAATACATCTAACATCACATAGTAATTCTGATCTAGTCAAATTTTGAGCCAATAATTTGACATTTTTGACCAGTTTGATTAATTTGTGCACCAATTACAAAGATTTACACCAAAATTGATAAATAATGTTTAAGGCTAATTAATTTGAATCAAGAGCTTAAGTTAATTTTCCATGGAACTTATAGAATATTTCATTAATAAAAATTGATATTAAATAACTACATCATCTAAGACATCATCTGTTGAGAAGGCATCCCTAGGACATAAATGGAACAAATAATTGATTAAGCCCTCCCATGCCTATTTAATGCCTCTCTATCCCAAATATTTATGAGGGCATTTATTTATTTTATTCTCAAAAATTGAATGGATTCTTAGCCACACATCTTCATCTTGAGATGGATAGTTTAGGTTTAAAATAATCAATTGCAAAAGGAATATAAATAGAAGGCCTCAAACTCATAATTTTAAGCTTGGATAGTGTAAAGTTACCATGCAAAAATGATTATAAAGTCTCATACAATTAGTGTTATTAATCCAAATTATTTAACCAACCCAAAGCCATCATAAGCCAAAGGTGCCAAGGAGGTAAGGAGCCAAACAACTCCATTGATGAAGACTCTTTGATGCACAAGCCATGCAAGCCACTCTATGAACCACTTGGAAGCTCCAAGGAAGGTGAAGGAAGGTTTCTTTCATGTTTTAGTTGTTGATTTCATATGTATGTTTGTTACTAAGATCCCCCTAGTGTTTAGGCCTATATATGTCATGCTTGTTGGTGTGTTATTTTTATTTTGATTTCATTTTGAACTAACACTTGATCTAACCCCCTCTCTTGAGTCAAATTCTTAGTTCATAGAAAGTCACACCTAGTGGGACCTAGCCCCATAAATTTGATGAAATAGATCTTACAAGCAACCTACTAACCATTTTCATTTAGAATCTTGGAGTATGGGAATAAAAAGAGTAAAAAACTTGATCAAATAGACATTTCCTAGAAGTCAAAATTTTGTCACTATGGATTTATGATGTTATCCTCTGGACCACAATCCCATAATTGAAACAATCATAGTTTTATCATTCAATCATGATATTATGTTTTAACTATGTTTTTGGACTAATGTGTTCTTTATCTACAAGTTAATTTACATTATTTTAATACCATAACTCAATAATCATGATATTATAATCCCATGATTTTTCAAGTTGGGATATTATTAGTTTAAGTCATGGTATTTTAGTTAACCCACTAGTAATTAACCTAGATCATTGGGGTTAAGAGATAATACTACAACTCTCTAAATTATGGGTTTGATTTATCAGTCATGATATTGTTTGTTAGAGTATTAATATTTTCAATTTATATTGACTAACCTATGAGTTGTGATATTGTGTTAACCAGTCATAATTTTTTAGAGTTGTGGTATTGGGATGTGGAGTTGTAGGATTGTACTGTGTGAACTCAAGAGTTTAATTTTCAAAGTTACTTGTTTCATTTTAAAAAGTGATTCAAATTTAAACAACACTCTGACCGTTTCCCTATAGGGATTACTTGAAAAATTTCAAATCATGCAACTTTTAAAACCTCTTTTTGGATGATTAAAATGAACTAGAAATCTTTCATTTGATGCTTAAATAAATTTATAGGGTGTTTAACTGAAAAGTTTTTGTTGTTTTTCTTTCAAAGTTTTACAATTGAAGGCTAAGGGGCCAAATAACACCACAAAATATTTCATTTTCATGCTCTAAAATTGAAATCACTTCCAAGTTTTTATTTTGTGCAAGTTAATCATTGTTTGTTTAGTTAGATTTGTTTGAGCAAAAATAAAGTTGTGTGTGTATGCTCCCCATGTACCTTATGAGGAATTTATGGGATCAAAAGCACCATATTCATTGAAAATTGATTTATTTAAAATGTGTAAAAGATATGTTGTGAAGGAT
Organism: Torreya grandis; assembly: GCA_037957365.1. Classification (NCBI taxonomy): domain Eukaryota; kingdom Viridiplantae; phylum Streptophyta; class Pinopsida; order Cupressales; family Taxaceae; genus Torreya; species Torreya grandis. The sequence goes on along the minus strand of JARHVA010008242.1, from coordinate 272,944 downwards.
CTTCCTAAGACCCACATGGCTTGGGTAATTTATAAAAAACTATAAATTTTTTTACTTAGTTTTTATTTCATTGTATCCTGGCTTGTGAGGTGGACTTCATTACCTCCCATAAGTTCTATAGGGAGGCCTTGACCCAATAATTCATCTCTAGAAATTATATTTAACCCCTCTTTATGTAGGGGGGGGGGGTATTTAAATTAGGGTCTCCTCACTGGGATGATGGTTTGAGTGGTTAAATAATTTCTGTTAGTAGAGGATAAGTCTAGGATGTTTGAGCATGTTTAACATCGCACTACATTGAGTGATAAATGGATGTATTGGTTATGAAAATGGAAAGAGATTTTAATAAAAATTCATATGATGTGGACCCAAATGATGTGTGATTATTTTGTGTATTGATGTGAATTTTGTATACATTTAATCCATCTAGATGTTCAAAAAAAAATTAGTTTAGTTAACCCCACTTTGCCACCCCTTGTCATTTTAGGGATTAAAATGATTACATAGTTTTTTAATTTATCTTAGATTACTTGGTCTTGTTTGGAGTCAAAACAATTTTTTAACATAAATTCATAACCAAATACATTATCCACCATTTTCTTAAACAAGGAGACGTTATGCTACCCAAGTGAAAATTATCTTTTTCCTTATTTAAAATTTTATCATAAACTTTGTGTCAATCTTCCATTTTGGCATAGTTATGCTTCCCATTTGAGTCTAGACCATTTTCCCTATTTTATTAAGTGCTTCATTGATAATTTAAATTCAAAATTTCACCTTTATAAGTTCATAAGGTTTATTTGTTAAGTGGGTTCACCATTTTCACTAAACTAGAGGGGACTTGGGTTCAATTTCTAATTTGAATTGAGGGCTATTTTTAGACTCATAATCATTATAATTATTTTTTAGGACTCAAATATTCTTGCATATCATTCATGTTTTGAGCCCTAGGATACATTTTGTACTACCCATCATATTTACCATTTGTCTTGAGTTCATTTCATACCACACCTTTACCTTAGATATTTGTCAAACTTTGTGTGTGTGTGTGTGTGTGTGTGTGTGTGTGTGTGTGTGTGTGTGTGTGTGTGTGTGTGTGATTTGATTTGAGGAGGGTAGTGTTACATTGCCAAAATAATGTTAAACCATTTTGCCTTAGAGTCTTGAAGTAAGCATTTATCACACCTTTTGAGAATTTAAATTTTTTTATGCTATTCAAATTATTTCAAAACTTGTTTCTTCGGCCTATTTTCATAGATTCTATGTTTTTTTCCAAAATTCCACCCAATCCAAGTATATTTTGAGTCTTTGTCTAGTGTGGCTATGCCATTCATTTTTATCTAGATCATTGTTCAAAATATTCTAGTTTGTGCCATTATTTTGGAAAAAATAACTATCTTCAAATGCCTTTTGTTTCATACTTCATAATTATTGATCAAATTTATGTCTAAGATTCAAATTCCTAGTTTTTGTTATAAGTGTTTCAAATCTGTTAGATTAAATATCTCATCTTTGTTTAAATCCTAGATTTTGATATTTTTTGGCCAAAATTCCTAGCATGTACCTTTGTTTCAACCTATATTTTGATGCCACATTTGGCTATAAGACTTAGCAAATTTTGTTTTTCATAGATTATACTCATGAAAAAATTTGACCCTAGAATTTGTAATTTTGATTTACTATCTTTTTACTTGACCTTTTTGTGTGAGACGTGTAATGTTAGATACTTGACATTAGCTTATTTTATCATAAATCTTGGCATCAATATTTTTGGATATATATATCCATCCTTTTGATTGGGTTTGATCAAGTTCGAACTTATTTTTAGACATTGATTTTTTAAAGTTTGTAGAGCTCTATTCCTTTTGGCTACCAAAAATTTACTATGGATCCTAAAATGTCTTCCTATACTCATAGTGACCTCAAGTCCAATTTAGGACTTAGTAATTTAGTTTGATAAGAAGAAATGGTTTAAGACCATATGCAGATAATGTTTCTTATGAGATGCATCCTTATCCATCTTATAACACTCAAATACGGGCACAAAACTAAGACCCATTAGCTCATTATTTGGTTAACATGCCTCCATACTCAAAGAAAGATAATGAGATAATAGATCAATACCTATATTTGGTACTTAAAATTAAAAAAACATTTCTTAAACAAATATACTATGCTACTACACCATCCACATATGATCCTTATCAATTTAAGTGTCACTTATTGGAAAATAAAGTAAAAATTTTGGTTAGAGATATATAATTAGGGGCTATGTTTTTGGTATACTTCCCCCATGATAATTTTCCAAGTCTAGTAAGAATGCCTCACAACATACTATATAGTCAACAGGCTTCTTCTAGAAACCCTTTAGATCTAGTCCAAATGACATATCAGGACCCTACTATGCTTGTCAAAGGAAAGGAACCCATGGAGGATCACTTTGTATAGATGTAGACATCATACCAAACTTAATTGAACATAGAGCATTATTTTAATTAGATGACCATGTCAAATAGGCCTCTTATTGACTTCGTTCCTCTAACAAGAGTGTTAATAAAATTAACTAGTCAAGTTAATCAGGGTATTGACCCATTCATAAAAAACACTTCAATTTATAACTTGTTTCATATGCCAACCATTGAATAAGTGTCTTATTATTATATGTATAATAATGAACAAAATATAGTGGACAATATGTAAGTAATATCCAATCTAAACCAAAGTGGTTTAAGTACATAAATAACTAGTCTACAAATAAGTGTACCTTTAGTTAACACCATGAGTGGTTATCCAAATTAGGGAGTAGGACTTTCTACATCCTAACCTTAACCAACTAATACCACTAATCCTCAACCAACTACTTCTTCAAGCACTCAACCAATAGTGTTAGTTAACCAACCAATAACCAATGACATGCCTCAATAACAAAAAAAGATGAATCATACTCTTCCTTAATAGGTAATGAGTAGTGTTGCACAACAATAGGCATAATTGAACATACCAACGTAATAGAGGTAAAAAATATTAACACCTCAATAGGGGGAAATCAATGTTCCACCTCACCAAGTAGCATTGAACATACCTCTTTCCTCACATACCAATATACTAATTCAAATCCAAATGATGTCTAATCAATAGCGTATAACTATTGGTCAACATAAAATGCCAAATATCCAACATGCATCCACATCCCAATTACAATTCACATAACAAAGAGGTTCTAATGTTCCTCAAGTTCCTATCAAGCAACCTTTGCCTTTTATGAAGTATGCGCCACTATTTTAAAGATAGGGTCTTGGTTCACAAGTACCTCCTCAATAACAAGGTTTGATTCATTAGCAACAAGTCCCTATTCAAACCTAGTAGGCATAGTATGTTCATATCCCTCCATCCCAACGTCAAAATCCTCAAAATAAAGCCTATATACCCAATTCAAACTAGAATATAACACCACAATACATGTAATTTTAATAATTAAACCCTAATCCATGCATGCATATTCTTGGATCATTTCTCAACTAGACCAACATACCCCAACAAATACCTCCATCATACCCCAATTAAAGTGATCCACTTGTGACCACTCAACCATTTAATCAAGCTAATATTCCACCTCAAACCAATGTTCCCTTTAGTTTCCTAGCCAAGGAAATACAACAGATAAAGGATATAATTGCTACCATTTAAGGTGGGAAACAAACCAAAAATTTTAAGTTGGATGATGTGTGTTTTTATCTATTTAACATGGAGTACTTATAGATATCATTTTCTCCAAGATACTAAACACCAAAATTTGATAAATACAAGGGGAAAGTGAGCCTAAGGCTCATTTTACCAAGTTCTTTATTTCATTCTATTCAGTGGAATATAATGATGTATACTTATTATTGTTGTTCCCAATAAGTCTAAAAAGACAAGCCTTGGAGTGGTTCTTAAAGTTACCCAAAAATTTAGTATCAAATTTTGATGATCTTTCAGACAAGTTTGTGCATCACTTTCATATAATCTTGAGCATGAAATTTTATTGGTCAATTTGAAATAAGTAAAACAAAAGGCTAGTGAGAGTTTTATAAGTTATATACAGCTATGGAGAGCCCTTAAAAGTTGATTCACCATAGTTTACTATATAAACAATTAGTTATTGTGTTTACCAAAAAATTACACAGTGAGATATCTTATCATCTAGAACTACATTGTGTGCATACCTTTAAAGAGATCATTGACAAAGTTTTATTGATTGAGTGAGCCCTTATTAATAAAGGGATCATCAAGCTTACTTTGTCAAATTAGAATCAAGATACCAATCAAGGAAATGACCAAAACTAGCATCAATTCTAAGCATAAGCATCACAACTAGCATAGGAAAATAACAACGATAGATCAAAATAATTTAACCATAATAAAAATGTTGTTGGAAATGGAGTAATAAAGTCAAGACATGTCTAAATGGTGCAAACATTGTTTGCTTAGATTATGCAACATATGCAAATGATGCCTAACCCATAACCTTTTCAACAAATGTAGCAAGCAAATAACTTAGGCCCACACATCAAATGCAACAACATTTGCCATTACAATCCCCTCCTCCAAGGAGAATAGTGCCTACGCATCACATTTTTAGTGACTTTGGAGAGCCTATCAAATTTATGTATCATAATCTCATTGATGCTAATATGATTAGTTGGCCTATACTAAAACATTATCCTTAGGGCATCCCTTATCGTGATTGGTTCCAGCAAAATGAATTTTGTGATAATCATTGGTTTAATAGACATAATTTGCACCATTGTGTACAAATTAAATATTTGATTCAAAATATTTTGGAGAATAGAGAGATAATATTGGATGGTAGTGCTTTCACTTCTAATCATAAGCTTGGTATATTTTAAAACCCCTTTACACAACATAATAAACAACCACAACAATAAAAATAATAACAACAAGAGATAGTGAAGCACCAACAATAATAGTTTCAACAACCAAGGTTGACCCAATAAAATTAATAAAATCACCAACAATAAAACCAACAACATCTAAATAATGAACAGAACCAAGGTTAGAATGACAACAACCAATAGACCTATCATGTAGTTTCACATGATTAAAATAGCATTATAGGTCATATTGCATGAGGTCACATTAACACCATCTCCATCAATATAAGACCTACTTATAATCAATCAAGGAATTTGCTAAATAATTTCAATCCACCAACTCACATTAATAATCTTTCCTTGACTTGGGACCTTATACATGCATACTAGAAAGTATGGATTACTAATTTTGGATCCTATATTGATAAGTCATCATTGCCTCATGACCATGCACAAGTGTACTAATAATTGAGACATATGATATCTATTCCCAAACCATAATTATCATTTATTAGAAATCATGGTCCTATATTTAATCTTGATTATGTAATCATAACTCAGAGGTTGACGATTACCATCCTAGGCCCACATCTAGCTACCACTTTTTTGATCACCTAACTAGACATTTTACCTCAAAACAAATCATTTAACACTGACCAAGAAAACAAATTTGACATTGTGGAATAATTGCAAAAGACACCATCAAAAATCTCCATTTTTGATTTGTTTCATACTTTAATAATCCAAAAAAATATCTTCAATGAGTTCCTTAGCCAATCCATTATTTCAATTGACATATACCATAACAAATTCCAAGATTTGGTTGGACACCTAGCTCTATCCCAACAAGTCACTTTCAACCAAAGCAATATATCATCCCTTGATCAACTACATAATAATCCATTATATATCAAAGTTTGCATATAGTGGCACAAATTGAAACTTTTCCTTATAGACAATGGATCAGGTCTAAACATTGTGTCTCTAAATATCATCAAGCTTCTTGGGTACACAATAGCAGATCTTCAAGTAGAAATGATAACCATCAAATCCTATGATAATGAATAATGAGAATCATAAGGCACTATTTGTTTGCCAATTATCCTTGGGCCCTTCACCAATGATACACTTTGCCATGTGCTAGATCTCAATTTTTAATACAATATACTTTTGGGTAGACTTTGGTTATAGCAAATTCATTCCATCCCATAGATGTTGCACCAATGTATCTAGTTCTCCCACTCAAGAATGGAAGTTTTAATACTAGGAGATTTTCATCCCGACGAGTACTACAAACACCTAGAGGCTAAATTAAAGAGCTATAACTAGTATTTCAACATGAATATAGTTCCCAAATAGGATAAGGTAAAGGCGATACTCCTTGATTTGATATAGGATAACTACTTTGATCGTATACCCTTGATTCCCTTTCCCACATGTTGCCTCATGAGATATCCAATCATTATACCATCTCACTTAATGACCCAGGAGAGTATTTAACCCATGATACCTTTCACATTGTAAACCTTATATAAAACCCAAATTCCTTTAGAATACCTAAATCCAAGACACTTCATCTAGAATGGAAATAAAAGGCCAAAGGTAAAAAAGTATAGTCTAGGACCTGTCACATTTATATCGACATATGTCTTAGAATAAGACCCTCTCTAAGGAGATGAATCATGGTTGTACAATGAAAAGTAGGCCAATTTTTACAAGAACACAAAGTATCCTATTCCCAATAAGATCATGAAGAATCAAGACTATGAAAGAGGAGGCTTTAGACCAAATCATCAGAGAATACTTGAGCTGATTTCCATGACCATACACAAAGGGCCCTATGGACTTAGATTTAAACTTCCTAGAGGTGATCCCATGTAACTTAATCATTTTCCATCAATATGAACTAGTGATGATGATGCCACCAATGAAGTAACATCTGATCATAGCCTTTTTGATGACCTAACTGAGACCAACCTATTTAACCCTCATTCTATTTGTACCCTTAGACAAATCATTCATCACAACCTAATGCCATTGTATTATCCCCAACTAATAGACTAGGACCAAAAATAAATCAATTTACTTATTGATGTGTTTCAAAAAAATGAGTCTTTCTATGATTTTTTAGGTCTTAGAGATAATTTTCTATTAGGGGAACATAAATCAAGGTTCTCAATAAAGTTGGATTTTGAATCCTATTTTAGAGAGAGAATGAATACCTTTAACCGAAAGTAAATAATTAAAATAATGAGGTCCCAAAGTGAATTTTTTTTTGAGGCACTCTTTGACTAGGGAAAAATTAATGAAAAAGGCTAGTCTAATGGTGAAAACCTATTTCAAGCACATTTTATGGGGGTGTTTAACCTTCTTCAAGTATAGCTCAGGAGACCACCAATGATGAACTTGTTTGTGAGTCTAAGTTTAGTTTTGAAGAACAAAAATCTTTTGATTCAATCATTTAGGAGTTTCTAATAGATTTTGTTACATGACCAAACCTCCCATTGGCAAATTGTGATTCATCATGCCTAGGGGAACTCAAAGAGTTAGTCTTAATAGAGGACTCTAATATTGTAAATAAATTCAAATCATTGCCCAATATCCTTGAAGATGGTTCAACCCTTCTAGTGGTGGACACAATAAAGGTGAACATTAGGTCCCTAGATGACCCAAAGTGGATCAATCTAGGTGCTTCCCTTATTAATAAGGAACATGAATTCCTTATATCCCTTTTGAGATAATTTATTAACGTATTTGCATGGGAATATTTTGACATGCTAGGTTTAGACCCTGCCTTGGTTTTTCACCACCTTGTGGTAAGTCATAATGTCAAAATAATGAAATCAAAGTTACATAAGATGCATCCTTGCATTACTGTATTGGTGAAGAAAGAGTTGGAAAAACTTTTGGAATCAGGATGTATTTAGTCAATCGAGTATTTAGAGTGGATCTCCAATGTTGTGCCAATTATCAAAAAGCCATAATAAATCAAAAAATTTACTAAATTCCATGATATAAAAAAATCTTTCCCCAAATATGATTTTACATTGCCAATTATTGACATGATATTTGACTCCATAATAGATTATGATATGCTTTCATTAATGGATGACTTTTTATGGGATGACTAGATCATAATGGCACCAGAAGACCAACACAAAATAACATTCACCACTACATGGGAAACATTATGTTAAGTAATATCATTTGGTCTTAAAAATGTAGGGGCCACCTATCAAAGATTCATGACCATCATGTTTCATGATATGATGCATGACATTGTTAAATATTAGGTTGATGACATTCTTGGAAAATCAAAGGCTAGGGTCAATCAACTAGTAGTGGTACACAAAATATTTGAAAGACTGCATGAGTACAAATTTAGAATTAATCCTAAGAAGTGTGTATTTGGAGTCATATCAAGAAAATTTCTAGTATTCATTATGTCTCATCTAGGCATTAAATTTGATCCAACCAAAGTCCAAGCCATAATAGAGATGCCACCACTATCTAATTTGAAGCAACTCTATACTTTATAGGGTAAGATCTAATCTATCTAATGCTTAATATCATAGTTGGTTTATAAATTCCATCCTTTTACACATCTTCTAAATAAATGATTCACATTTCACTAGGATGATCACTACCAAATAGCCTTTTATTAGTTAAAATACTATCTAGTGAATCCATTAGTTTTGTTTCCTCCTATGTTAGAAAAGCCATTCTTGTTGTATCTATCTGCTACTAACAATGCCCATGATATCACTTTTGGCTTAGTATGATGACAATAGAAAATAACATGATGTATGCTACTTAAACTATACACTTATTGCATATGAACATAATTATATGCCCATATAAAAAGCCTATTCAGCTATGGTCTTTTTAGGTAAAAAACTATGCCATTACATGTTAAATAATAAGACCATGAATATTTTAAAAGTATATCTACTCAAGTATCTACTATCTAAAACATATTTACAAGGCCACATATCTAAATGGATTATACTTCTCAATGATTTTGACATCAATTATGCCAACCAAAAATTCATTAAGGGGCAAGTTCTCATAGATCAGCTTGTTAAAGCACCCCTTACTAATACAAATCCACTCACATTACAATTTCATGATGAATCCATAATGACCATCATTGACATACATCTTGAGGAGTAGCACTAGAAGTTGTATTTTGATGGATCATCATAGCACATGGTCAGGGGAAGGCCTTTTATTTATTACACCATAAAGGGATCTAATCCATAAATCATTCAAGATCAACTTTCCTTGTACCAACAACGTGGTTGAATATGAATCACTTGTTGCAGGGCTTCACCAAGTGGTACAATGGAACATATCTCATCTTAATGTTTATGGTGATTCTTAGTTAATCATCAATCATATTATAGACCTCTTTCAGACCAAAGATGACAAGCTAGTGCCATACAAGGCCATGGTCGACACTCTCAAGTAACATATTTGTGATATTCAGTTTGAGCATATACCAAGGGCAAGTAACATAACTATAAATTTTATGGTTACTATTTAATCTCTAATTCGACAAATGAACACAGCTAAAGAGTATCAATTCATTATTAATAATTTGCTAGCATAACTCATGAACCTTCAACCATCATGATGATTTGTGATATTATTGGTCCTAGCTATATCTGGTACTCAGACCTTTACATTACTTTCATGACCAAATTATACCACCCAACCTATCTTGAAAGTAATCCAAATCCTTCATCCACTGAACCATTCATTATAATTTTATTGGATCAACCCTTTACCATAATATTTTTGATGGAACTTTGGTTCATTGTTTAACTTTCATAGAATCTACACTAGTGTTATGAGAAGTTCATGGAGTATGTGGATCCCACACTAGTGAGGTAGTCCATCCAAAAATCTATTTCATACTGGTTATTATTAGCCCATCATGGACACATATACAACTACATATGTAAAGAAGTGTGAAAAATATCAATGGCATGCCAATCTAATTCATGCCCTGACCAAGACTCTAAAACCAATATTAAAACCATGGCCATTTTCTACATAGGGCATTAACCTCATTGGGAAGATCAATCCCATGTCATCTAATGACCATAAGCATATCCTTATCATAACCAAATATTTCACTAAGTAGGTTGAATCTACACCCCTCACTTACATGATTGGAAAGCAAATTTCTTAGTTCATTTTCAACCATCTCATTTTCAACTATGGTATCCCTTCTGACATTATATCTAATAATGGATAATCATTTAAGAACAAGGACGTCAAAAATATGTGATGAATACAACATCACATAACACTTTTCTATGGCATATTACCTTCAAGGTAATGACTAGGCTGAAGCATCAAATAAAACTATTTTCAATATTCTCAAAAAGATTGTCAATGATTTTGGTCATGATTGACACCTTTAGATATTATATTCCCTCTAGGAATATTGTACCAATCATCATACACCCATAAGAGCCATTCCATATTCAATTTATTATGGTACTAAGGCCATTATTCCATTTGAGGTTGAGTTACCTTCTCTATGCATCTCTTTCAAGCATATCTTGAATGATAATGACTATCGAGTAGCTCACCTACAAGAGCTAGAGTTACTTGATGAGAAATGCATGAATGTGGTAAACAATCTCCAGTTCTATCAAAATTGACTTTGAGGACACTATAATTGATGCATGAAATATAGAACATTCAAAATTGGTGATATTGCCCTCAAAGAGAATCAAAAGAATACAATGGCTGAAAAGAAGCATAAAGGCAAGTTCAAACCCAAATGGGTTGGTCCTTTCATCATTACGATAGACTATGGCACTAGAGCATACAGGCTCACCACACTAGATAGAAATGAACTTGATGAGCTGATAAACATTATTGACCTCAAGTGGGACTACGCTTGAGTGACTTGGTATATTTTTTATAAGGACCATTTCAAGATGTACCATATTATCAATATTCTTCTTTGTACCATACCATTCTAACCTTCTTATTACCATCCTACCAACATATCATTATCATATCACATGTCATTCTATCATAAAGTTCCCATCAACCAAGTTGATTTATCTCTCCCTACCTAGCCCTATGACCTTGGTTCCATTCCATTTGGTTTCATTTCCATTTTTATTCAATAGGATTCAGATCTAGTTCCAATAGTTATTTCACACATTTCAGACATAGATAATATTTTGGAGCAATAAGACAAAAGTTTAAAAGTTGCATCCTTCATTTATTATTTTATTTTCTATACCAAGTGTGCCTGATTATAACCACCTATGGGAGAATCAGTGTCCCACTGGTCTTTTTACTAATTATAACCACCTATAGGCAAATTATTATCATTGACCTATGTTGTTATATCCTAGTCATAACTACCTATGGGCAAACTAGGGGCAACATTTATTTATCATGCCTTGACATACAAACTAGCTATTTCCTATGCCATATTGTACCTTTTTACCAATAGTGCCTATTTTATTAGAATTGGCTACTAAACTAGTCATATTCTTCCACTATGGGGCAAAACTACTATGACTTGAGGTTTTGTCCTAGGACTATGTAGGCAATGCTCAATACTTGTTGAGGTCAGCTCAGTCACCCTCAACCATGCTCTCATCATTATTAAAGAAACTTAAGCCATATTCTCATCATTTTAAAAACAACCTAAGCCATTATTTTACCATTTTATGAGCAACCTAAGCCATGCTCTTGCCATTTTATGAGCAACCTAAGCCACACTATCACCATTTTGTGAGCAACCTAAGCCACGTTCCTTCTATTTTATGAGCATCAATTTAGGTTTTCCATGCTCTCACTATTTTACAAGCTTGGAATATTTTAGTGTCTCATTATACTCAATTGATTTTAGATACTCAAAAACTCCAAAATAATTTGTAAAATCATTAGAAAAACCAAAAACATTGACCACTTCTTTGGCTTAAGGATTATGGGAACCCTTACTCAGTCATGAGCAAATCACTTGTCACTTAGTTTCCCCATCCTTTTAGGTCTTTACTCCCATACACTTTCCATTTGGTAAGACCATTCCTATTCTTATATCACATTCATTATGTATTTTTTCATCAATTATCATTTTCTTCCCATTTCCTAGGAGAACTACATTTGACCTTAAGTTTTCTTCTCTTTTCTTCACATCCACTTTCCTAGCGCATATGGAGATAGCTCAACCAACCCCTTCCTTTTATTATTTTCCCTCATATTATTTGTTTGTTAAGTTATCACCTATTTTCTAGGGGAAATGTTTGTTATGTTGTTTATACTAACATTAGGACTAACTGTTATTTGTTTCTTTGCTTATTTATTTGCTTGTTTATTTGTTTATTGTTTATGTACCTATGTATTTGCTTTCAACACTGTTGCCTTGATTCAATTTATATGCATTCATTGGGTTATTTTTTGTGAATTTATAATTTAATCCATCCACATTCATATGTCCATATTTCCATCATGGTTTTCATCATTGGTGCATTAGTTTCCTTTAAATATTGGATTATGGGAGTCAGTTCTTATACATCTTTTAGCCCAATCCACATGGCATTCTATCATGATGCTTACCATAAATTTATACAACAAAAATCAGATTTAGGAAGTCTACTCAACAATGGCAGCATCAACATCTCCTTAGCACTAGCATTAACAACATACTAATCACATTCCCAATAGAGTAATTAACCACATAAGAATTTCAACCTTTGTTAGTTCAAACACGTATCTCCCTACTAGCAAGTTGCTCTAATTCAACATTAATTTCTATGTCAAGTTATCATCATCATCAACCAATAAATCATTTTTTCCATAATCGAGGTCTAATAATGATAACCACCTATGGGTAAATCATTGTACACCATCCCACCCATTTTTCTCAATGATTCTAACCACCTTTGGGCAAATCATTATGTTATCACAAACTTACTTTCTTCTTCCCAATAGGGGTATATTGTTATATTTTTTATCTATCCTAACTAAGGAAGCTCCATCTTCTTAATGCTTATAACCACCTTTCGGAAAGTCATTATGTTATCAAACCACATTGCCACAATTAGGGTACAATGATTATAACCACCTTTGGGCAAACCATTTTACACCATCCCACTTGCATTCTTAGTGATTTTGACTACTTTTTCAAACTAATTATGTTCTCACCCCATCATATTCATATGTTTTTTCCCCTCATTTTTATTCTTTCTTTCAAAAGACTATTTTCTAACCTACTTATGCCAACCATTCCCTCAAGGTGGCATCATATAGTTCATCCATTACTATTGAACTCATAGGCATGCAAAAAAAATTCATTATTTGAAAATATTTTAATATACTTATAGCTTCCAATGCCTTCCCAAACAAGGGAAAATTGTAGACACCTAAAAAAGGCCATCAATGACCTCCAACTAGGCTTTTGACCAATTTCTATCAAAATGCACAATTTGGCCTAAAAACACTAAAATGCATTAAATGGTTCAAATCTGTCATACACAAGTGTAAATTTTGCCCAATGTATCCCTAAATAAGGAAATGAATTTTTTGAGGTAGTAAACTTTGATCAAATCATTTTGAGTCAAAATGATGATTTCACACCTGGGTGCTCTGGATTGCTCTTTTTTACTAAATTTATTGCATGAGACATATACCTTTGTTATTTTGTGTTGGAAACATTATAAATGGTATAATGGTTTCAATTCATTGAACATCACATCCTAATTCTAATCCATTCAAATTTTGCACCAATAATATGTCATTTTGACTAGTTTGATTAATTTGTGAACCAATTGCTAAGATTTGCACCAAAATTGATGAATCATGTTTAAGGATAATTAATTTGAATCAAAATATTAAGTTAATTTTACATGGAACTTATTTAATATTTCATTAATGGAAATTAATATTTAATAATTTCATCATCTAAGACATCATTTTTTAAAAAAGCATCCCTAGGCCGTAAACGCAACAAATATCTGACTAAGACCTCTCATGCCTATTTAAGGCCTCTCTATCCCAAATATTTATGAGGGCATTTATTGATTTTAGCCTCCAAAATTGAATGTATTCTTAGCCACACATCTTCATATTGAGATGGATAGTTTAGGTTCATTCTGATCAATTTCAAAAATATATAAATAAAAGGCCTCACACATAATTTTAAGCTTGGATAGTGTATAGTTACCATGCACAAATGATTCCAAAGCCTCATATAATTAGTGTTATTATGCCAAATTGTTGAACCAAGCCAAAGCCATCAAAATCCAAAGGTGACAAGGAGAGAAGGAGCTAAATAACTCCATTGATGAAGTCTTTTTGATGCATAATCCAAGCAAGGCACTCTATGAACCACTTGGAAGTTCCAAGGAAGGTGAAGGAAGGTTCATTTCATGTTTTAGTTGCTACTTTCATATGTATTTTTGTTACTAATCAACCCCTAGTGTCTAGGTCTAGATATTTCATGATTATTAGTGTGTTATTTTCATTTTTATTTCATTTTAAACTAACACTTGATCTAACCCCTTTTCTTGAGTCAATTCTTATTTCATAACTTCTACCTAGTTTGATTCCTCTGATGAAAGGTAGAACTATAGTGACTCAAGGTCCCATCCTAGGACTATTTAGTAAATGCTCAATTCATATTGAGGTTAGCTAAATCACCCTTTGCCATGCTCTCTCTATTTTTAAATAAGTTTATGTTTGAATGCTCTCACTAATTTTTGAGAAATGTATTCCATGATGTTGTCATTTTTCAAGTTAAACCATTTGGCATATCATCATTCTGGATTAAGTTAAGATCCTTCAAAAATTCTAAAAATAGTTTTACAATGATCTATAAAATCCTAAACATATTCTAACTTGACCACTTATTTACCTTAAGGGTTCTAGGATCCTTAGCTACTTTAGAAGTAACCACTTATCATTTATTTTCCCCATCCTTACTGGCCTTACATCCCATGCTCTCACAATTTTATGATCCCTTTCCCATTATTCCTCTACACCATAATAATATTTTCTTCTCATCATTTTCTTCTATCCCATTTCTTGAGAGAACTACATTTGGCCTGAAGTTTTTGTTGAATTTTGCATCCATAAAACTATATAAGTATCATCCACTTGCCTAGTGTATCTAGAGATAACTCAGATACCCATTCCTTTTATTATATTCTCCTTATTTTGTGTTTGTTTCATTGTCTCCTATAACCTAGGGGTAATTTTTTGTCATCTTGTTTGTTATCTATTTGTGCTAAAATTGTGATTAACCATTTTTTGTTGTTAATATTCCCTTTATTTTTCTATTGTTTCTTTTCTTGGTGGTTTGTTTATTTATTTGTTTGTTTGCCTATTTGTTTGATTTCTTATTGCTCCTTGATTTAGTTTATGTGTGTTCATTGGATGATTTCTTGTGTATTATTATTAATCCATCCATATTCATATGTCAACATTATCATCATGGTTTTTATCATTAGTTATTTATTTTCAATTGAGTAGTGGATCACGTTCAGTCCTTATACATATTTTATCTAAGTCATCATAGTGTTTTATCATAATCCATACCATTATGTGTTATAGTAAAAATAAGCTTGAAAAGTCTATACAATAATGAGGCCGTGATACTCCTTGGCACCTGAACCATTCTTGATCTCACAAAACATTCCCACATATAAAATAATTAAATCATGAAATAATTTTAATCATTGATAGTTAGGACATGCATCTCCCTACTAGTAGGTTGCTTAAATTCATATTTCTCCTCTATACTGGCTTAATCTTTCTCTGTAACTATGGATTTAGTTCATGAGCCCCATTTCCTAATTTATCATAATCAAGGAACAATGATTATAACTACCTCTGGGCAAATCACTGTATACCATCCTAGTTATGATGCCATTGATTTTAATTGCCTTTGCATAAATCATTGTGTATCATCCCACACATTAAGCTAATGGTTATAACCACTTATGAGAAAATCATTGTTTACCATTTTAAATGATTATAAACACCATTAGGCAAATCATTATCTTATTACCCTAAGCCTTTTGTGATGATTATAACCACCTTTAGGAAAATCATTACCTTTTTTATCCCACCTATGCTGATGATTATAACCATTTATGGGAAAATAATCTTGTTTGTCTAGCCAATTAGGGAAGATCCATATGCCATTGATTATAACTACCTATGGGAAAATCAGTCTCCTCCACCCCTTTTATCTTTTTGGTCCCATTGTTTCCTCTTTTTGAGGGACTGATCACCAAACCTTTTTCCAATCACTCCTTTGAGGGGGAACCTACATTTCATCCATAGCCATTGAAGGCATATAAGACCTTTTCATTCTTTGAGAATATATTACTATGCCTATATCTTATAATGCCTTCCCAAATAAGGGTAAACTATAAACACCTAAAAATGGCCACAACTAAATTTTGATCAGACTTCAAACTAATTTCTACCAATCATTTCAAATTAAGCATAAGAATCACTAAATACCCCAAATTTTCTTATACATCATTCATCAAATCTCAAGATCATATTGAGACATACATAATTGGAGTATCCTATCATATGTAATAATAAACTCTCATAGATTCATCCTTAATCATCTTGTGGCATCACAATAGTCAATTTGGCATATGAACCTATTAAGTGGGGCACTTGCACACTTAAATCAAATTTTAGAAATGCTAAATGTCTAATCAAAATTAATTAACAAGATAAACCAAACTAAAATTCTAGATGAATTATCCATGTTAAATTAAATAAATTTTAAAAAAGGAAATTCAAAAATTTAAAATATCCTAGCTTATCATCATTGCCTTTATGAGTTGTCAAGCTCTTTGAATTTTTTTTTAAATATCAATTTTGGAGACCCATGCATAGTGATTATAAATAATGATTACTTGAAAATTATTAACTGTAATAAGGTTATATTTGACTCACCTAGGTTGGGTTTGAACCCATTTAAGTCTTAACTCTACCTTAACTCACTTTGGGTAAGAGTTAAATCCTTAGGCTATAAATACAATGCCTTGCCTATCAAATCCTAATCTCTTTTTATATTGGAGAGTTGTCATGATGATGGCATGGTGTTGTCATAGAGGTGTCTTGATGAGTAGATGAAGTTACTTAATAGTATATGTGATAATGATAAAGTGTGTAAAGTGTTTGTTCTTATTTGCTTTATGTATGGTTGGTTGATATTTACTATTGACATGGCTAGAGAGGATCAGGGATGAGTATGGTGATTTGAGCATGTGATAGGGGTCCTATCTAAAGTCAATAATTATTTGAGTGATTATGTGCATAAGTGGAATTCATCTGATTGGTCATAGTTTTAATCTAGATACTTTGGGTCTAGTAGCAGAAAATCTAAGTAGGCAATTTAATGACATCACCATTACCAAATGGGAATGAGTCAAGGGGAGTTTATCATAAAATTTTGATCAAATTAGTCCCTATTTATTATTCACCAAATATTAATTCATACATTGAATCACGGTTAAAGATATGAGGCTGCAAAGTTGGGTTTTTAGTCATAATTCATTGTTTTCCCATAGCCAAATTTGCAATGAGGCCAAAAAGATCCAAGTAAGAAATTTTATGATGGAATATATCACACATGTAGATGTTTTGGGAGAAGGTGATCATATGGTTTTGTTCATTTTTTTACCTAGTTTATTTTCACTAAATTTTAAATCATGCACTAAAGTGATTTAAAATTTATGTATATATAAAATTGGCATCCTAAGAAGTTTGACTATGTTTTCTCATAGCCAATTTCTCAAAAGTGGCAAGAAGATATAAGTGAGAAATTCTATGGTGTTATATATTACATGTGTGAAGGAGTCAAGATAATTAGATCATATGTGTTTGTTTAATTTTGAGCATAGATGATTTGCACTAAATTTGAGATCATGAACTGTTTGCAACAAAAGTCAAGCAAGAATAAAGTTGGTCTTCCAAATATATTTTGGCATAGTTGTCTTTGTGATAGAAGTTTTTGAGAAGGAATTTTAATGGAATTATATCTCATATGCATGAGGGTTCTAGGAGTTGTTTGTCACATGGTTAGATTCTCCTATGTGGGGATATCATCTAGTCTAAATTTGAGATCATGCAAGTAAACACACAAGAATTTTTTGAGATGCAAAGTTGGTCTTTCAATCATATTAAAAGGGTCTACATACTTAGTAATGTATGCAAGAGTTAAATCTTGAACAAGATCAATGGTGTGCATTAATTTAAGAAGTTTAGAAGTAGAGAGATGAGGATACGTGCATGATGTTTAAAAATTGATCAAAGGTATATGATAAGGATCCAACAGTGAGCAAGTTTTCATATAAATTGATCAAAAGGTGAGCATTGATTGTTGATTACCCGATTGATTCATAGAGATCAATAGAGTGTGTGGAGTCAACATTATAAGATTTCACAAGATGAGGTCAATCTGATTGAGGTTTAATTTTTGAGCATTAGTGCCTATATATTAAATATCAAACAAGATCAATGATGCACAATTAATTTGAGATAAGAGTTCATGAGATGTGAGCATTGTGTTTTAAGTTTAACTGTTACCATTGCAATTCAAATATTTGAATTTAACACAGAGAAAAACTAGATCTTCATATTTTGACCTTATCTTTCAATATACATCAAATTTTTTGGTGTTATAAAAAGCAAAGTGGTAGAGGACTCCAAGATGCATCTATCTCTATACATTTGAAGATATAAAAGTGAGTACAGTCAAAGATATTAATCCGAGAATTTAAATGTGTATTTATGCTTTTTCTACAAGTGACCCAAGAAGGATATTTGAACTTATTTTAATGTTATTTTGATATCTCATGATTTATTAGCTATTGGGGAGTACTGTAGAATCCATGAGGATGTTATGTGAATATTTTAGAGGTATTATCAATTTATCTTGAGTATGATTTTTTTTTAAGAAGTTGAATGTGTGCTCATTCATGGTGACTATGTACACCAAGTCAGTGTTTGAGTTTTTTAAGCATATGCAAAGGTGAGCTAAGATGACTATGATCATTTGGGGATGTTGAAGGGGACATAAGGAGTGGAACCATGTATTTGAAATTGGTCCTATGTTCTTGTTTTGTTTGATGGAGTGATAAAGGAGTAATTGGGTTCACATGAGATCTATAAGGGCTACAAGGGCCTTATTAAAAGGTGTAGTTCCTTAAGGGTGACCCATAGATGTTATGGATGACCTATGAAGAATGTATTGAGCTATGTATTCAAATGATATATACCTTAAGGGTTAAGACAAGTGTAATGGGTGATCAAGATGGTGATGATCATGTTTTCTCTATAAATAATGAAACCAAATGTGTTGGTTTCTAGACTTGTATGACTTGGATGTGGGGTGAGTGTTGAAGCAAAAAATTAAGGAGGTTGAGTGTTCCCAATGGATGGGTTGAGAATAAGATCAAATTAAATACTATGTGTATGACCTGTAGGTCATGTTTCTAAGGTTAGAATAGTGCTCTTGCAAGTTAAGCATGAGCAAAGAGTTATAGAGGGATCTAAAAGGATGTTTTAGATGTTTTGAGAATGCACAAAGAATTGTTGGTTTTTTTGTGAGATTAGTGGTTGATTTGATAGGTATATTAATGTATGGACTATGTGTATGACCATATGGCTATGTTGTTGAAGTTTTGATAGAGTTATTACTGAGAAGGAAGCATCGAGTGTGCAAATTTAAAGAGTGGGGATAGTTGGGATATGTAATGTGTCCTAATTGGTCTTTTTGTGTTGGTTTAAGTATGTAATGTGCTTTGATGAATAGGGAGTGTTATGGTGATAGAGTTGTTATTGAGAATTGCATAGTTTTCCAAAAGGTAAATTTGGATGCATTGAGTGTGTAGAGTTAAAGAGAGATGATATACTTTGTATCTTGATTAGATTGGTAGGTAATTAGTGTTGAGGAGATGTGTTTATAGGTGTTGTTGTGGGCTCTCAACATATAAGGGGGTTTTTTCCTCCTTGTAGGGTGAAACTTGATAAAATTTTAGTTATTGTGGGTGATCAACTAGACAAGTATAGTAGCTCCTTCTGGGATTGCATTCTCACTAAAATTAGGAATGGTAGTTCCTTGATCAGTAGCTTGCTGGTTGAAATTGGATATTTTTATTATTTGATATTAGTCTAATTTTAGGTCCCATTAGGTTTTATTTCCATAAGAGGGTTTCCTATGTATGCCATGTATTAAGTGTTTGATCCTGCATTATCTTTCTTATTAATTGATATGAATGATGTGTATGCCTCATGAATGTAAGTATTGATTGATTAAGAGTTTGGAAGGACTAGAAAAGAAGTTGAAATATCTAGGCTCATTGATTCACCCCCCTCTTAGTGATTGTACCTCTATCATTTTGGTGTAAAGTTATTATACCTAAATGAAGAAAAATCTCTCATAAGACAAAGTTGTAATGCAATTTTGGAGAGAGACATAACATATTTTATTACAAGTATTTTTATAATGCCCAAATATTGAGCCAAGATACATCAAGCCACAATAAATCCATGGTTCCAAGGAGAGAAGGAGATACCAAGATTTATTTTCCAAAGATTTCTTAATGCAAAAATTGAGCATACCACTCAACAAAAGCATTTGGAGCTCCCATAGAATGTAAATTATTTATGTCTTTATGTTTTATTTATGCTCTCATTTAGCCTTTTGTTACTATACTCTCCCCATGTTCTAGGTTGAGTGTAAGTGTTAGTGTGTTTTTATTTTATTTTTTATTGCTTGAACTAACACTAAACTAACCTCCCTTCTTAGATTCTTGTGACCATCATCCATTAGTTAGTGATGTTAGGTAAAAAGTATTAGGATATTTGTAACAAAATATAACTTATGTGGCTTTCGGTCAATATTGAAGGGATGCAAAAAAATTGCTAGTGTAAAGAATGAACCAAATAGAGCTAATCGATATTGATTCATATGCATCAATGTTGATTACATATAATCGACACCAATTGTAATAGAATCAACATCTATCTCTAGGGGCTATAAAAATTATGCCTAGCATGTTAGGTGCTCATTTATGATCAATAATGTATGTACAAGAATAAAAAAATTGATACCCATTTACATGTCTAGGATAAGTATAAATGATTGAGGCTAGAAAAAATGGATAGAGGTAGCGACGATCTCATGACAATGTAGGTTTTGATTTTTTTTTTGCATTTTCTTGAATTTTTTGAATATTTTGGTGTAATTTTAGGATTTTTAGATATTATTATAGAAAGAAACAAGGATCAATATTAATTAGTATCATAATAATGATGATCTCTATTGGATCATGATCGATAGATACATAATCAACATCTATATTTGAGGATTGGTATTAATCCTATAGGATCATTATTGATTTAAGATAAGATAGTACAAGGTTAAGAGAGATTAGGAGTATATGATATAAAAATTATAAAGGTTGAGCCATGATTGCTTGCAATAACTCAATTGATGATGTAAGACTAGGTTTCATGACTATTGGAGTGATTGCATGGTTAGATGAATGATGAGGACTAGGATCACATTGAGGTTATTGGTTTCAGAGGATTATGCCACTATCACCATGTGTATAGAGATGTGGGGCTATTGGTATCTTTGTTGGAGTGGTGGGATGTGGCTACATGAACCTTGTGGCTATCAATAGGAGAGATCACCATGATGGTAGAGGACATCTACTATATACTTTGGCTACCAATATAGGGTGAAACAATTATACTAGTGGATGAGAGGGGACATATAGTAACACTGGAATAATTATATAGAGAGGATGCCATGGAAATCACATTCATAGTTAGGGGTTTTATTTTTGAGGGACTATATGAGGAAGATGTAGAGGGGAGACTAGTCATGATAATGATGATTCTATCCATCTCCTACTATACATTACTAGATTCAGGGGGAGGTTGATTTTCTTAGAGTTTGATCGGTGTTATAATGGACATGTGAGAGCATTGCATAGTATTTGAATGGGCTCTGACTCTTATTTCACTAGTGTACAAAGATTTGTGGGTGTGGAGGGAAAAATATATTTTTGGGTTAGATGTGGCCTTTGTTTTGACATGTGATGGGCTTATGAGCACATTATAGTATTCCACCCACTTGTCACTCTTTGGGTGTGATGACATAAAATAACATTCAGTGTGGGCTTCCTTTGATGGAAAGAAAACCTTATGAAACATTTTAATAATGGGATTGTATATGACTTGGCATATCAGTAGGTTTTGGAGGGAATACAAGAGGGAGATATGATATGGAGACCATATATGGGTTTTATAACATGGCCTACAATAAATGGAGAATTATCTAGGAGATAGCAGGTCAGGTGGTTATAAGGGAGGAATAGTTTGAGAGGGTAAAAAGATAGTTTGGGTTGATATAGGGTATATAAAATGCACTACATCTATATAGGTGTGATGATACATAGATTGGGCTACCAAAGGCTAATTACACTAATCCATAGGCATGACTAGAGTAGGATCCAATGGCCATAGAGGTGGATTATGTAGGATATACCTTGGAATATTCACTATGGTGGGGGGATTGGATAAGAGGGAGGTATGAGAGAGTAGTATGATCTTGACAAGATGTAGGAGATGGAGGAGACAAGGGAGGTATATGTATACATGATTACTACATAACATGATGTACTAAGAATAAAGCATGATACACTATAAGGATAGGTGGCCACACTATAGGGTATTTTTAAAAAGATATAGGTGTTGTTAATTTTCATTATTAAGGCCAAATTACTATCCCTATAATATAAAACTTTCCTAAATTTGGTCAATAGCCCTTTGAAGCTGGTCAAATCAGGGAATTGTAACTTAAGAATATAAATTTTGGTTAAAAATATCATTAATTAATTTTAGGGGAGTCATTAAAATATCCAATCAACCTTTAATAATATTCAAAAATATGATATTAGCCTATTTACAAAGTTTCAAATCATAAAAAGGTCATTTAATATGTTTCCTAAGCCTAAAAGACCTTCAAATCCCCTCTCACGTGCCAATTTCCACATTTAAGACATGAAAAAGGTTTAAAATATTTTTTTTTGCATTTATAACACATGATACTTCTCAAAGTTTCCATTCTAAGTGTTGGAAGGCTTTAGTAGTCTTTTAAAGGCTAGAACATAGCTTTTTCACCCATTTTATAAGAGGAATGCAAAATTTGAATGGTTTATATACATATAAGGTAGGGGGAGTCATATATAGGGCATATAAAATATTATTAAATAATTACATTTCAATTCATGGCCATAAAATCCCTAAACTAGTCCTCTTTTGGTACTTTTCTTGTTGGCATAAAGAGACCTCCCTACAGGTTTAGGAGTGGTATAGACTAACAAGGAAGGGTACATCTCTAAAACTAGGGTTAAAAAAATTAGAATTAGAGATATTATTGATGGTATAATTGGATCCTAAATTGGATTCTCCAAGATCATGAACCATTCAGTTGAAAACATGTCAAATTATGTTGCCTTGAAACCAAGGAGGCATCCAGTTTTCTTCATATTCTTCTCACCTAAGCAGAGTTTTAGGGAAATTTAAATTATTCCAAAATAATGAAAACTTTTTCTAACTTTTCATGGCCTCCTTAAACTTTTCATCATCCAATTCTGGGTCAGAAAAAGGTCATAAACTCAACCATTCAAAGAAAGAGTAGTATGAGCTTTAAAGGTGAATTGTATGATCCTTGAGGAGGAGGTTAGCTTCAAGTTTTCAAGTAAATGGTATTTTTAGGGTTCCATCAAGTTCTTCATGTTTTTAAATCATAATAATTAGAGGTTATTCTTGTTTCATATCAAAGAGATCACATCTCTACACTCTTAAGGTGTCTCTAATGGGCCTATTTAACATATTTTAAGGTTTTCTTTCAAATTTTAAGGTTTTTTTTACAAAAAACTAGGTTTCATTTTTGACTCCTTCCACTCCTCCAAAGGTTTTTAAATTGTCATTATATGATGTAAGGGTGATCATGTATGTATACACTCCTTATATTTGCCTTTCTATGCTCTTTAACCCTCTTTTTCACATCCATCCCTTTCATTCCCATATTAATTCAAACCACTACCTTACTCTATGTTATCCACTATGTTTTTCTCTTCTCCCACTCTCCTTTCATGAATTTTAATCTACTTCATCTCCCATCATCTCCATAACCGATTGCCATCATAAAGAGAGTCAAGGTTGATAGAGGATCATCATCAAAACATGATCAAGGGGGTATTTGATAGTTAAGCATCATATATTATAGTCATGGAAAGAGACACAAAAATAGGTTCATGAAGTCATGGCAGCCTTCATACACCAATATTAAGGTGATAGTGTGAGGTTCTCTCTATTATGATTGATTTATCTAACCTCATCAAAAAACCATGAGGAATGAAGATCAAATAATCCTTTCAGCATTTCTCAAGGCCATAAATAGTTCCCTGTCAATACAAATATGGTGTATATATTCATTTTAAGTGAGATATGGTTCTTAAAAGGGGACATCATGATGTGAACAAAAAACATTTAACTATATATTACCTCTCATTATTGATACAAACATAATGAGTAATTATCTCTGAGTTACAAGTGTTACTAAGAAAGCATCATCTTCAAACTTTTTTGACCACCTATAAGTCTGAACTATCCTAAAGTAGGCCTATTCAAGAAATTTGAAGATTCTTCTAGGCTACTAGGTTCACTTAATCATCAAGGATGCTAGGAATTTTGGATTTTTTAATTTCTCAAGGAGATAGGGTACAAAATATAATAATGTATGGTTTAGGAGAAGCAAAATACTTCCTAAAGTTAGCTCTATTTTGAAACTATAGCCACTCAAAAACCTTATAGGTAGCCTTATAAGTTTCCATAGTCAGTATAGTGTTTGATGAACCAAGAGGGATTCATAAATTTAAATGAGTATTTTTGATTTAAAGAAGGGATTACCATTTCAAAATGAGACCACAAAACATGTAAGGCCTTAAGGGGGACCAATGAATGACAAAATCAAATCCTACAGGGTTGTATGGATGCACTTACAACTTGCAAGAGGGTTCATAGTCAACTAATATTTTAAAAGTTCATTTGTTTGATCCATAAGATACATGGTGTTTGTAAATGATCAACATACCATGGTGACCTAAGTGATATATCTGATTGTTATTCACTCTAAGCACTCAAATACCTTGTTTTCAATCTATACAAGTGCCAATTAAGAGCTTAAGCATGGTCAGTATACTTAATACAAATTATATGATCAAAAGGAATAATGAAAAAGGTATAGTTTCCATGTTTGTTTAAAATCTTATGAAGTGTTTTGAAGTATATATGTTGATTAGAATCAACATAAAATAGCATGCTAGTACAATCATATTCTCTATTGATAACCTCATATAACCATCAATGAAGAATCATAGTGAACACATAGGGTTAAAGATTGTAACCCTTGGATAAGCAATCAACTAATCTAGGGGTGGAATTTTTAATATTTTTTGAGGATTCAATGTTTTGATCAAGGGTCACCATATTCCTTAGGAGAGTAAGTCAAGAGAGCATCAAATATAGCTACATACCTAAAGTTAACTTTGGAAAGTAGATATACAGTCAAGTAAGGCAATGTATCAAAATAGAATTTTAAGGGGTTTTGACCATTTTAAATGGTTGTGGACATT
This sequence comes from Torreya grandis, assembly GCA_037957365.1. Lineage (NCBI taxonomy): Eukaryota > Viridiplantae > Streptophyta > Pinopsida > Cupressales > Taxaceae > Torreya > Torreya grandis. The sequence goes on along the minus strand of JARHVA010008242.1, from coordinate 247,350 downwards.
GTTAACTGATCATAGAGACATAAACTATCATCTATGTTATGTTCATCATGGAGGACCACAAAAATAAACTTACAACATGCCTAATTGAAAACCCACAGTCATCATACTTAGCCATTTTTTAAGTTTGAGGTGAAGAAAGTCATTTTGAACAATCCAAGTAGTCATGAACATTTTAAAATCCTTACCTCATCACTAATACAATGATTTTACCATGGAGGTTTTTCTATAGTATAGGGATGTATAGAATATGCAAATGTTGAAGCCTAGAAATGCTTGTTGAAGGGTCAAAGTATGCTTGAAAATAGGGGTAGAGGAGTTTTAAAAGTTATTGAGGAGACTATTGAGACATATGAATATGTTTTCTGAACATTAAAACAACCAAAAACAATGAAAATACTTTCAATCATCCAAAACTTAGTCAATATGTAGACAGTCCATGCACAGGGGTCCTTTTTGAGAGAAAATTAAGGATTTTAGGAGCTACATGTGGTTTTAGGACCTAAAATTTTGTACACAAGGTAATAATAAGTTGGAGAATATTATAAAAAAATTAATAGCCATTTTATGAGTGGAAATACTTTTTTTTTCTCACTGTCCTCAGCATGTCCATTTGAGGTCACCATTAGAGCAGGCATTATTATGGAGTGCCACAGAGGTTTCTAAGCTCAAGTAAAAGTTTAAAAAGAATTTAATGATGTTTTTAAACCATAATAATAAATTTTAAGAGTGTTTAAACTCCAAATTTTATGCAAACCATGCTCATATAGGCTTTTGTAAGCAAACAAGCATATAGGCCAAAAAGGGATTTTTTGAATTTTCAAGCAAAAGAACTTTTAGTGTGTTTTGATAGAATGGTATAGGCCCATGATGATGTTTTTAGGATTTTTGAATTATGGGAAGATTAATTTTCATCTTGGTGAAGATGTTCACTTTTTGCAGTTCCAGGCACCCTTCCAAGCCTCCTTTTCAGATGCTCATATATTTCACCACATGTGGACTATGGTTGAATGATATTAATATGTTTTTAGGACCCATATTAATTATAATTAATTAATAATTGAGATTATTTTAGGGTTTTTGATTTATGAACAATCGTTAAGAGCATAGGTAGCTCAAAATGCAAGCAAAACCCTACAGGCCAATTTCCTCCACATGGTAACTTTTTATATTTTTTGCATGGGAGTCCAATATTTTTAGGGATGTTATAGGGGTAAATTTTATACTAATAAATGGAAATATTTTTGGATTTGGATGTCTATACTTCATGAATCATCATTTTTAATATTCAACTTCAAAACCCTCCTAAACCCTAAAAAACTAGTTTTGTGAAAAGTGGCTTTTAGTGCCATAAAATCACCATGTATCAACCTAAAAAATTTGAAAATGTAAATTAATATAATAGAGGAATACATAAATGTCAATTTTATACATGGATATATAAGGATGAAGGCATAAATAATAATTTTTGTGGAAAAAATCATGTTAAATAAAGTAATGGATAGTTCAATGAAATAAAATCAATGGATCTTGAATACTAATACTTGTTATTAATATTAAAACTTTAATTTGATTAGAAATAATCCTAGAAATTTTCCTACCAACTTGATCAAAATGTCCAGTCTATAAGAAAATGGAGCAAAATGGGCCTAGTCAACTATGTTGACTAAATGGTGAGAGTTTTCTCATCAAAATCATATGTCTTGTGATGAGAGAAGTTTTTATAGGTCTAGTTACATTATTTTTCAGGTTTCATGGTGTCTTTTTTTAATTTCCATGGAGTCCAAGAGCTAAGTTTTGCTTTAAGGCCTTTTTGACCTAGTAGGCCTAATTGATCAAATGTCAAGTTTGAGTTTGGCATTGAGATAAAATATCAAGGAGTTCAAAATGAGTTTCAATGATTCCTAGTTGATGTTATATTGAGATATCATGAAAATATAATCCTTAAAAATACCATTTCATGTAGGAATAGGCTAAAGAGGTAGTTAACTAGTCTTAAGGAGCCATGACTCTAAGTTGACTAGTTGACAGGTTATGCATCTATCCTTGGTTAACATTTCATTCCAAGATTTCAAATACATCAACTCTAGCTTATGCTAAGTGGATTAAAATCAATTTTGGCATAACATTTCATGCAAATAACTCTTATCTTATCACATGGGTCCACCACCTTATTTCTATGTCAACCTTGAAGATCATGCAAATTTTAGTGAGTTTGAGGTTATTTGAAGTTTTATTTGAATATTATAAATGGATTAAGTCTTGAGATAACTAACCAAGGCTAATACTTATCACCTTTAAATTCTAATTTGGGATAGAATCTTTGCTTTTGAAATATATGTTGGCTTTTTAGCCATTTTTCAAAATCCATCCCTCTTTTGACAAGACTAGACTCTACCAAGATTGAGTTTTTTTATATTTTTAGATAAATAAAATGACTATTTTCATATTCCATTATGATGGTATAGTTTATTTATGTCAATTGATTTAAATATGTGGTAAAGTTTTCTCCCTTGTCAAGTCCTAATTCTTACCTAGTTACTAGTTTGTCAGATTATGTAGGTCATATTCAGTGTTTGATGTCTTTTGAATAAGATTATAGTGGATATAAGTGGATGGTTAGTGCCTTGAATTAGGCCTATTCCATTATTTCCCTCAAGCTTTGATCACTTGATAAAACCTCTACATGAAATACTGATCTATATGAGATATTTGGAGTTATAGATTTAGTTTATGCTTGTTTAATCAGTGTTTTAGGATCTCAAATAGAGTGGATGAACCAATAATATAGGTGTATCACCAATAGTAAATTAGGATTTCACTTTCATTTTCTTTCTTCCCCTTTTCATTCCAATAATTAGTAGTTTAGTAAATAGTACAAAGTGATACATTAGAAGAGCTAGCCTAACCAAAATATAGAGGTCTAGTCAGAATTAAAGTGTCCCACAACTCATATCATTCCAATTTTATTCTAGGTATAAATGTTTTAGAGCCAAATATAGAAAGCCTTCAAGCAGGGTGATATTTGGATAGCTAACAGTTATGGCATGCCTATTGGGACATCATTCTACATAATAGCCTTTGGAGTCATCTAGAAGATTAGTGAAACTTTCAACCATTCAAATCTAGTTATGAATATTAGGTATCATTTGAATATTGATTACTTTCAGAATTTAGCTTAATAATGGTCTATAATGGCTTATTTTAGTATAGATACATTTTATCCTCAATATGATTAGTATGATCAACCACACTATGATCCTCACCAGTAGTATAAGGACCTAAACCAATCATATATGCATGAATACTACCCTAATCCTCCCTATGAACAACCAATCCATCATAATATTACTCCTTACTAGCCTTATCATGAGCCATCTTACCCATCTAGCCAACCTAATCATGGTCATTTTTCATCTACCCAATCCATCTCAAGATTCAAGAAAACTTTATTTGGCTATGAAAAAGAGATGATAAGTATAGACACTAGAAAAAGCTACAGAGAGGAGATTTCCATGTACAAAATTTAGAGTATGATAGAAAATTTGAAGTGGGATAAAGAGGTATGTGTAACTTTTAGAAGGCAAGGTCACTCAAAGTCTAGCTCTGATATTTTAGACATTGGAGGTCTAATAGTAAAAATTAAAGAGAGGTTGGTGGCTTATGAGAAACCCTAGGATTATCATAGTTAACAGTATGTTCCCATCTGACTACCCTTTTCCCTTTATGATCAAAAAACCAATGTTTACCACAACTTTCATGAATCAAACCAAACCTTTCATAGTTTTCCTATCTAAAATTCTATCCAAAAGAGGTCTCAGAATGTTGAAAAAGTTATTTATGAGAAGTCTAATTTTCAGATTGTAAAGATCATACAAGAACCTACATCTTCAAGGTTTTAGGAAGAAATATCCAATCATTTAATCCATGATTTTGAGGATAATTTAGTTAAGAAAATTGATCTTTTAAATCAACATCTAAAATATTCAATGGTAGCTATAAATTCAACACCAAATCAAATTCCTTATTTCACACCCATGGATGTAAAAAGTATAGAAACAAAGGCTCATAAACCTGAGTTCATGACTTGGAAGAAGATTCAAGAGTCAAGAGAGAAATAGGAACAATAAAGCATCATTTAGGATGCTAAATTTAGGAAAGAGATAATTCAACCTTCATCCCTTCCTCCTTAAAAGCCAAAGACATTTCCTTCATAGAATGCCATTTAAGAAAAAGTGCAAAAAAAAGAAGAGCTGAAGGTGATCCAAAAAGAGTAACTACATGAGTAGAATCAAGTATATTTAGTAATTTCTATAGATATTTCTCATCTTATTGAATACTTTCAGGGCTCTACCATTCCAATTTTGGAGTAATAACATCTTATTTGTGAGGGAAATGAAGAAGATGCAACCAAAAAGACAGAAAATGAAGGTTACTTGAGTGATCAAGAAAAAATTATTATTGGGACACCACTTGGCAAGGATAAACATGATTCAGTATTTCATGATGCCAAAGAAGAGGAGTTTCAAGAGGTTTCTCAGGAGCTCACAGTAGCTGATATAGATGAAGTACAGAAAAATATTTCTTCAAAAGGTAACCATGAATAAAAAACACATAAAGCCATTGCTGAGATGGAGAATATTCATGAATAAGATGAGACAAGTATAATAGATCAAGAATCTTCTTTGGAATCCATCCAAAAGGTATAAATTTGTGATCAACATGTTTCTAATGGTAAGATTTCAAATGAATTTTATGTCCTTTTAGTTGATCATGATGAAGAGGCATTTTGGGAAAATTTGGAGAGTTTTGTGCAAAGTTTGATAGTCCATCTCCATATCATATGGAGATTAATGAATGTATTTTAAAGAGAATTGCTACAACTGTTCATCAAGAAGAAATTAATGAAATATTTTAACCATGTTTAAATACATACCAAGAGGTTGAATATCTCACTGATCCACTACATCAAATAGATCATAATGAAGACACCAATCCAAGTATACTAGTTGATTTGCTAATACAATCATTGAATGAGAATGAGATAAATCATGACCAGCCTATGAATGAGGTAGAGTTAGTATTCTTGATGAAAGAAAGAAGAATATGATTGGATCCTGGATCCTATATCCATATCTTCAATCCATGCACCTAAGAATGGAAGTCAGAGGCCTAACTACATCATCTAGAAGACATGAGCACAAAGGTTATCCTATCTGCAATCAGATGCCATTAAGAGATGGAAAATACATTTTAAGGATACATGGTGCACAAAATGATTTCCCATTTTATCTTGGAGGAAATCTTTTTACTTCAGGTTAGTTATTTTAGGTTTATTTTATATTAATAAGTGATTAACACATGTAACATTCTTATTTCATTTAATTATTTCCTTATTTTCCATAGGTTAGTTGTCTTTTATTTATAGTTTATTTGTGTTCCACTTTAGTTCTATTGTGTCAGTCAGAAAAGGTATTACAAAGCTCAAAAGAGTGTATTTCTTGATCATGAATGTCAACTAGTCAAACTTGTTATGCTTCAATTTGCCATTGTCATATGAAAACTAGTGAGTTATTTGACCAATAGGCTGGTCAACCCCCAATATCTGCCAAAATTGTTAGTAATTTGACTTGTCAAGACCAAATTATTACCCTTATAATTTGAAAATTTCCTAAATCTGGTCAATAGCCCTTTGAAGCTGGTCAAACTGAGGAATTATAACCTAAAAATGAAAATTTTGGTCAAAAAGAGCATTAATTGATTTTAGAAGAGTCATTAAAATATACAATTAACCTTTAATAATATTCAAAAATATGATATTAGCCTATTTCCAAAGTTTCACATCATAAAAAGATCATTTAATATGTTTCCTAAGCCTAAAAGACCCAAAATCCCATCTCACGTGCCAAATTCCACATTTAAAACATGAGAAAGGTTTAAAAATTGTATTTTTTGCATGTATGGAATTTTATTATTCTCAAATTTTCCATTCCAAGTGGTAGAAGGCTTTGGTATTCTTGTAAAGGCCAAAACATAGTTTTTTTCACTAATTTTGTATTAGGAGTACAAAATCCATATAGTTTCTATACATCCAAGGAAGGGGGAGTAATATATAAGGTATATCCAAGATTATTGAAGAATTAAATGGAAATTCATGGCCATACAATCCCTAAACCGTTCCTCTTTTGGTACCTTGCTTGTTGGCACAAAGAGACCTACCTACAGGTTTGGGAGTGGTATAGATTGATGAAGAAGGGTACAAATCTAAAATTTGGGGTGAAAAAAGTAGACTTAGAGATATTTATTATTTTATAATTGGATCCTCAATTATATTATCTAGGCTCTTGAACCATTTAGTTGAAAATAGGTCAAATTTTGTTGTCCTACAACTATGAAGGCAACTAGTTTTCTTCATTTTCTCTTCACCTAGGTAGAGTTCTAAGGAAATTAAAATTGTTCTAGAATATTGGAAAATTTTTATACCTTTTCATGACATATTTACTTTTTTATTCATCCAATTCAAGGTAAAAAAAAGTTAATAAAATTAGTGAGTCAAAGAAAGAGTATTATGAGCTTCAAAGGTGAATTGTACAGTCCTTGAGGAGGAGGTTAGCTTAAGGTTTTCAAGTAAATGGTATTTTCAGGGACTATTCATGTTTTTAATGGTTTCTAAGCATAATACTTAGAGATTATTATTATTTAATATCAAATATATCCCATATCCATGCTCTTAAGGTGTCTTCAAGGGGCCTATTTATCATATTTTAAGGTTTTTTTGCAAATTTTAAGGTTTTTTTAATAGAAAACTAGGTTTTATTTTTGACTTCTTCCACTCCTACAATGGTTTATAAATTGTCATGATATGATTTAAGGGTGATAATGTCTGCATACACTCCTTATCTTTGCCTTTCTATGCTCTCTAACCCTCCTTTTCACTTCCATCCCTTTCATTCCCATATCACTTCTAACCACTGCCTTACTCTATGTTATCCACTATGTTTTGCTCTTCTTCCACTCTCCTTTCATGTGATTTCATATCACTTCATCTCCCATCATCTCCATCACCTATTACCATCATAAAGAGATTCAGGGGTGATAGAGGATCATCATCAAATCATGATCAAAGGGGTATTGGATAGTTAAACATCATATATAATCATGGAAAGAGATAAAAAGTAGGTTCATGAAGTCATGAAAGCCTTTAGGCACTAATATTAAGGTGATAGTGTGAGTTTCTCTCTATCATGCTTAATGTATCTGACCTCATCAAGTAACCATAAGGAGGAATTAAGATCAAATAAGCCTTTGAGCCTTTCTTAAGGCCATAAATAGTTCCCTATCCATACAAATATAGTGCATATAGTCATTTTTAGTGAGATATGGTTCTTAAAAGGGGCCATCATGATGTGAACAAAAAACATTTAAGTCTATCTTACCTTTCATTATTGACACAAGAATAATGAGTAATTATCTTTGAGTTACAAGTGATACTAATAAATCATCATCTTCAAACCTATTTGACCACCTACAGGTCTGACTTGTCGTAAAGTAGGCCTAACCAACAAATTTGAAGATTCTTCTAGGCTACTAGGTCTACTTAATCATCAAGGATCTTAGGGTTTGTGGATTATTTAATTTCTAAAGGATCTAGGGTAAAAAATATAATAATTCATGGTTTATGAGAATCAAAGTAATTCCTACAATCAGCTCTAGTTTGAAGCTACAACCACTCAAAAACCCTAAAGGTAGCCTTAAAAGTTCCCACAATCAATATAGTGTTTAATGAACCAAGAGGGTTTCATAAATTTCAAGGAGGATTTTTGAGTGAAATAAGGGATTAAAATTTCAAAAGGAGACCACAAAACATGTAGGGACTTGAGGGTGGCCAATGAAGGACAAAATTGAATCCTACAGGTTTGTACAAATACACCTACAACTTACAAGAGGTCACACATTCAATTGATCTTTTATGAGTTCATAAAGGGTTTATTTTCTCCATAAGATATATGATGTTTATAAAGGATAAACATACCATGGTGAATTAAGTGACATATCATGATTTTTATTCACTCTGAGTACTCAAATACCTTATTCTCAGTCTGAACAAGTGCCAATTAAGAGTTTAAGCCTGGTTAGTATACCTAATACAAATTTTATGATCAAAAAGAATAATGACAAGGTATAGTTGTCATGTTTGTTTCAAAGCTTATGAAGTGTTATGAAGTATAAATTTTGATTATCATCAACATAAATTGGTAGGATAGTATATTCATATTCTCCATTGATCACCTCCTATAACCATCAATGAAGAATCATAGTGACCACATAGGGTTGAAGATTGCAACCCTTGACCAAGGAATCAATAAAGCTAGGGGTGGACTTGTTAAGATTTTTTGAGGATTCAATGTTTTGATCAAGGCTAACCATAAGCCTTATCAAGGGAATAAGTAAAGAGTGCATCAAATATAACTACATACCTACAATCAACTTTGGAAACTAGATCTATAGTCAAGTAAGTCAATGTATCAAAATAGTATTTTAAGGGGGTTTGACCATTTCACAAGGTTGTGGACATTGATAATTGATCATGGAGACATGGAATAACATATATGTTGTGTTCATCATGGAGAACCACAAAAATAAACCTATAGCAGGCCTAATTAAAAACCTACAGTCATCATACTTAGCCATTTTCTAAGTTTGAGGTGAGACTACCTATGAAAGAGATTTTGAACATGCCAGGTAGTCAAGAAAATTTTAAAAGCCTTACCTCATCACTAAGACATTGATAGTACCATGGAGGTTTTGATATAGTGCAGGGATGTATGGAATATGCAAATGTTGAAGCCTATAAATACTTGTTAAAGGGTCAAAGTATGCTTGAAAATAGGGGTAGAGGAGTTTTATAAGTTATTGAGGAGACTATTGAGCCATATGAATATTTTTTTTGACCTTGAAAACCTAAAAACACCATGAAAATACTTTAAATCATCCAACATGTAGTCAATATGTAGATAGTCCATGCACATAGTTCCTTTTTTAGAGAAAATTAAGGATTCTAGGAGCTACGGGTAGTTTTAGGACTTCAAATTTTGTACACAAGGTCATAAAAAGTTATAGAATAACCTAAAAACATCTCATGACCATTTTAAAAGTGTATATACTTTCTATTTTGTCACAATTATTAGCGTGTCTATTTGAGGTCACCATTGGAGCAGGCATTATTCTAGAGTGCCATAGAGGTTTCTAAGCCCAATTAAAATTTTATAAAACATAATATGATTTTTTTATATCATCATAATACCTTTAAAGAGTGTTAAAATTCCAAATTTTATGTAAACCATGCTCATACAGTGTTTTGCAAGTAAGCAGACATATAGGCCAAAAATAGATTTTTTGAATTTTCAAGAAAAAAGACTTTTAGAGTATTTTGATAGAATGTTATAGGCTATGATTATGTTTTAAAGATTTTTTAAATAGGTTAATCATCATTTTAATCATGGTGAAGATTTTCACTTTTTGTAATTCTAGGCACCCTTCCAAGCCTCCTTTTCATATGCTCATATCTTTCACCACTTGTAGAGTTTTGCCAAAAAATATTAGTACATTTTTATGACCCATATTTAATTATCATTGATTAATAATTTAAGTCATTTTATGGGCTATGATTTATGAAAAATTGTTAAGAGCGTAGGTAGTTTAGAATGTAAGTGAAACCCTATAGGCAAATTTTGTCCACGTGGGAAATTTTCATATCTTTTCCATGAGAATAAAATATTTTCAAGGATGTTATGGGTATAAATTTGATACACATAAATGGATAGATTTTTGGATTTAGGGGCCTGTACTTCATAAATCATCATTTTTAAGATTCAGCTTCAAAACCCTCCTAAACCCTCAAAAACCAAGTTTTGTTAAAAGTGCATTTTATTTCCATAAAATCATCATGGATCAAACTAAAAAAAATTAAAAAATTAATTAAAATTAGAGAGTATTCCATAAATTTCAATTTTATGCATGTATATATATAGATGAAGGCAAAAATCATGATTTTTGTTGAAAAAACATGTAAAATGAAGTAATAGATAGTTCAATGAAATATAATAAATGGAGATCAAAGAATAAGAATTTTTATTCATCATTAAAAATTCATTTGATCAGAAATAATCCTGGAAGTGATCCTACCAACTTGATCAAAATGGCCAATCTATAGGAAAATGGAGCAAAATGGGCCTAGTCAACCCTGTTGACTGAATGGTGAGAGTTTTCTCATCAAAATAACATATCTTGTAATGAGAAAAGTTGTTAAAATTATAGTTCCATTATTTTTAAGGTTTCATGGTGTATTTTTGTAGGTTCCATGGAGTCCAAGTACTCATTTTGGATTTTAGGCCTATTTGGCCTAATTAATCAAGTGTCAAGCTTAAGTTTGGCATTGAGAGAAGCTATAAAGAAGTTAAAAATGAGTTTCAATGCTTCATATAATTTTTTAAATGGATATATAATGAACATTTAATCCTTAAAAATGCCATTTCATGCAGGAAGAGGCTAAAGAGGTAGTTAACTAGTCTTAAGGAGCCATGACTCTAAGTTGACTAGTTGACAGGTCATGCATCTATCCTTGGTTAACATGTCATTCCAAGATTTAAAATACATAAAATCCAATATCCTAAGTGGATTAAAATAAATTTTGGCATAAAACTTCATGCAAAGGACTCTTATCTTATCACATGGGCCCACCACCTTATTTCTATGCCAACCTTGAAGATCATGCAAATTTTAGGGAGTTTGAGGTTATTTGATGTTTTTTTTTAATATTGTAAATGGATTAGGTCTTTATTTAAATAACCAAGACTAATAATTATCACTTTCAACACTAATTTGGGTGATAATCTTTGTTTTTTATATATATGTTAGCTTTTTAGCCATTTTTTAGAATCCATCCCTCTCTTGGCAAGACCAGACTCTACCAAGATTGAGTTTTGTAACCTATTTAGATAAATAAAATGATTTTTTTCCAATTACATTATGATATTATAGTTTATTTATGTTATTTTATTTACATATGTGGTATAGCTTTCTCCCTTATCAAGTCTTGATTCTTACCTAGTTACTAGCTTGTCAGATTATGTAGGTCATATTCAGCATTTGATGTCTTTTGATTGAGCTTATCATGGATACAAGTGGCTGGTTAGTGCCTTGAATCAGACATATTACATAATTTCCCTTAGGATTTGATCACTTTATAAAACCTCTACATGAAATGTTGATGCATTAGAGATATTTGGAGCTGTAGATTCAGTCTTTGCTTATCTAATCAGTGTTTTAAGAGCTCAAATAGAGTGGATGAACCATCAATACAGGTGTATCACCAATAGTAAAGTAGGGTTTACCTTTTAGTTTCCTTATTCCCATTTTCATCCCAACAATCAAAAGTTTTGTAATTAGTGCAAAGTGATACATCATAGGAGCTAGCCTAACCAAAATCTAAAGGTTTGGTATAAGTTCAGGTGTCCACAGCTTAGATCATTCTAATGTTAGTCTAGGTGTGAAGGTATTAGATCCAAATTTACCAATCCTTAAAGCAAGGTGCTATATGGATAGTTAACAACATGGTAGTTATGATTAGGCAATGTGAGATTATGAAAGATATCAATCAGAGAGGGATAGACTATAAGGAAGTGCTATGGTGGTTGCATGGAAACTAGGTACATGGGGAACAAGACCTAACATAGGAAAAAGGAATAAAAAGGATAGATAGATACTAGGATATTATTTAGAGTTCTAATAATATGATAACATAATGCTAGAGTGGTTGTTGGAGGTACCCTTATATGCTACTTATATATTGACATAGGTGAAATCATCATGACAAACTTAGGGTGGGTTAACTAGCCTGGGCAATGTATTAAAAGTGAGAGATAATAGGTATGGAGGTAGGGATGGAGACAACATCTATTTGAGACACATTCATTTTACTAATTAGTCATATTTTGTACATTTTCCTTGTCAGAGATCCATTTTGTATATTGTTAAAATTTTAGGCTTTAGATGATGTACATTCATGAGTTATAAATACATATTCCTAATTTTTTATTATGAATTATCATTTCATTATATGTTTTTAGATTATGCACTTGATGTGGTGTGATTTATGGATTTATATTATGTGATGTATTTTAATTTTTACCATGTTTAAAAATTTATTATTTGATTTATATAATGCTATAAAATGATGTATTTTACATTTTGCTTTATGTTTTTACGGATGATAATAATGGGATAAGTTAAAGTGATTAATTATTTTATAACTTGACTTTTATGGGATTGTGGATAGATAATAAATTTAAACAATGGATAATTTGATTAAATTTGTTTTAATTTTTAAATATTATGATAAAGAATAAAGGAGTTTTTTATGACCCCTTATTGGATTGGACCCTGATTAGAGATATGGAAACTTATCGCATCTACATGTACATCCTTTGTTTACTATTAATAATTTATTTTAACAACCATATGTCAATTAAGTTCAGAACCCTTATAAAGGAATTAATATGCATTTTATTTTCACATGATGTAGGCCAAATCTCATTTTTCTTATGAATATAAGTCTCATCTTGTGTTTCAGAGTTGTAAGGCTAACCTTAGAAACTTATATGTATACTAATTAATGAAGTATATGAATTTCAAGAAAGTTTATCAATATGGGAATCTTTCTTGGGATACTTTTTATTTTTCTTTAGGGTTTTTGCTTTTAGAGGTGTGCTTTAGAAATTTGATCAATGGGGGAAGTTTTCCAATGTATTTGATGCTTTAGATAACCATCCTTTGAGGGAGTGATCTATAATTTAGGATAAATGATTTCACAACTATCTTTCAAGGGATCAACCTATGATTTTATGCCTTTTTAAGAATAGATATCCTTCAAGGTAATAGTTTATAATTTTTCCCTTTTATTTTGATATATTTTATCCTAGATTATTAATTTGGATTAAGGTAACCTAAGCTGACTTAAATCTATTTACACAAGATGATATTTATATCCCTAAAATAATATTTTTTAGGTGAGATTTTAGGAAATAATGATTCAGTTATCCTACCAGTTATAGGTGGATATTTTCATTCAGAACATGCTATGAACAAAACTCAGGTGCTCATATTTAAGGTTATGGTAGGTATGCTACCAAATAAACACATGATTATTTATCATTATTGGGTATTTTTAAAGTGATATGAGGTGTTTTTTTAGGTCGTTTTTAAACCAAAAGAGGAGAATGTATGCTAACTATAGTTTGTTTTAGGTTTATTAACAATATAAAGAATGCAAATGCAAAGTGTTAAAAGTATCACATTTATTTTTTCCTATCGGAATCACAATGACTGAGGGGGGTGAATAAATCTTCAAAAAAATTCAATAAATTACCCTTAAAAATTCATTAATAATTCAAAGTAGCTTAGTGATCTAAAAATTCATTAAGAACCAATCACATGATCATATATCAAGATAACACATCACATATGTGGGAAACCCTCACGGGGAATAAGACCTACCAAAAAAAATCTTGGAAAAACTATACTATATTACAATTTATAAAATTTAGTTGAGAACCATCCCAACATAGAGCACCAACCCCAAATTTATGAAGCACCCACTTGACTTTAGCAAGCCCCCACTTGCTAGGAGGCTATAACCCCTTATGAGTAAGAACTAGCTTAGTCAAAGGAAACTTTGGAAAACACAAAACTAAAAGGTATATCCAACTCCCTCTTGAACAATAAACAACTCATATAATACCAATTTTTAAAGAACCAAATTACAAGGAAGATTCAACTCCCTTTTTGACTAAGTACCAACTTAGCTAATCAAACTTCTTTATTTTACTCTTCCACTCAACTATCTATCTGCTCTATCTAAAATATATCCATTGTCATACATCAAGAACACATATTTGATGAAAATTTTATATTATTTAAATAGATAATAAAAATAATATGATCACTCCTTTATCTCTACTCCACTTGATCTCTCTCAAAACTACCTTTAGGGTTCTTCGATCAACTAGCCCTCTTCAAGATTGAATAGGTCATCTGACCTTGAAATTAAATTAAATAACACATATATGATATTAATGAAATGATTTTGTGATCTCTCCTAAGGGATTAAAACATGTTACCCAACATCCTTAGGCTCATGTATTTATCAATCAATTTTCTTGCTCTCAACTTATCCAAATAGGCCTAAAATGCCTTTCTTATATACAATACTCTTACTCACACACATCTTGGTTGGACATGCACACTCACCACATTTTTTTGATTGGAAAATAGGTCTGAACACATTTTAAAAACATGAATCAGTGATAATTATTTGGCCATATCACATTATAAGCCTTATTCCTCCTTTAGGTCTCTTAGAGACCTAATTACATTAGGCCTTCTTATCAACATGTTACCATTTGATCCCTTTGAAAAAATTAACTCTCCATACATGGAAAAAAAAATCACATAACATCAAAATAGACCTTGTCCAACATCCTTTAATATCCATAACATGTTTTAGGTCCAACCCCTTCACGAAACCCCTCAATAGACTCGGTCCAGTTAGGCTTGCGTACACTAAAAAGTCTGCCTTTCAATATTGAAGCTAAAACACACTTAATAGAATAAAACATGATAAAAATACATAAATAAAATCTACATGGTCTTTGGTTAATTGCCTAATTCATTAGACGCTTTCACTTAGAGCTTAAGGCTTCAAGATCAACTCGTCAAAACACTTACTTAGAACTACCAAAATACTCAAAACATAATCATGAAACATTTGACCTCAAATACCTATATGAACACTTTAAAAGACTAATAATTAATTAAAAATATTATATGACATCTTAATAACATCCTAAAACACAAAAATATATGTTCTAAGACTCTAATATCAAAATATTGGTCTTTCAGACCAATCTCATGACCTTATATCTCACAGATCAAATTGACCCCGACAAGCCATTTTGGCTTCAACATTTTCATCTCTTTTATTGACCTCCAAAGATTATTCAAAGAAATAAAATTAAATACAAGTCCTAAAAAATGTATTGATTCAATTGGTTTCATCATTCTACCAAGAAAACACACACAAATTCATCTTCTCATATTTGCCTAGGTTTTGCACTATTTATTTCATTAGACATGTCAGTGACTGGCCTACATAGATCACATAATTTAAAAAATTAAATCCTATAACCTATCTAAAAATCATCATGAACATGGAATATGGGTCTGTAAATTTTTCCTCTAATTTATCTACTTTGACCAAGTCAAATTTTGATTACTACAATAAATTCATTACGAACAAGCCCTTTCTTATAGGGTCTTCTCACTCACCTGACAACTCAATACCACATGGAGGTGCCTAAGAGAGTCAAATACAAGCTATAATATGTTTCCTAAAAATTTAAATACAATTTGAGATTATTTGAACAATATATTTCACATATGGTCCTTATTAGGGTTTTAGGGAGTTTTAACATAGGTTTTGGTGTTAATGATTATTCATAAAGAGTTGTCACTCAAACCCAAAACCAATAACTATAGATATTATATAGTACCCTTACCCATATCTATTTAATAAATTAGGTTCTTATGAAAAGGTTACATGTGCCAAGAAACACCTGAAAGTCTTTAGGTTTGCATACCTTCATTCTATGCACTTGAGAGACCTCAAAACAAATTTCCATGCTTGTTCCTACAAACCGTAGCCTCATACTTCATGATCACTCTTGAAAAAAATTAAATTACCTCTATCCATCCTTTTATTCATGCATTCACATTTAAATATTATCCTCATGCCTCATTAGGCTAGGTAGCGATAAGGAATGGTCTAGGTACAGACCAAGATAGGAGGACCTACCTTCAAAGACTCACTTTGAAGCACCATAGTGAATCCACACCTTTTTTTCATGCTCACAAAACCTTAAAAAACTTTCACATGCCTGAGTTCACTCACCTCATCATGCCACCATCTCATACCTTCATAATGTCATGACTAGGTGTAGACATCAAAATTACATCACACACATGCATAACTCCCTATGTTGAAACTTCCCTTGAGCCATTTTTCAATAATAATGATTAGCCTCCCTAACCCATGATTTTAACACTCACATATTTAATTAATTTAAAATATTTAATTAAGTTAATTAAAACCCTCTTTTTCCACCTTACCTATCTCTTTTCCTATCTCTTGGTTATTTATTACTCTTTTGTCTCTCAAAAGTGGACTACCATCTCTAAGAAAGTTTGACACTTCCTAGTACAAGTACATAGCTTGGCAGCCCACTCATATATCTACTAACAAACATTTTTTGGTAGTGCTTTTTTACCTATAGGTAGTCCTCGCCATCCAAAGAGGATTTATCACAACATTTGGATACGGTGCATAAATCAATCTGGGTTCAATCTAATCACTTATCCCTATCCTTCTTCTCTATTTTTCTTTAGACATGAAAAAAAAAATTAGTGAAACATTTTTGGCATGCTCGGTGGGACCCTAGAGTTTTCCTTGGGTTCATTTCTTATTCTAAGCAATCATATAGGTACATTATAGTGAAAAATTCATTTCTTGTACTTTCTCCTTTTCTCTCTCAAAACAAAAAATTCAACATTTTATTTTCTGTTTAAGGACAATAAACTAAAATTTCTTCTTCCTTGCCACTCTTCTTTTCTCTTTGCCTTTAAAAGCAAACTATCATTTTCTTACAAGTTGAAAGAATATCTTCTTTATTTTATTTATTTCATGTACATTAGGATAGTTAATTTCACTCTCTACTCCGATTTTATCTTTATTTTCATTTAAATATAAACGTTATATATTTGGGTTTAAAACTTACTACACTTCATTATTTGCTTGCTACGTATTAGGTCACCTAGTTAATTATAAGCATTATGAATGAATTATAGTGCACCTATGTTACAAAACAATATCACACTCATAAAAACAAACATCTAAACTCACTTGAGAGAAGGCCCATCAAGATTTCATCACCTGGTGGATCACCTTACCCTACCTGACTATCCTACTTGGATTTCACCACCAAAGGGAGAACCCACTCCATTCTTTGGTGGAGTATAAACTCTAGGTAGAAGGTATATTTTGGCTAAGTATCCTAGCTTTGATTTAGGTCCATGAAGTGTGGGGAGAAATCTCCTATAACAAGCCATGTACCTGGTCTAACATAGATTTCCTCTTGAGCACTAAAACTAACCTGAAACTAGCTCTAGATTGATTTTTATTACCTTTATTAACCAAATTTTCTTTTCACTATATGATTAAGGCATAAGCCAACACAAGACTAAATTTAATCTCTATCAATCAATAATTAGTGGTTATATGTTCTTTTTCTACTTTTCTATTACCTTTTGTATTTTGGAGTTGGTAAAGACATTTTTCCATTGATTCTTAAAATCAACACTATTTGTAATAATCAATTTATATAACCTATTATAATAATTTTTCTGAGTGTTCTTCCTTCTTACATATACCTCTTGCATCCTCTATTTTACCTAGATTCTACCTCTAGATTACTAAAATGTTAGATTTTCCATCTCCCAAGTTATCATAGTGATCGATAATGGTTAACTACATCGATATCAACAAACTTTATCTACCAACATCGGTTAATCCCAATGACATCGACAAACTTTTAATACTAAAATCAATCAAGAGACCGATGTCAGTGACTATGTAATTTTGATTTTCTCAAAACAACAAGTCAAAACAACCCACTTACTTACACCTGAACCTAGTTTTTCCTTATTTTGTCACTAATATAGAGTATTAAGACTATTCTTACTTCTTCTTGCATGGTATTGATGCGAGCTTAAGCCAAAATTCTTATTGATTATGCAAGTTGGTAACCACTTCCACCTTCCCCTCTTATTTTTGATTTTTTCATGGAGCATACTTCAGATACAAAGCATAATCCAAGCCCCAACCAAATTCCTATTATACCTAAAGGAGATCAATATTTTGCTAAATTTATTGATCGTAATGTGGCAGCCCTTTAGCATTACCTTACCATGAGCCAAACCCATAATTCTTTGGGTGACCCAATCTATGGTATGCCAACCTATCTAATGGAGACAACTTAATTGTTAGTGGTCTCCACTATTTTCCCTATGGTTACTCAAACCACCACCTCCACAAGTAACCCAACCATAAATAATGTCCAAAGTTTAGCATTGCCAACTTCCCAATCCCACTAAAACCCTGGCGTGACTTTCCTACTTTCACAACCACAAGCAGTTTTGTCAAGTCTCACCCCATTTAAAAAAAATTTGGTACCTATTACATCTAATCTCACACCTATAATTACCCATGTTATGACTCACCCTTCATCTAGTTTAACCATGCCAATAACCCAACCTATAATAACAACATCCAACTAAAGTATAGTCTAGAACCCAACAAGACAAGCCCCTTTTCTTTCTGCCCCCAGCCTATGACTCATTATCCTTATGTTGCACCAACATAACCTCAACAAGATATGTCATATTCTCCCTCTGCTTCCTATCAAGTTCCCTATAACTTAGGGATATCTCTTAGACTAATCCCCCTCTAAACCTCATTAAGATGTTGATGGATAAGATGTCTAATCTAAAGACATATGTTTTTGGTTGAAAGAATATGTTATCTTCTGATTAAATATGAAATGAAACCATCCATCCTTATATGTTTATTCTCCCTTATCCAAGCCAATGGGAACTCCACAAATTTACTTGTTTCCATAGTAACGAGGACCCACAATAAAATTTATGATCATTTAGACATGTTTGTTATTTAATAGGGCACAATGATGCGTTATTACTTCACACTTTCCCTCTATATCTTTTAGGTGCTACCTTGGATTGATATAGATCTATGCCTTATCACTCCCTTTTCTCATTTACCCAACTCACACAAATATTCTTAGACCATTTCTCTATTAAAATTTCTAAAAAGGTTTCTATTACAGACCTTTATTTTATTAGATAATTTGATGATGAGTCTATCATAGATTTTGTTGCTCATTAGAGAGGCTTGATCAATAAAATCTCCTTCTCATTACCCCAACTTGAGTTTATTTATCTCTACTCAGGGCATGTTCTAAACAATTTTCATCCACACTCTGAGTATAATAATCTTTTTACACATTTGATGAGGCCTTTAAAATGGTGTAAATACTTGAGATTCAGGCTATAGATGAAAGAAGAGTCAAGTTGTGCACTAAGAATGCCAAATCTAAATCAAATGAGTCCTCTTCTAAAACTTCTCCTTCTAACCAAAAATCTAAAGGCTCCACCAACATGGTGGTCATTAAATCAACTTCTTCCATAACCACAAACCAATCTAATTCCTCGACTTCCCAAAATGTGACCAAAAAATTCCAACAATGGTATGAACAAAGACAATACACTGCCATTTGGGAGTCATATACATCAATTTTGACCTAATATGAATGGGATCCTATTTCATAAATTTTATATATCCCATTTAAAATTCATTTTTTAGAGCTAATAATAACTTCTCCCCACCATCACAACCACCTAGTGCAATATTTATTTAAAATGAACATCC
This sequence comes from Torreya grandis, assembly GCA_037957365.1. Classification (NCBI taxonomy): domain Eukaryota; kingdom Viridiplantae; phylum Streptophyta; class Pinopsida; order Cupressales; family Taxaceae; genus Torreya; species Torreya grandis. The sequence continues at coordinate 227,738 of JARHVA010008242.1, read as the reverse complement.
CTCTTCCTCCTTTTTGGTGCCATTGTCAAGGAACCATGGTGTTATTAGGAGATTCAGGATCTGCTAAAGAGATTCTTAGTGAGAAGGAATGTTTCTTTATAAATTCTATGATTGAAGACACTTAGTTAATGGTTTCTTTGGATTTTATTTTCTACAACATAGATTAAAATTTATTTTTCTATAATTAGGAATTTTAGATCTAAAAACAAAAATAAAAACCTTCCAATACTAGCATTTTTTTGGTAAGAAATAAAAACTACTAACATCATGAAGAAATATCTAATTACTGATGTAGGTTAGAAATGCAATTTTGAGATAGCTAATAAGATAGAGAAAACAACCAACAAAATGGAGATAAACAACCTATTGTGTGAGATAATATAGTTGTTCATAAATGAAATCTATTAAAAAAAATACTTTTGGTTATACCTCTATTGGTTATACCTTCACACTTGCTTCCTAACACACCTCTTTTTAATGAACCATCAATACCTAAGTTACCTACCTTTCCATTCTCCACCTATAGCTCATCAACCACATTTTATAAACCAAAACTATCAACCAAGAGTACCACCTTACCTAAGACACCTATCACTAAACCTAATTCCAAACAACCTTGTACCTCAACACTCAAAATAAAAACCATTAAACCTTTACCACCTTTAACTAAGTCTTACCTCACCATTCTCCAATGGTTATTATAAACCTCTTCTTTGATATTACCACCCATCAAACCCTTTGACCCTTCACATCCCAAACCATCATGGTTCAATAACAATTTGATTTATTTATACCAAAGGACACCGAGCCATAATATGGAGAATTGTAAAGCTATCCAAACTCTTGTCCACCATCTTTACAATAAGGATGATCTTTTAATATATGAACCTCCTATATCATCCATACCAACTCAAAAAACAACCGTACCTACCCAATACTTACCTACTCCTCCACTCTCACCTAAGAATGAAGACCAATCTGACCACTCTACTACCTCACCCTCTCCTTCTACCAATACTAGCAATATGGTCAGTATATCATAAAGTAAGGATAAAGGGAAGGCTAAGGTTTCCATTCTTTATACTTACCCCTCTTAAAACTCCCAAGTAAACCATACCCAATCATCTCCATATTCAATCAAACCCAAGGTGTCTATCTTAGATGCCCCCAATCTAACCCTTCACAATCCAACCCATATTCAATAGCTATTTGGAAACATATCCTTACGAAACTTCACTAGACCCCAAAAAAATGAGCTTATATGAGTTGATTTCTACTTCTCATTACACAAGTCATAACCCTTCCTCAAATCAAACCTCCTATACAGTTTGACCTCTCCCATCATATTCCAACTTGGTATAAGGAAGATGAGTTTTGTGGCTACCATCGAGTTAAAGACCACAATTCTAATAACTATAAGACATTCAATAACTTTGTTCAAGACATGCTTGATATGGGTAATCTCATCTTAGATAATCCTAATGTGCCCCTTAATCAAAATATAAATGTGTTCAAACAACCTTTTCCTAGCCATTCACCTAATCAAAATATTTTTTAGACCATGACTAACTCATGTGATCATAATATCCATATAGTTAATATGGTCTTTCCTTTACCTATAGTTCGACCTCTCCCACAACAGGAGGCACCCATTTTATTGACTCCTCCTCCATAGTCAGTGGCATTTGTTTTTCCCATTCTTCCTCTCTAGGTAGAAGATCCTATTTCACCCATTCCCCTCCCACATAAGGAAGAGCCTCCTTTACCACTTCTTTTGCCACTAGAGGAGCTGATATTTCTAGTTTTTTTTTGCACCAATATTACCTATTATTTAATATATAAAAGACCATTCCTTACCCATTCCACAACTACATGTTGAGGGGAACTTCATTCTTGTGTTATACCCTCTTGAGGAACCTTCTTTTCCTACCTCTCCTACATCAATAGAGAGTAATACTCCATCCACTCCACCTTTGCACCTTGAAGAGTCAATTTTTAAAGCTCTTTTTTTTTTCTTTTAATCATGGACTTGCCTATGGTTTCTCTTGAGTCACCCATAATAGGGGCATATCATCCCCACTTCGAAGGATATGCTACCTTTTTCTCCTCATACTCTTTCAAGGGACTTTGAACTCACTTAACACAAGGTGAACATGACACTTCTCTAACAAATAAAATTCTGAAATGATGCAAATCATGAAAGAGGCTCATATTCGTGAGCCTATTTATGTTATGATTATGGTATTTTCTAATACATGAGCATTTTGACTCTTTATTTTCCATTGAAATCACATGTTGATCTCTCTATTGAGATGAAAATTTTATACAAACTCTATCAAGCCTACTCCATTTATTTTAAGTATACACCATCATAAATATGGAAAAATGCTGAAATAGAATAACATAACCAACCTATTCATTTTAAGCATACACCATCACAAATATAGAAAAATGCTAACATGAAGCTAACAAACTAACTATGCATATACCAACACACATATGGGAAATGCTAGACTAACTTAAATATTAAAATCAAATTAACATAACATTAAATAATCATCTACATAAACATCATCACAATCACAATAAATACATCTCAAAATCACAATAAGTATACATCTCATATATATATATATATATATATATATATATATATATATATATATATATATATATGAGATGTATATTTATTGTGATTTTGAGATTGCTCAGCATACATGTACATCAATACATCATCAAAATATCATCTCTCTTAAAATATATATCACTCATCTTTGGCTCATAGGCTGGTGTGCATATAACAAAAGAAAACTCTAGCACTCAGAGTCCTTGAGTCTCTTCACATGGTTGTGAAGAAGCAATGTCATCACCACTCTCCATCCATCTACATCTATATGAGCTAGAAGCCGTGGCACATGTCACTAATCTCTCCTACTATCTAAACTTGGAATACCTTTGAATCTATGGGAAATCCCTAATGGATCTCTCATAATAAGTAATATCATCAAGGGAAGTGGTATAACTAACTAGAAATATAGTCTATAGTGGTCCCATCGCACTTACTGAAGGCCCAACCTATACTGGTATTTATGGTGGAGGAGGATTAGCCTAACCTATTGCTCTCAAATTATCCCTCTCTACTATTAGTGTAGTAACCTAACCCTGTAATACCTTGATCTATCCATATAATACCCTGACTTGTCTCTATAATGTCACCACCTATCCCTATAAAACCAATACTTGTGCCTAAGTTGTATCTTAAGCCTACACCAACACATTTTGAGCCGATACTACTACATCCTATCCCTGTGTCATTGCATCTTATGCCTTTACAAATACATCTCTCTCTCTCTCTCTCATCAACCCCTAAATTTTTTGTGGTGGCCTCTTGACCTCTATCATGGAATATAAACTGACCCACCAAGCCATATATGCCATTGTGAACCCTAGATCTACTACACCAAACCCTATTAGTAGCTCCTCAAAATTTGACCTATCTATCTCCTATAGAAAGGGTAGGGTGCCTTAATATCACCCCTATTATATCAAGGGAAAGTAGGTATTACATCTTGTAGTAGGCTAAACTAACTTTTGACCCATGCCATGAGTATCATCTCTAACCCATCAACTCATCTCCCTCTAACCCATAATGAGCTCTATAATCTAACAAGCTACTCTGCTTGTCCTCTGAATGAAGGGTATGTCAAGTACAGTCTCCACAAAATATATGTAGGGATCAAACCCTCTATCATGCACCTATAATAATCAATATCATGCACTATGCCATCTACTTAGGTTTGGGCCATCCCATCTCTCCATCATCTGAAACCTACCCTGAAGTTAGCTAAAATCATTGGAGGTAGCCCCAATGGTCATGTAAATAGGATATACTCATATGCCCAAAAGTGGAGTAAGTGCTCAACACAAAAATTATATTGTCATCATAGTCTCAACCCCCATATCTCTCCATATAATTGTGCCAAAAACACTGGTCCCCATATAAAAAATCCCACTACTCAATCATCTATGCTACAACACCTATCAATGTAATCAAAAATCTCCCACCATCTACATCTAGTAATGCATATATGGTAGTCCCTATCATCATCAAGACGCTCAACTATTGCTACTCCTCAATAATAATTTATAGTGGCTTGTAGGTGAAACTCGTTGAGTGATAGGTCATCTCACTAATATGCTCTCTAAATAATGCCACCATATGAATATCATACTCCTCTCTAAAACATGAGAAGAGTTCCTCACCCTGTTGTGATAACCATAAAATCTTGTATACATCCTCTTGAGTCACTATTAACTCTCTGATTGGTAGATGGAAGGTGTTGGTGGTATGATCCCACGTCTCAATCAATGTTATCATCAAACTCATATCTTGTTTGACTCTATAATATCGTCACACTCCTCCTAAACCTATAGCTACCATGTGCTCCCACTCATTTGGGGTGACATCCCTCCTCATCCACATCAAAAATTTTGGTAGGTGATCCCATAACATCAAATCTAGCTTCACCTACATCCATACACACATAACTCAAGTCACATTTTTTCTAACATAACCTACAACCACCTTTTTCCCTTCTCTTTGGGAGAAATACATTAGTTGAGGCCCTCGATCGGGCTATGTAGGTAGCACTCAATTAACATGGAGTCTTCTAAGGTTAGCTCAACCATATACCCACCTAACTATCTAACCTACTCTCCCCTATCTACCCTAGGATTCACTGCCTCTCTCTCCACTCTAAGCCCAACTACCTATCATAACTCTAGGCCTCATAGCTTATCTCCCTAAACTTCAACCCTATGACCTATCTTTTAAGCCCTAGGTCTCCTAACCTATCTCAAACTACCTTTTTTACCCATTTCCCCTAACACACTTCTAACCATACCTTAGATCTTTTTCCCTAGGATTTGGGAGAACTACATTGGCCTAAAGCCCTCAACTAGGCTATATAGGTAGCACTTAATTGACACATGGTCTTCTAAGGCTAGCTCAGCCATTAGGCTAGTTGACTAATTTAATTAGGGATCTAAATTGACCTTTTCTCCTATTTTGGGTTTTTTATAATCACTGATGTTGGTTTTGTATGCTGACATTAGTACTTAGTGTTGGCTAATATTGGTAAGCACCTGTTGACATCGACACTATGTCAATCGACATCAGTAGACACCACTAATGTTGGTGATTGGTTTATCCCTAGGGCCAAATGACCCATCTCCCAAAATTAACTTTTACCCTAAAAACCTACCATAAATCCCTCCTAAATTAACTTAAACCTATCCCCCATTTCCTATCCCCCAACACCTTTTCTCTACCCACACTTTAAATTTAGGTAAACTAACCAACTCACATTCAAAACCAAATTGCAAAGGATCTTAAATCATCTCTCCATCTCCTCTAGGTTGGCATATCTAGCTCTTATGGTGGTGCACCTCCCATTGGGTCCCCTCTTAACCCTACCATCTCACTCTCATTTATATCTCTTTTTCTCTCTAATCAAATGTTATAAATGAGTCATGGTGGGTTACCAAACCCCTTTTTGTCAATTTTGGTTACCCACTAATGTTAACATACTTGACCTAATCTACTGACATCAACAATTTTATCATTGATATTAACAATCTTACCTTAGGCTGTTGACATTGGTAATATTAACTATCAACATTGGTAACATGACCAACATCGACACCATTGAATTATAGTTTCCACTAACACTCATAATCCTCTAGACTCTACCCATAATATGGGGCAATTTGGAGATCACATATATCTCCCCAACCATGACAACCACCCTTAGAGATCACTTAAATATCCACCCATGATGACTTTAATTAGAGATCATGAATATATCCTCACCTATTGACCCTTTTACACCAACCTCACATCACTTGTATGGACTACTTATACTATTCTGCTATAGTTGGCTATTGTACACATGCATGTATATTAGGTGTTCTTGATGGTGACCAAGCTTTTCTTGTCACCTATAACCTTTTTGTGTTTCCTATGGGTACTTCTTACCTTGAATACCTAGCACACATAGACCATTAGAGCTAAAAATTTAATTGTTTTAACCTTATCAGCTATCACTTACAAGTGATGCTTTGGTTATTTCTATATGACTCCTCCTAAACCATCCTTTTTCTTGATTTTTTCAACTATAGCTTGTAGTAGTATATGCATAAGTAGTAATACCACATTCTCCTCCACTCAGACAATTCACTTATTATCAAACTAGTACCTAATTATAGTTTCTCCTCCATCGATTCCCATTATGAGGGGGGATACCTCATCTAATACCTCAAGAATCTAACTCCTATTTTTGTCTTGCAACTTATCAGTGAAAATTACAATACAAAAAGTGGAAAATGTAGACACCAAAATTATGTCACACACATGCATAAATCCATGTGTCAAAACCCCCTTGATCCCTTTTTCAATAATAATGATTGACCTCCCTAACCCATACTTTTACCACTCATAAATTTAATAAATTTAAAATATTTAATTAAGTTAATTAAAAACCCCTTTTGCCACCTTACCTATCCACCTCATCCTAAGACTAATTCTCACCTGATGAGTCACCTCAAGACTTAGTCTCCTTATCCTAACTACCCAAGACTTATCCTCACCCCAAAAATAAAATCCTAACCAACTGTATCCTTCTTAACCTCCTATTTCTATCATTTTATAATGGATACCACACTTGTCATGAGAAATAATAAAAAATAGGCTAAAGATAGTAATTTTACCTATTCTAATGCCACTAACGTTGGTCAACCCACAACTGACATGGGTGGGATTATTGACATTGATTATATAAGACAAAATCTAAATTGATGTTTAGGTCAGTATAAATAAAAAAATTTGTTCTTATTGGCATACAGGCTTTTGGCATTCAACTTTTGACATCTTGACTTACTATTATCTTGCATAAGTCAATCTAGATCAGGAACTAAGCTCTTAATAACTAGTAATACCCACTTATTTTATCTATTCAAGGCATTAGTTCAAATTGCCTGATAAGAGCCATACATTCAACACTTATTGTTTAGTCACCACTGTAGCTACGTACATCACTTATTATATAAGTCTTTAAGAAGTTACTTTGTAACTCCTTTACATCTACTATTTATTACTTTTACACATTCCTGACTGAACCCCATGAAGGAGTTATAAAACTTCCCCACTTATTTCCCCTTATTCCAACACGTCAAACCTCTAACCAGATCCATCCAGACACTACTCTCCCCCAACCTTCCAAACTCGACCAAAACCATTTCTTAGACCTAGAAAAGCCTTCTACAAACTCTTAGGAAATTATTTTCCCTATTGACATTGACAACCTAACTGATATCAATCACATTTCCTCATTGATCTTGGTAGCCTAAATGATATTAGTTACTTCCTCACTGACCTTAGTAACCTAATCAATGTCAAAAAATATGGATTTATTAACCCTTATAAGACTACACAAACAACTTCAAAAATACAAACTAAATATACTACTTACACTCTGTCACTTTTTGTTACACTCAAGTTGTAAATAATGGTAATATTATTTCTCTTTTACTCTCTCTTTTCCTCTCTCTTGGTTATTTATTACACTCTTGTATCTCAAAAGTGGACTATCATCTCTAAGGAAGTTTGACACTTCCTAGAATAAGTGTGTAGCTTAGCAACCCACTCATATATCTACTAACAAAAATTTTGTGGTAGTGATTTCTTACTTATAGGTAGTCCTCTCTAGCCAAAGAAGAGTGCTCACAATGTCTGGATACTATGCACATACTAATCTAGATTCATTCTAATCACTTATCCATATCCTTATTCTCTATTTTTTTTAGACTTGAAATAGATAAATTTTAGCAAAACATTTTTGGCTTAAAGCTCTTTTTTTTTTATTTTAGGCATAGACTTGCCTATAGACCACTCCTTTTAAGGATGGCTAGGGCAAGATTTTTTCTCAAAGGGAAATAAAAATAAAAATCTTCTCATATTGATCAGCTTCATATGACCTCAACAAATACAAAATCCCATTGTAGGCTTCCCGCATTGATCATCTTACACAAAAAAAAGGAGATTTAAGTCATGAACTTGCCTATAGTCACTCAAAACAAGGGCATATCTTCCCCACTTTTAAGGTTATGATACCCAAACACTTTCACTCATTTACCCTTTTTTCCCTCATACTCTTTCAAGGGACTTTTAACTCGCACAATACAAGGTGAATATGATGTTTCTCTAACAAATAAAATGGTCCAATGATTGAAAGAATAAAAGAGGATCATATTCTTGATCCTATTTATGTTATGATTATGGTATTTTCTAATACATGAGCATTCTACCTCTTTATTTTCCATCCAAATCACATGTTGATCTCTCTACTGAGATGAAAATTTTGTACAAACACTATCAAGCCTACTCTATTTATTTTAAGCATACAACATCAAAAATATGTAAAATTTTTGAAATAGAATAACATAACCAACCTATTCATTTTAATCATACACCATCACAAATATGGAAAAATGTTAAGATGAAGCTAACAAACCAAATATGCATATACCATCACACATATGGGAAATGCTAGACTAACTCAAACATTAAAATCAAATTAACATAACATTAAATAATCATATACATAAACATCATCACAATCACAATAAATGCATCTCAAAATCATGATATTATGATGATGTACTAATGTACATGTATGTTGAACACACACACATATATATACATACATACATACATACATACACACACACATATATATATATATATATATATATATATATATATATATATATATATATATATATGCTCAACATACATGTACATCAATACATCATCATAATATCATCTCTCTCTCCAAATATACATCTCTCATCTTTAGCTCATAGTCTGGTGTGTATATAACATATTTAACAAAAGCAAACTCTGGCACTGAGAGTCCTTGAGGCTCTCCACATGGTCATGAAGAATTAGTGTCATCACCACTCTATACCTATCTACATTTGTGTGAGATATAATTTGTGGCATGTGTCACTGATCTCTCCTAATATTTGAACTTGGAATACCTATGAATCTATGAGAACTCCCTAATGGCCCTCTCATAATAAGAAATATCATCAAGGGTAGTAGTATACCTTTCCAAATATATAGTATATGGTGTTCTCATCACACCTACTGAAGGCCTAGTCTGTATTGGTCCCTATGGTAGAGAAGGAGGAGTAGCCTAACATACTACTCTAAAACTATCTCTCTCTACTATTAGTGTAGTAACCTGATCCTGTAATACCCCAATCTAGCCCTGTAATGCCCTGGCTTGGCTTTTCAATGTCACCACCTATCCTTGTAAAACCAATACCTATGCCTAAGCTATATCTTGAGCCTACACTGCTACATCTCAAGCCTACATTGCTACATCTTGTCCTTGTATCGCTACATCCCATACTTATATAGTTTCATCTCTCTCTCTCTCATCAACCCTTATAAATTTGGTGGTGGCCTCTTGACCTCCACCATGGGATGAAAACTTGCCCACCAAGCCATATATACTACTGTGTACCCTAGATCTACTACACCTAGCCCTAATAATAGTTCCTCAAAATCTAACCCATATATCTCCTATGGTAAGGGTAGAGGTGCCTCAATATCATCCATCCTATATCAAGTGAAGGTAGGTAGTATATCCTATAGTGCATTGAATTGCCTCTTAACCCATGTTATGGGTACCATCTCTAACTCATTAGCTCAGCTCCCTCTAACCCATAATGAGCTCTGTAATAAAAAAACTGCTCTACCTATCCTCTAAATTAATGGTATGTCAAGTAGGGTCTCCACACAATATCTATAGGGATCAAACCCTCTATCATATGCCTATAATAATCAATATCATGCCTTATGCTATCTACTCAAGTCTAGGCCATCCCACCTCTCTAGCATCTGAAACCCACCCTGAAGCTATCTATAATCATGGTATGTATCCCCAATGGTCATGTTACTATGATATGCCCATATGTCCAATAGTGGAGTAAGTGCCTAACACACAAACTGTATCACCATTATAGTCTCAACCCCCATAGCTCTCTATATAACTATTTCAAAAACATGGGTCCCTATATAAATATAATGCATTGCTCAACCATATATGCTCAAACACCTATCAATGCAATCATAAATCTCCCACCATATACATTTAGTAATACATACATAATAGTCTCTATCATCATCAAGATGCTCAATCAACGATGCTCCTTATCAACAATGTACAATGGCTCATAGGATAAGCTCATTGAGTGATATGTCACCTTGTTAACATGCTCTCTAAATAATACCACCATGTGAATATCATACTCTTCTCTTAAACATGAGAAGAGCTCCTCAATATAGAGTAGAAAATATAAAATCTTGTATACATCCTCCTGAGTCACTATCAACTCTATGATCAATAGATAGCAGGTGTTGGTGGTATGAACCCACCTCTTGATCAATGCTATCATCAAACTCACATCTTGTGTGACTCTACAATATCATTTCACTCCTCTTAAACCTATAGCTACCATGTGTTCCCACTCATTTAGAGTGACATCTATCTTTATCTAAGTCAATAACATTGGTAGGTGATCTCATAACATTAACTCTATCCTCGCCTACATTCATACACACACAACTCAAGTCACATACTTTCTAACATAATTTTACAACTACCTTTTTCCCTTCTTTTTAAGAGAACTACATTGGTCTAAGGCCCTCTATCAGGCTATGTATGTAGCACTCAATTGACATGGGGTCTTCTAAGGTTAGCTTGGCCATATACCTACCTAACTATCTAACCTACTCTCCCCTCTCTACCCTAGGGTTTAATGCCTCTCTCTCCACCCTAGGCCTAATTACCTATCATAACTCTAGGCCTCATGGCTTATCTCCCTAACCTTCAACCCTATGACTTATATTTTAAGCCCTAGGTCTATTGACCTATCTCAAACTACCTTTTTTACCCATTTCCCCTAACACACTTTTAACCATATGATCCAAGCATCAATTTAGGTGACAATTCAAGTAACAGTTCCACCCTAATTGATGATGGAACTTTTGGGAGACATAACTTTGGTGAGTCAATTGAAGCTATGGTACAAAATTTATGGCTCCTAAAATTTTCATCATCAATTGGGGTGGAACTATCACCCAAATTGTGACCTAAATTGCTACTTAGATCACCATAACTTAGATCTTTTTCCCTAGGCTCTAGGAGAACTACATTGTTCTGAGGCCTTCAATAAGGCTATGTAGGTAGCACTCAGTTGACATGGAGTATTCTCAAGCTATCTCAACCATTATTCTAGTTTACTACTTCAATTAAGGATCCAAACTAACTTTTTCTCCTATTTTGGGTTCTTCACAGTCACTGACATCAGTTTTGTATGCTAACATTAGTGCTTGGTGTTGATCGACATCAATAGGCACCTATCGACATTAACACTATGTTAGCTGATATCAATGAACACCATTAACATTAGTGATTAGTTTATCCCTATGACTAAATGACCCATCTCCCCAAATTAACTTTTACCTTAAAAACCTACCCCAAATCCTTCCCAAATTAAACTAAACCTACCCCCTATTTCCTACCCCCAACACCTTTTCTCTACCCACACTTTAAATTTAGGCAAACTAACTAAATCACATCCAAAACCAAATCATAGGGTATCTTACCTCATCTCTCCATCTCCTCTAAGCTAGCACAACTAGCTCTTATGGTGGCATGCTTCCTACTGGGTCCCCTCTTAGCTCTACCATCTCACTTTCACTTAGTGATCTTTTTTTATCCAATAAAATGTTGGAAATGAGTCATGGTGGGTTACCAAACCCATTTTTGTTGGGTTTGGTCACCCATCAACATTGACATAATTGACCTAATCCACTAATATTAGCACTTTTTCCCATCTATATCAACAACCTTACCCTAGGCCATTGACATTGACAATATTTATTACTGATATGGGTAACATGACTGATGTTGGCACCATTGAATTATATTTTCCACCAACACCAACAATAATTTAGACTCTACCTATAATATGGGGCAATTTGGAGATCACATATATCTCCCCAACCATGACAACCACCCTTGGATATTAATTAAATCTCCATCCATGATGACTTCAACTAGATATCATGAATTTCTCCTCACCCATTGACCCTTTTACACCAACCTTGCATCGCTTGTCTAGATCAATTATGTTATTAAGTTATAGTTGGATATTATACACATACATTTATATTAGGTGTTTTGGATGGTGACCAAGCTCATCCTATTACCAAAAAACTTTTTTTATTTCCTAAGGGCACTTTTTACCTCAGATACTTGGCACACATAGACCATTAGAACTACAAATTTGATTGTTTTGACCTTATCAACTATCACATACAAGCTATGATTTCATTATTTCTATCTAAGTCCTCCTCAACCTTCCTTTTTCTTGATTTTTTCAACTATAGCTCATAGTAGTATATGCACAAATAGTGATACCACATTCTTCTCCACTCAAACAATTCACTTGTTATCAAACTGGTACGTGATTCCATTTTTTCCTCCAATTCCTATTTTGAGGGGGGATAAATCATCTAATACCTTGAGAATATAACTCCTATTTTTGTCTTAAAACTTGTTAGTTCAAATTACAAGACAAAAAGGGGTTAATGTAGACACCAAAATTACATCACACACATGTGTAACGCCCTATGTCAAAACCCCCCTTGAGCCCTTTTTCAATAATAATGATTAACCTCCCTAACCCATGATTTTACCCCTCACATATTTAATTAATTTTAAAATATTTAATTAAGTTAACTAAAAACCCCTTTTGCCACCTTACCTATCCACCTCATCCTAAGACTAATTCTTACTTGATGAGTCACCTCAAGACTTAGTCCCCTTGTCCAAACTACCTAAGACTTGTTCTCACCCCAAAAATAAAATCCTAACCAATTATGTCCTTCTTAACCTTCTATTTCTACTATTTTGTAATGGATACCACACTTGGCATGATAAATAATAGAAAATAGGCTAAAGATAGTAATTTTACCTATTCTAATGCCATTTACATTGGTCAACCCATGGCTGACGTTGGTAGGATCACTGATGTTAGTTATATAAGTGAAACTCCAAACCAATATTCAAGTCAGTAGAAATAAAAAAAGTCATTCTTATTTACATACAGCTTTTATAATTCAACTTTTGACATCTTGACTTACTATTATCTTGCATAAGTCAATCTAGATCAAAAACCAAGCTCTTGAGAACCAAAAACACCCACTTGTTTTGTCTATTCAAGGCATCGATTCAGACTACCTAATATGAGCCATCCATCTAACACTTATCATTTAGTCACCACTATAGCTAAGTAAATCACTTATTCTATACGTCTTTAAGTAGTTACTTTACAACTCCTTTACATCTACTATTTATTGATTTTACACATTCCTAACTGAACCCCATGAAGGAGTTATTAAGCTTCCCCACTTGTTTCTCCTTATTCTAACACACCAAACCTCTGACCAAATCCTTCCTAACACTACTCTCTCTCTCTCTCTCTCATAACTCTCCCCCAACCTTCTAGACCTGACCAAAACAATTTTCCAAATTGAAACAAGCCTTCTACAAATTCTTAGGCAATTGTTTCCCCTACCAACATCGATAGCCTAACCGATATCAATCACATTTCCTCACCAACCTCAGTAGCCTAACCAATATCAATTACTTCCTCATTAACCTCAATAGCCTAACCAATGTTGGTAATTATGGATTTCCTAACCCTTATAAGACTTAACCAAATAACTTATATAATACAAATTGGATATACTACTTTCACTCTATCACTTTTTACTACACTTAGGTTGTAGATAATGATAACATTATCTCTCTTTTACTATCTCTTTTCCTCTCTCTTGGTTATTTATTACTCTTTTATCTCTCAAAAGTGGACTGTCATCTCTAAGGAGGTTTGACACTTCTTGGAACAAGAGCATATCTTGGCATCCCATTCATATATCTAATAACAAACATATTGTGGTAGTGCTTTATTACTTGTATGTAGTCCTCCCTAGATAAAGAGGAGTTGTCACAACTTCTCGATATGATGTGCAAATGAATATGGGTTCATTCTAATCACTTATCCCTATCCTTCTTCTCTATTTTTCTTTAGACTTGAAATAGACAAATTTTAGTGAAACACTAGGCTCAAACTTCCAATGCACTTGACATCTTGACCTATTCCTTCTATGTCATGACCTCAACCAAACATCAAACAAGTAGACACAATACATCAAAACACACTCATATCACATCAACATTCTATTTCTTGTGACAATAATCTTCCACAACCTCATATAGACCTAAAAATACATGACCAAGATTTATATGACTTGACATCTCTCTTCTATGCACCTAAAAAAATTTAAGAACAGCATGTTTCCAATTGAGAATACAATCTCAATAGGATACTCATATCCACGATACTCAATCTATGATCAACACTCCACTATCATGCTTAAACACTTGACTAAATATACCTTTGACATTAATGACCATTATGCCTTTACATGATGCACCCTTTTGACATCAATGATAACAACATGCCAACAAACTCCCCCTTTGTCATTGATTTAAAACACATTGATGGAAAACACACTACAATCTTAAATCACTTTAAAATGGTACTTTTCTCATCTTATCATTCTCCCCCTTTTAACATTAATGATAAAGGGCCTTCCATAAACTTCAATAAACAACATAATGAAATTCTAATAAAAAATCACCTTAGGCTCATACTAGTTGTTGTATACAACTTATAGAACACTTAAATTATACCTCAATAAACAATGCTTTTTATGTCTTCTACATCACTGCCTTGACACTTCAAAACACAGAGCTACAAATCTCCCCCTAACTCTATACATACCTTCTTAGAACTACTCACCTACTTTTGGAGCTAAGGAACCAAATGATTAGCTCTCTCTTAGCACTTGGATTCTTTAATGACTGATAGGGGTAGGAATTACACCCAATTCTTATCTTATTTATTCAAAAGTTATGTTTGGAAGTGGCTTAGTCAAAATGTCTTCAATTTGATCCTTTGTAGAAATATATTCAAGTCTAACACTTTGTTCACTTTCATGCTCTCTCAATAAATGATACCTTATGGGAATGTGTTTATTCCTTGACTACATGATAGGGTTCTTTGATATGCTTATAACATTTTTATTCTAAAAATAGATAGGGCTAAGACCATCATACTCCACCTTGTATTCTTTTAAGGTCTATCTCATCCATATGACCTCAGTGAAACATATAACTACTACAATGTATTTAGCCTCACAAGTAGATAATGCCATAGATGGTTTCCTCTTTCTTATCCATAAAACTAAGAACCTACCTAATAATAAATCTCCTCCACTAGTACTCTTCTCATCATCTAGGATCCTTGCCCAATCTACATATGTATAGGTTATCAAGTTAAACTCCTTGCTCTATGGGTACCAAAGCCCAAACTCCATAGTACCCTTAAGATACGTAAGTATCCTTTTGACTACTTGCAGATGATTTTCTTTTATATATGCTTAAAATATTCCCAAAATACCTATTTCTTGCATGATGTCAGGTCTAAAGGAAATGGTATATAATAATCTTCTAGTCATTGGCCTATATTAAGTTTGATAGTTCTCCAAACATGAACATCTCAAACTCCTTCATCACATTTGCAAAGACTTTAGTCATACTTTCACTATTTACACCAAAGATGATGTCATACACATAGATAAATACTATCAATTGATGGTCATCTTCTATCTTTATGTACACATTACTATCTTCAACTCCTCTTTTGAATCCTTGATCTAATAAATACCCATCTAATCTAAAATACAAATTTTTAGGAGCTGGATTTAGATCATAAATAGCCTTTTTCAATTTACAAACATAGTCCTTATTGCCTCATAGTGAGAATCCCTTAGTTTTCTCTATGTACACCTCCTCTTCCAAGTTTCCATTCAAAAAGGTAGTTTTGACATCCATATGGTACACCTTGAACCTTTGAATCCTGCATATGCTAGAAATAATCTAATTGCCTCCAATATTGCCACTGAAGAAAAGGTCTCCTCAAGTCTAACCCTTCAACATGTTCATACCCATTTCATACCAATCTAGCCTTATTCCTAATGACTTATCCATCTTCATTCAACTTGTTTCTAAACACATATTTTTTTCTAATGACATTATGGTCTTTAGGCCTAAGAACTAGTTCCCAAGTCTCATTCTTCTCTATTTCTTCTAACTCCTCATTCATAACACATATACAAAACTTGTATTTTATTGCTTATTCAAGTTTTTTTTTTTAATCTTATAAAATATATCAAAATTCTCTTGGTTTAGGCTACTTATGAATCTTTGTCTTGTTTTCATACCTGCATCCTTGTTTCTAATTATTTGTGATTCAGGATGATCTCTTTGAATCTATCTTAAGGGTCCTTTTGAATCTTGTCTTTCCTAAACTTCTTCTTCCTCATCTATCTCTATTGTTTCTTATTCATTATTAAAGTCCATATTCTCTAGTGTATCCTTTGACTATGAGTGTGATTTCTTTGTCTTATCAATATTCACATTGGTGCTTTCTACTATCTTCTTCAACCTATTGTTGTAGCATCTATAGGTTAAGCTCACAGATGAGTATCCCAAGAATATACCTTCATCAGACCTAGAATTAAACTTACCTAAGTCTTCCTCATCTCTTTTGATGAAACATTTTCTCCCAAACACTCTAAAGTGTTCCATAGTAGCAGATTTTCCTTTTCATAGCTCATAAGGTGTCTTGTTACCATTAGTAATTATCTTTACTCTATTCAAAATTTAGACAATAGTGATCACTTCCTCTCTCCAATATCCATTAACTAACCTTGACTCATTTATCATAGTTTTTTCCATCTCTTGAATTGTCATATTCTTTCTTTCTACTACCCCATTCTACTAGGGTGTTCTAGTTATTGAGAACTATTTTCTTATCTTATAGAACTCATAAAAGTCATCAAACTCATTGGAACTGAATCTTCATCCTCTATCAGATCTTAGGCACTTAATCTTCCTATTATTCTCATTCTCAACAAGAAACTTGAATGCCTTCAACTTATCAAAATATTCTAACTTTTCTTTCAATAATGCTACCCAATTCATTGTTGTGTAGTCATATATGAGTAACATGAAGTATCTATATCCTTGAATGCTTTGGATTCTTTTAGGAACATAGAGATTAGTGTGTATTAACTCCAAAGGTCTTATAGTGGAGTACTCTTCAGACTTGAACCTTCTTTTAATCTATTTACCATGTTGACATGCCTTGAAAAGTGTGTTTGTTGGTTTGGTGATCCTAAGAATGCTCTTCACATAATTCATAGTTCTTATCTTGACCATATTATCAAAGTTTAGATGACCCAATATTTTTTTCCATATCTAACATTCATACATCTTGATTATAAGGCATCTCTCCTTCTTGATCTCATTCCAGACATATAGATTGGTCTCAGTTCTCTTATCATTGACCATTAGCCTTCCTGATTTGGATCTCCTTATATCACACCCTCTATCATGAAAGGTTAGTATATGTCCTTGGTTTCACATCTGAATTACACTAGGTAGGTTATATATCAAACCTTTCACATACAACACATTCTCTATCTTAGTCTTCCCATTCTTTAAAATCATTGCCAACTATATTGGTAGTTGTGTTATCTCCAAACCTTATTATTCTTACATCATTCTTATTCAATAAGATGAAATTGATTTTGTATCCTATAATGTGTCTTGATAAACCACTATATATATACCATTGCATGCCTTCATCTTGAATTTTAAAGGTGTTTTAAGCTAGCATAGATTCTTATCCTTTAGTCTTATGCTCCTCAATAAATAATCTATCTTGACTCTTGGGCTCAATATGATCAGTCCTAACTTTATTTGACTTCCATACCAATGTTTGACCCTTCTCATGCAATATAGGAGATCCATATACCTTGTTAAGTCTTAAAGTCATTTTAACTCTATTATTACATAATATTTCAATGTGTCCCATATTATGAAAACTATAAAAAAAAACATTACTATACTTACCTCTTGACTGATCATTCCTTCTCCCATGGTCCCATGATAACTCATCCCTTGAGATTTTTCTACAATAACTTGATTTGTGACCAAATATATAACAAAAAAAAAATAACCATTGAAATAATTATAATACCTTATTTCATTGGGATTCTTGATTAGTCTCTTTATATTGAATTTCATGTTGGCACTCTTGACTTGTTCTGACTTCTCATTCTCTTTCTCAAACTTGCTCATCTTGTTTATGAGTTGCTCATGCTCAAAATTCAAGGAATCTATCTCTATCTTCAACTAATCATACTCATCTTATTTTTATCTAAACTTTATATTGATACCTTATAACTTATTCTTGATATCTTTTATGGTCTTTTAATCCTTTTTAGATTCTTTGACCATGTCACTCTTTAAGGTACATCTCTATTCCTTAAGATCATTGACCATAGATCTCAACACATGGTTCATCTTATTTTGATGCTTCAAATCATCTAGGTCACTTATGAGCTCAGATTCAAGGTCTACTTCAACTTATCCTTATTCATCATACATGTTATCTTCTTCCTCTTGATCACCAAACATCTTGTGCTTCTTAGGATCAACTTCAAGATATTTGGCTTGCTTCAAAGGAAATTGATCTTATACTAATTATTGGAATAAAAATAATAAAGATGTGGGGGGGGGGGTGAATCATTCTCAAAAAATTTCAATCGATTACCTTTAAACATTCATAAATCATTCAAAGTAACTTAGTGATCTAACAATGCATTAATAACCAGTCATATGAGCATGAAACAAGATAACACATCACATATATGGGAAATCATTATGGGGAATAAAACCCACTAAAAAAATATTGGACAAACTATCTTATAATATAATTTATCAAATTTATCTAAGAACCAAACAAACATGGAGCACTAACCCCAAATTTATCAAGCACCCACTTGAATTAGCAAACACCCACTTGTTAGGAGGCTACAACCCCCTATGACTAAGCACCAACTCAGTCAAAGGAAAATTAAATAAGCAAAAAAAATACAAATAATATCTAAATACCTATTAACCAAACACCAACTCATAAAAGACCAATTATATAATCACCAACCTATAAGGAATCTTCAACTCCCTTTTGACCAAGCACTAACTCAGCCAATCACACTTCTTTATTCTACTCTTCCACTCTAGTAGAGTATATATAATTTATCTAAAATATATTAAGTATAATACATAAATAACACATATATAATAAAAATATTATATCCTCTCAATATATGATCAACATATGATGATCACTCCTTCATCTCTACTCCACTTAATCTCTCTCAAAATTGTCTCTAGGATTATTTGCTTAACTAGCCCTCTTCAAGACTGAATAGATCATATGAACTTGATATTAAAATGCATAAAACTTGTATGATATTAATGAAATGATTATTTTATATACCTTAATGGTTTAAAACATGTTACCCAACCTCAGGCTCATTTATTTATCAATCCATTTGCATGTTGTCAACTTATCTAAATAGGCCTAAAATGGCTTGTTTATATATAAGACTCTTACTCACACATCACTTTTTCATACACACACACTCACCACCTTTGGTTTATTTCAAAACAGGTCTTAAAACACATTAAAAACATTAATAAATCATAATTATTTGGACACAACACCTCATAATATGTATTCCTCGTTTAGGTATCATGGAGACCTAATTACATTAGGCCTTCTTATCAACACGTTACATTTTGTATCCCTTGGAAAAGATTACATATACATAAATAGAACAAAAATTTATAAAAACATCCAAATATAAGTTATCCATCTTCTTATAATATCCATAACACCTTTTAGGTCCAACCCCTTCATGAAACCCCTTAATAATACTCAGTTCTATTATGCCTGTGTATACCAAAATGTCTACCTTTCAATACTAAATATCAAACACAATTAAGACACTAAAAATGATAAAAAAAATTCATATACATAATATAAATTACCTTAGGTTAATTAAAAAATCCATTATATACTTTCACTCAGAGCTTAAGGATTTAAGATCAACTCATCAAAACACTCACTTAGAACTGCCAGAATACTCAAAACTCAATCATGAAATATTTAACCTCCAATACCTATAGGAACACTTTAAAAGAATATTTATGTATTAAAAATATTATATGACATATTTAAAACATCATAAAACACAAAAATCATATGGTATAATATCAAAATATTGGTATTTCAAACTAGTCTCATGACCTTATATATCACAAAACAAAATGAACCAGACAAGCTATTTTGGATTCATGATTCTCATCTCTTTTCCTAATATCAAAATATTATTAAAAGAATTAAAATGACATAAAATTCCTAAAAAACATCTCCATGTACTTGGTTTTATCATTCTACCATGAAAACACACTCAAATTCATCTTCTCATATCCACTTGGGTTTTGACTTTTTGTTTCATTAAACCTGTTAGTGATTGGCCTACTTGGATCAAAAAATTTGAACACATAAATCCTATAAAATTTACAAAAACCATAATTTACATGGAATATGTGTATTTAAATTCTTCCTCCATCAATTTAGCTACATTGAGCAAGTCAAATTTTGACTGCTATAGTAAATTCTTCACAAGCAAGCCCTTTCCTGTAGGGTCTTCTCACTCACCTGACAACTCAATACCACCTAGAGGTGCCTGAGAGGGTTATATACAATATAAAATATGTTTCTTAATAATTTCAATCCATTTTGAGCTAATTTGAGCAAGTTATTTCACATTAGATCTTTATTAGGGTTTTAGGGAGGTTTAACATAGGTTTTGGTGTTAACAATTGTTCATAAAGGACTGCCCCTGAAATCCAAAACCAATTCTTGTAGATCTTATATAGGACCCTTTAAAATCTATCCTTAATATCTTATGTTCCCATGTAAATATTACACATGCCAATGAGCACCTACAAGTCCTTCTCAAGTTTGCATACCTTCATTCTATATACTTGAAAGACTTTAAAACCACTTTCCATGCCTTTTCATACAAACCATAACCTCATACTTCATGATCACTCCTAAAATAAATTTAATTACCTATATCTATGCTCTCCTTCACATATTCACCTTGAAATTTAATCCACGTGACTCATTAGGCTAGGTAGGGCTAAATAATGGTCTAGGTGTAGACCTAGACTGGAGGACCTACCTTCAAAGACTCACTTTTAAACATTTATAAGTGCATCCATACCTTATTATCATTCTCACACAACCTTAACAACCTATCACATGCCTAATTTTAATCACCTCATCATACCACTAGCTCATACCTTCACCATGCTATGACTAGGCTCAAGATTCTAATGTACTTGACACCTTAACCCATTCTATCCATGTCATGACCTCAATAAAACATCAAACAAGTAGACATAAGACATCACAACACACTAATATTATTTCACCATTCTCTTTCTAGTGATAACAATATTCCACAACTTCATACAGACCTAAAACCGCATGACCATGCTTCATATGACTTGACATCTCTCTTCCATGCACCGGAACAACTTTGAAAACATCATGTTTCCAAATGAAAACAAACTCTCAAGAGGCTACTCATATGCACAATACTCACTCATTGATCAACACTCTCTTTATGCCACTACTATTCTCAAGCACTAGACCAATCAAACCTTTGACATCAATGACCATTATGCATTTATATGATGTACCCTTTTGACATCAATGACAACAACATGAAAAAATTTAATTTAAGAGAGGCCAAATGATATGCCCCTAATTTATATTTATGAGTGATAATATATGTTCTAATCTAATACAGATAAAATTTTCCTTGCTTACTTTTTTTTATATTTTTGATAAGTTGGTTTTATTTGAAGATAAGGTCAACAATATTAAATTATCATTATTTTATATGTTGTGCATTTATATCTAAAAATCATACTAGCATTTGCTTAAAAATCATTATACAGACTCTTTCTTGATATACATGGAGATGGTCAAGGGCCATGGATCGATGCTCATCTAAAATTTCAAGATGTGTTAATCACTCTTGATGATATTCCTCTTCAAAAATGATGTCTCTAAGATAAATTCAAAGAAAATGAATTTGTACTTCTAGATGGAGGACAACTTTTGTGCCATAGACAAAAGAGAAAGGGGTATCACCTATAGAGGTTCAAGAGCTAGTATGGTAAGCCCATCAGGTGAGAGGAATATGAAAATGCTAATTATTTCTATCCTCATTGATCACTTTGGTTAGCATTTTAATTAGGGTTTTTTTATATGCTTTGGCATAACTATTGACTTGTGGATAATAAGGAGAATAAAAACTTAGCTTAATGTTAAAATAATCACAAAATGTCAAGAATTTATTATTTTTAAAATATTTTTCATTATCTATAATGATCTTATGAGGGACATTGAATAAATAGATAATATGATGATTATTAAAATCAACAATCTTGTATGCTTTGGTCAAAATAAGAGGGATAACATCCACCCACTTAGTGAAATATTCAGTGGTGGTAATGATAAAATTATGTCACTAAGAATATTTGGGATTATTTTGTCCTATAATATCTATCCCCCACTGAGAGAATGGGAAAAAGTATTTGGTTACCTAAAATGCATGACTAGGGATGTGTGATATATTAGTGTGTTGCTAATATTTTACACATTTATTGACATATTCACAACAATCCCAATTAAGAGTGGGCCAATAATAACTGATTTAAATAATTTTCTTGGAAACAACTAGATCATTAAAGTGTCCCCCATAAAACCCATGATGTGTCTATTTGATTTTGAGGGTAGCCTCAGAATTATGGATACATTAAAGGAGTAAATCATTGAATCCTTACTTAAAGAGAACACCCCAAGTATAACATATTAAACATTTCATTGTTGAAAAACATGCTTACCATTTTTAGATAGATTGGGAGGGATAATACCTTTAGATAAATAATAAAACATTTGTGTGTAACTTAGATCTAAGTGAATTTATTTCAAATTATAGATAGAAGGTAGATTAATTCTGGTATAAGATGACTAGTTTATTTTGTGGATTAGGACAAAAAACTTAGATTTCTCAGGGGAGGATGGGATAAAGGAAGCTAGGGAGGCCATGGTATCTAAGAATTTATTGGTTGAATAAGGATTGGCTTGGATGTTTTAATGATCAAAGGAGGCTAATAGATGATCTGCCAACTTTTTATATTTCTAGAGGATGTCATTTTGGGATTGATACATTCCATTGATTTGATTGATAACCAAATGGGAATCCCCATAGATAAAAAGTGACTTAATGCCTAGGGTTAAAGCAGTTTGAAGAACTATGATTAAAGATTCATATTCTACAATGTTATTAGTGTAGTAAAAATAAATCATGAAGGATAAAGGTATAGGAGTGCCATATGGAGGTATAAAAATGATTACTATACCCCTCCATACTCACATTTAGATCCATTAAAGAATGAAGTCATCTGATAATTAGGATATATCAGGGATGCAAAAGTGATAGATTCATCAGGGAATTCAAAATAAGAGGGTTGACCACCTATAAGAGGTCCCTTAGTTAACTAATCAATGATGATCTAAATTTTAACTAATTTTTTATTGAGATAATCTAGGTCAAATTCAACTAAAATCATGAGCAAATTAGACATACACTAATTTTGGTAAGGCTTTGAATGCATAAATTTAAGGGGATCAATGTTCATAATTATGTAGATCTTATGATTAAGAAAATAATGGTGAATCTTAGAAGCCATGAAAACTAAATCTAACCATAGTTTTTTTATATGTGTATCATATTTAATGAGAGTATGAATTTGTAATAAACTTCTTATTCTTTGTGCTACTTATCACAATGGGAAAGCATAACCCCCATAACATAACATGTGGCTAAAATATATAGGGAAAAGGTCACCCTTATTTTGGAGGGATACAAACTAGTAGGGAGAGGAGATACCTCTTGAGATCTTCAAAGGCCTCTTGATAATTAAATTTTTAGAGAAACCAATTATTTTTCCTTAATATGTGATGGAATGGTTGACATCGATCAGATAGATGAGAGATAAAATGTCAAATGGACTATAATTTTACTTATAGGATATGTAGTTGTTTAAGATTGGATAGGGTTGGCATACCTATGATAACCTTAATTTTTGGTATGATCAATTTTTATACCACAAATGGAGATGATAAAACCCAAGATCTTATCGATCAAGAATCTAAAACAAACACTTTTATACCACAAATGGAGTTGAGATAGATACAAAATTGGATTAGTCTATCAAAGATTATTTTAGGAATAGAGAGATGGTATTTTGGAGATTTGACTTGCTGAGAAGGTAATACACATAATATTTGATAATTTTGTGGATTATATAATGAAAAATATAATTCATAGCTCTTTGATAACTGGATCCCATGTTCTTTAGGCCAAAAGGCATAACCTTATAGAAAATAATCCCCCAAGGGGTAATAAAGATAGGCTTATACTGATCTTCTAGGGTGATAAAGATTTGATTATATTCTAAAAATCCATCCATAAGTAACAACATTTTATGGCTATTATCAAGTCCACCAATTGTTAAATGTTAGGAAGAGGAAAGTCATCTTTAGGACAAGTGAGGCTTAGGTCTCAAAAATTGGTATAAAGATGGAGAACCCCTGTGGCTTTATGATAGTGACAATATTAGACACCCATTAAAGGTAATCAATTGGATGAAAAAAATTAATGGATAAGAGGCACTTAGTTCTTTTTTCACTAAAAGTACAACACAAGGATGCATCTTCCATATTTTTTTATTCACCAATTTCACTTTAAGGTTGGTGACAATATTATGAAGGATGATAGTAGAATTAGTATCTAGCATGTCATTATATGACCAAGAAATTTCCTTGCTATGGTCTTCTAATAATGTGGTGATGTCTTGATGCTCCTGATGGTCTAGATACTTACTAACCTTAACAATGTGTAGGGCATCATGAGACCCTATTTTAATGTCTATGATGGCTTTATTTAACAAACTAAATGTTTTAGTTGACAGATAATTCCATAAGTGTAAGTTTTTTGTGCCTAAGTAAGTCAAGATAAAATCATCATCTTGACACCAAAAAATGGGGATGATAGGAGAATGCTCTTCTACTATATTATCATAGGTAAGGGTAATGGATTTAGTTTCTCCATTGTTATGATAAGTGAGAGGTCTTAGTTCAATAGTATTAAATAAAAAAAGTTTTTAGGGGATATAAATGACATGATCTATTTCAAGGGGAATGTTAGATGGTGATACTATGATGTTCTCTTCAATATTGGATAAAGGGATGACTTCCAAAATGAATTCAAGAGTTTTATTAAACCAAAGTCCATGTTTTTTGTGGGGTGTCATAAAATATTCTATTATGACATCATGTGGTCCCTACTCATAATATTCCATACTAAATCCTTTTTAGGTGCATCATTGTAAGTACATTTGATCAAAATTTGGTTTGTATAAGAATGATAAATTTGAGGAGAATGATTTGGCATGGGATTAGATGTCAATACATGAGTAGGATTTATTGATCCCTTTATATACCAAATGAGTATGGAAAAAATGAGGACCAAAGGGAATAACATCTCTTAGGTAAGGATGATAGTTATATTATTTATCTAGGTGCCCATAATCTTGAGTAGGAAGGGTGTTAAGTATTAATAACTGATATTCTCCTATCAAGATTTATTGGGATAGGGAGTCAAAGGAATCCTTATCATGGATTTGTGATAAAGGGATTATCAAACTAGTACATGTTTCATTGGATGATTTTGATAGGGTTATAATTTTTAAAGGGAACAAGACATCATTAGGATAAAAGGTTAGGTTTTAGGTTTAGAATGGATGCAAATTATATGGGATGATATGGACTTGGCCTTCATGTTCATATTTAATGCATCAATGTAAGGTGAATGAAACACAATGCATATCATGGATCCAAGGATATCCTAAGATGATGTTATATTAGAAATCACCTTATATAAAATAAAATAACTCATGAAGGATACAATAACCTAATTGGATAGGGAGGAAAATGGTTCATAAAGTAGGAGCCACTATATCATTAAAATCTTGCAAGACTATTGGGGATTGGGCCACAACCATTTTTGGAAGTTGGATTTATTTAAATGCATGTGAGGATATAATGTTAATGCTAGATCCATTATCAATAATAAATATTTTGATTTGAGTTTGATTAATTTGAGTAATGATATATAGGGGTGGGTCCTATTCTTTATATGGTAATGGGACTATTTAATAATTAGTAAAATTGATAGATGAATCCATCTACAAAGATCTAATTAAGTCCATCATAGGTTGGGGTACCTCAGGTTCCATTTTGATGGCTTGAATCACTTCTATCATTGCTTGAAGATGTTATGGAGAATTAAAAATGAGTTCATATAGGGACATCTTGATTGGGTTTTGATGGAGTTGTTTCAAAATTGATATTTATATGAGCTCTAAGGAGTTATTATTCTATGATCTACCTAGAATGGAGATTTTATGTTTTGTAGTGGAGGGTCTAGAGGTTTTTTTTGTTGGGATAGGGGTTTTGGCTATGGAGGCTTTATTTTTTTTTTGTTTTTAGGTTTTTGGGACCTACATTTGAGACCATGTGGCTATGTTTATTGTATTAATATGAAATAGTGGGGGACTTGTCAAAGCTACCGAGTTATTTGTACTTTAAGGTCCTACAAGGAATATGGAAAGGGGTTGATCAGGGATGGAGTCAAGACTATTAATCATGCTTATCAATGCCTATTTTGATTATATTTTTAAAGGATTTAAGGTATTTACTATATTAGTCTCAAGAATAGTTTTATTTTTAGTGTTTAGGTCAAAGAGAGGATCAGGACAAGGTTGCTTAATTAAGATATCATCTTCATCCAAAAGATTCTGGATCATGACTTTGAATGCATTATAGATTTTAGTGTCATGTCCAAGTATCCTATGGTAAGCACATACCTTATTCTCCCAATACCAAGATAGTTTTGGGATACATAGATTAACTGGTTTGATAGGAGGTAATGTGATAAGAGAGGTTTGCATAAGTTGATTAAGGATAGTATAATAATATCCTCATAAAGGATCTTGGTGTGGTTTTGTCATATTTTGGGGTAGAGGTTTTTATATCATGTTTGCTTCTCTAGCTTCCTTTTTTGTGTTGGTGGTATGAGAAATTTTAATGGATGGTAAGTTTGTTTTAAATAAGTTTTGGGGATAATAAAATTCCACAAGTTTAATATGAGGTATTGGTAGTATAGGTGAAGGACATTGAGCTAACTTAGATCCCTTGAGAGATGATTATGTAATTGAGATATTTATTTTAGAGGGAAGATGGGTTGCTAATATATATGGATTAGCTTAACTTTGTGGCATAGTCATTTTCCCCTTTTGAACATAGTTAGAGGTAGAGGGTGTGCTCTTATGAAGATCCTCATTTTTGGATGCTTGTGGTAGTTTTATCCTTATAGGTGGGAATTGTAAATATTTCATTTTGGCATAATAAGGCACCTATCCCATATGGTTTGAAAAGCTCTTTTATCTTCCACATTTCATGGATGACTTTTAATATGTTTAGATGACCCTTATTTTAGAGGATCCCATGTAATGAGATATGGAGGGTTGAGTGGATGGTATAAATAGTTTGAATTGGTTTAGATGGTTTAAAAGTATCTCTTATAAGGAGTTATGGTATTATTATTATGAAAAGAGATGATTTAGGTGTATTATCAACGTCTTAAGGTAAAATTTGATTGTAGATGGTATTTATTACATGGGCATCTTGATCAGGGGTGCCTCCTATATTTATTTGTATGGAATAAGATGAGGATGGATGGTTTAGGAATGGATACCTAAAGATGTTGATGGATTGATTTTGAGGACCATTTGGATTATCCAAATACAAATCCCCTCGATCAATGAGGTTTTGGACTAGGATTTTGAAATAGTGATGCCTATTGATCTCATGACTAGGTACATAGTGGTAAGTACAAAAATCACTTTATATATACCAACTTCATTTTAATCGAGAGTAATCAACAAGTCTAATTGAAGGGATCTTAATGACTGATAATTTTAATAGTTTGTCTAAAATAGAATCATAAAACTCCCCTAAAGGCATGTATTTCTTGGGTGGGAAGCATGTTAAGTTTCTTTTTGGTTTCATCTGGGAAGAGCTTGGTTGGTTTTTCATTAATGGGGAATCTAAATTTTGGACAATAACGTTAGTTGTGACTTTTATCTTAGGAATGTTGGTTCTTTTAGAAGAGCTTGGTTTAATTTTTTTTTTTTTTAATTTAACTTTCCCTTATTCTAAAGCTCAAATTTATATCTTGTGTGCCATGGTAAAGGATTATCAAAGGTTTTGAATGACTGAACTTGTAACATGGATGAGATATGTTTAGAACATGACCTAAAAAATAATTCAATTAATTCAATGAGGATAAAACACACTCTATATTTAAATGAACTTAATTATTTTTAATTTTATTAAGAAATAAAGTTTAGAATGTGATGGGGTGTTGGGTTAACAAAGGTCCTAAGAAGTGGTAAGCTAAGTTTGGTTTTAGGTTTATTCAAAGTTGGGAACCTTGATATACATAAAGGTACAATGAGGCATATATCTATGTTGGTGGTAGTACATGGCTTGGTATTGGGGACTACCCCCTCACTTTGTGACCCAAAAGTAATTAGGGTGTTGGTCACTTAGCCTATATGCTACCAAGCAATTGTTTATACTCAGCCAGAACACTGAGTCAACTTTCCCCTTGATGATGAAATCCAAATGGGTCTACCTAGGTGGGATTTGTTTTTATTTCCAATTTTATGATTATCATGATTTGGTAGTATGTGGAAAAGACTGAAAATAAAATAGTAAATTAATCTACCTACTTACACTAGATGTGCTTCTTAAACAAGCAAACTAGAAAAAAAATAATTTTCTTCAAAAAGAAAGCTATTTATATACTTTTTGTTTTTATGATTTTATTTTTATTTTTATTTATTGTAATGAAAAGGAAGAAGATAAAATTTAATAAATTAAATAAAATAAATATAAATAAATATAAAAAATCAAGAGCAATGAGGCCCAAAATGGGTCCCACTCGGTGTGCCAGAATGTTTAAGTATTTTTTGTTTGTTCTTTAATAAATTAAGATACTAAAAATATAAATTGAGAGATAGGGTTTTAAGGCTTACCTATTACTAAAAATATTGTTTACCATTGATCCAATAACATAGGATCTCTTTTTTATCTAGGAAGAACTACCTACACACAAGAGAAACCTTAAAAAATATTGATTAATAGAATATGCTAGTGGGCTACCTTATACAAGACCATTCCCAGGAAGTGGTACACTTCCTAATAAGGATGTCATCTCAGTTTATAAGAACTTAAGTGGATAAAAATAATAAAGGAAATTAAAATAATGTATATAAAAATACAAATATGAAATTGAAATTATTTAGATTAATCTACATCCATTTCATGGATATTACAAAATGAGCATTCCAATAAGATTCAACTGAGTCTTATACTTGTATTACTTCTAACTGATCAGAAATAACTTCTATGGTGGGGGAAAAGAAAATTACATAGATTCCTAATTTAAAGGAAATATCACTCTAGTTAGAGAAGAAAGGATGCTAAACTATTGGCCAATCATGAATGGTGATTACTTCATGCACAACTCCAGGAAATGTCATCTACAAGTGAAATATCATGGTTTAAGAAATAGGTGATTAAGATTAATTCAGGGTGCTTACTAAAATAGGTTCCAATTACAGATAAAAAGGATTTAAATAGAGATTGATGTTGATCTATGAGATTGATGTTGATTTTGGGAATCAATGTCGATTTTGGTAGTATGGACAAAAATCTAAGAATAAGGGTTAAGGATTGGTTTGATGGGATTTAGGATGGCTTAAGGTGATCTAAGAATGATAAACAAGACTATAAAATAGAATGTAAAGATGACATAGTTGCTTAAAATAAGTAAATGTGCTTACTTTCACAACACTGTAAATCTATAATAACTGTAAGGTTGACAAGAGGATTTCTAACCTTTGGATGACTGTTGAGGGGCTAATGCAAGAGTATGGCTTTCTCACTAGCAACTAATTATCTAGCAGATATTTTAATATATTATTTTAGTGTTCTAGTGAAAAATTATGATTGCATAATTATGGTCCTTTGCTCAAGGGAAACCTTTAGTTAGATCAACATTAATTCAATAGAATTGACATCGATCTTGGGGATTGGTACCTATTCCTGCCTAATTTTACCAAAGGCTATTTAAATGGTTTCAATTATGAGTTTAAATTAGGCCTTAAGTTGAATGGATTTTAGATAGTGAGGGAGTTTTTAAGGGGTTAAAACAATTTACTTTTATTATGCTTTGGTATATTTTTATAGATTTTAACTACATGTACATGGTTAAAATAAATTATTTAAGTGAAACAATAATTAATAAAACTAATTACGTGAGGTAAGGGTAAAATAGTTATTGGGTAATTACATGGGGTGAAATAGGGATGGAATGGAAAATGGAATCTTAGACCTAAACTATCACAAATATTATTTTGAAAAATCTTAGTGCCTATAAATGCATTTAGTTAGGTATCATTAATGCTAAGTTAATTATAAAGTTGAGTTTTTAAATATAAAATTAACCTAACACTAGTTAACCCTTGGTATCAAAGCCAAGGGTCAAACTCTTGGACTTAATGAGTCCATTAACATATTCTTATTATTCTATATTCATAAATAATAATGTTGCATTGAAGGCCACTTGGTGAGGGTACATCTAACCCTAATAATGCTAACCTTCTAGTTGACTTAAAATAGTTTGGCACTAAACAAGATACCAAGCTTGATTATATTCTCATAGCCATGAATGAGATTAGGGACTGAATAGATACCCTTGAATAGGAAGTTCATGGCCATGTTGAGGAAAATAATCAAAATGAACCTGAAGAACATCTTACTGAGTTAGAATTTCCTCACAAACCTAGTAAAGAGGAGGTATCTCAAGATGTAAGAGCATGTGTAGCTACTAAACTTGGATGTGACATGAATAAGGTAAATCCACCAAAGTTTTATGGAACCATTATATGATATGGAGCTAAAGCATGGCTAACTGAGATGGAAAATTATTTCAATCTTCAAAATTACTCTAAGGTTACAAATTAGTTTTGGGAGCTTACTATTTGGATGGTGAAGCCGCTATGTGGTGGGAAAACAAGAAATTAGAGATGAATTTTGACTCTAAAACTACCACATGGGAAAGTCCATGACCTTGTTTAGATCATGATGGTTGCCCTAACTTTATTTTTAGTATATGCTCACATATTTTTAAAATCTAAAGTAAGGA
The DNA here is from genome assembly GCA_037957365.1 of Torreya grandis. NCBI lineage: Eukaryota > Viridiplantae > Streptophyta > Pinopsida > Cupressales > Taxaceae > Torreya > Torreya grandis. The sequence goes on along the minus strand of JARHVA010008242.1, from coordinate 196,135 downwards.
GACCTTTAGCTGAATGAGAATTGGGAGTAATTCACAAATCTCCTAAAGTATGTTCCTCAGTATCAGGTAGATGAGAGGTTTTACATTAGGAAATTCATTATGGAATTAAAACCCCAAATTGGGTGCAAAGTGGATGTGCATGGGACATCTACTATAGATCAAGTATTTTAAAAGTTAGTTAAGGAGTATAAGATGAATTTAATTACTTAGGTCAAAAATAAAATCAATAAAATTTTTAGAGGTATCAAAACAATTTTTAAAAAGAAAAACTAGAAGAGGAGTGGAAACTCTAAAAATTAGTTCAAGAATCAAAATGCCAAGTTTAGTAGTGATTCATGGGACATAAAACTAGGTAATGGTTTCAAAGGATGTTTCAAAGGAAATCAACAATATGATAAGAAAGGACCACCTGATGGATTATTCATCTATGGAGGTGATCATTATGCTAGGGAATGTACTTGGGAAAAATTAGATGGTAATAATAAGGGTTTTGACTAAAATAGGGATCTTTTCAGTAGAGAATTAATGTAAATGTTGACAACTATCAAGCTAAGTTTCAAGCTTATCCTATTGAGATATTAGGTACTTTATTTGAACTATATCTATTGAATGTTTTATTTCTCTTAGTATGCTAAGCAAGTTGTCTAGAAAAGCTAGAGTTATGGAAAATGCATGGTTAGTTCAATACGAGAATGAATCTAAGATCAAGGTTGATAATTATCTAGTTAAAATTGAGATAAAACTACTTGAATTCACTATGGTAGTGGATATGTTTTTATCTCTTTTGGGTTCATATGATGTGACCCAAGGAGTAAACTAGTTAGCTCAACATAAAGGTAGATTGTCTAATTAAAAGGGTAAAATGTCTATATGAATTAGGTAATCAAACCCATATTTAGGGAGTAAATATAGAGGTTAAGCTTAGATATATTTCAATAATTATTTTAAGAAAACTTAAAGTAAAGGATGTCAATCATATATTGTAAAAATAACAGAGATTAAGGAATCAAAAGAGCCTTGTATTGAGGATTATCCTTTTCTCTCAAAAATTTTAGATGTTTTTCCTAAATAATTATTGGATTTAACCCCTAAGAGAGAATTTGATTTCTCAATTAACATCATTCCAAGGTCTAAATCATAGTCTAAATCCCCCTAAATAATGACAATAATTGAGTTAGTGGATTTGAAGGTTTAACTTTAATAGTTATTGTCTAAAGGGTTGATTCGACCAAGTGTGTTACCATGGGGTACACCAGTTGTGTTCATTAAGAATAATGATGGAAACCTTCACATATGTATTTATTATAGGATGATAAACAAGGAAATAATTAAAAATAGGTATCCTTTACACCTTGAATTCATGATGTTTTTTTTCAAAATTCTTGGAGCATTAATTTTCTTAAAGATTGATCTTTGAACAAGATATCATCAATTATGAATTCGTGAGAAATACATTTTAAAAATAGCCTTTATAACTTGATATAGGCATTATGAGTTCACGGTTTTTCATTTTCATCTAATAAATGAACTAGAACATTTATGAATCTCAAGAATGGTGTGTTAATGGTTTATCTATATCATTTTGTGTTAGTATTTTTAGATGATATCCTCATCTATTCTCAATTTGAGAAAAAATTAAAGCATTTAAAGTTGGTTTTACAATGGTTGTGTAAATATAAACTTTTTGGGAAGTTGTTGAAGTGTGCCTTATTTTAGAAAAAGGTGTAGTACCTTGGGTACATTATATATGAAGAAGGAATATTAATTGATCCTTTGAAGATTACATCCATTATGGAATGGACAACACTTAAAAATGTCCATGAAGTTAGGAGTTTTATGGGTTTGGTAGGATATTATAGAAAGTTTTTTTCCAAAATTTTCTAGGATAGTAAATCTAATTACTTCTCTTCAATATAAAAATTAGAAGTTCATGTGGTCAGTAAAATGTGATGAAGCTTTTCAGGAGCTGCGAAGAAGACTTAACTTTTCACCAATGTTGAGAGTTCCTGATCTAAATGGTCAATTCTTGGTAATAATTGATGATTTAGGAGATGGTCTTGGATGATTTCTCATGCATGAGGGTTTTGTTGTAGCTTATGATTTTATAAAGTTGAAGCTGTATGAGGAAAGTTATGCCCCACATGATCTAGAATTGGCTGCAATAGTTCATGCCTTACAATTTTGGAGATATTATCTATTGAAAAAACCATTTAAGCTCAAGACTGGTAACTTGGGGATCAAGTATATCTTCACCCAACCTAATCTGAATATGCATCAGATGTGATCATTAAAATTCTTGTCATATTATGATTTTATAATTAACTACATTAAAGGTAGGTAAAATAAGGTTGCAAATGCCCTTAGACATCAAAGGTATATAACAACTTTGGATACTATAATGAGTACTTTTTGTGATAAACTAGTAAAATTTTCTCCAAGAGATGAATTTTATGAATATGTAAAGCTATAATTCACTCAAAACACTCACAATATTAGGTATGAAGGATTAAAGTTTGAAGATGATGGTATGTTGAGGTACACATGATGGATTTATGTATCAAATAAAGAGAATTTGAGGAGTCTAGTACTCAAGTAACTACAAAATGATCCTTTTTAGTCCATCTAGGTGTGACTAAGCTCTTAGCAAGGCTAACACCATTATATTTATATAAAGGAATTAAGAAAGATGCAACAAATTTTATTTCTTAATATTTATAATGTTAGTGAGTTAAGGCTAAGCATGTGCAACCTGATAGGCTTCTACACATGCATCCCATACCATAATAAAAGTGGTAATTCATTAGTATGGACTTTATCCAAGGGTTGTTGATGTCTCATAATTGACATGACATGATTTTGGTGGTTGTAGATATACTCAACAAAGTATCTCAATTCATTCTTGGTAATATTTTAGATGATGTAACTATTATTATGAAGATATTAATGAAATAAGTGTATAGCTTGCATGGATTTCTCAAAAAAATATTTTAGATAGCGACCCTAAAATGACTTATAGATTCTGGTTGACTCTTAATTCATCTTTGGGTACTCAGTTAAACTTCAATACAACATTCCATCCAAAAATAGATAGACAAATAAAGAGGGTGAATCAGGTGTTATAATATCTTCTAAGGATGTAATTCATGGACCAGTAGTATAGGTGGGAAGAATACCTTCCATTGGCTGAGTTTTCCTACAACTCATACCAATCATTATTAAAAAATGTATCCATTTAAGGAATTGTATGGAATAAGGTGTAGAACACTAATCAATTGGGATATGTTAGAAGACATAGTAGTCTTTGATCCATATATGCTTATTGAAATGGAAGAGAAGGTTAAGTTAATAAGGCAAAGGTTTGTTAAAGTCAATAATAAATAAAAGATCTACACTAATATCAAAAGAACAACAAATAAATTTTTAGTTGGAGACAAAGTATTTATGAGGGTTAAACCTTATAAAATCTTGATCAAATTTGGAAAATCAGTCAAATTATCTCCTAGATATGTGGGACCTTTTGAGGTCTTGTAAGTTGTCAATATTGTGGAATACATACTTACTTTGCCACTAGCTTCAACATTCATGTATAATATTTTTCATGTGTCCTATATTACAAATTATGTTGTTGATCCTTC